>OX463778.1:6423141-7023141 GCA_949825025.1 Siphlonurus alternatus
GGCTTTTCTTACAACTCGCTGTTCTAAATTATGAACATAAACATTTTTTTATTGTGTTTGAATATTATGTTGTTTTTTATTCATGTGAGTGGTGTATATTAAATACATGAAATTTAATAATTTTTTTATATAAATATGTTACTTTCAAATGATAAATTAAATTACTTCAATTAAGATCTATGAAGCTATGACTTAAAAATGAAACAGTAATGGTAAAGGAATTTGCATACTCACTGAAAAGGCTCCTTCAATACTTCCCTTTAGGTACTTAAAATGTTAAGGAAAAAATAAAAAGCAATGAAAAACTAAATTAGGTTTTTAAAACATTAAAAACTACTCTTTAATATGTTACCGAAATTACATTAAAAACAGAGTCTTCTATGTAATACAGATAATACAGATATGGTTACATTATATAAGTAATTAAAATAGCACATGTTTTAGTGGCAGTAAAATGCGTCATGAGACTCATGAGACAAGAACTCTGTTGATACATTAGACAATATATAATTACACAGTTTTTTAAGATGGACTTAATTAAAAAATTATAACGTTTCGCATGCAGGCAACTTCATTCAAGTCTCCGATAAAAAGTGTGAATTAATAATTTTAATAATTTTTTATTTTTAAGTTACATCTAATTGTCAGTTGTTTTTTTTTCGTTTTCATCTTCTTAATTATGACGTCACATTATTGTATAGAACTATTTAAGGAAAAATATGATTTGTCTTTCATTGCCCTTATATGCAAAACTAATAAAATATACGAACTAAATTATGGACTGTTAACTATCATAGTAATGAAAAGATAATTATATTATTATACTCTTCCCTGATCATAGCCAGTTATATATATGAAGACTCCAATATAGAGAACAACATAATAAAACAAAATATATATTTTTTTTTAAATCATTTAAAAAATATATGTACACCATATTAGCGGAAACAAAGAAAAAAATTAAATTTAACTATCATAGTATAGTACCAGAGATTTTATATTGAATTTAAACTAATTATCTAATTAACTGTTAATTAACTCTCTGGTCCTATATACTCATCATCATAGACTAGGTCCACCTCCTCAATAACAATTTCCTTGTTACTTCTATCCACAGTCACTCCATCTTTAACACACATGATCACACTTGGTCTATTCTGCACAAATCTGACACTTTGTCCTGATGGTTCACCTCACTCTCGAGGGCTAAAGTCCGAGGTAATGTCTGCAAGGGGGGGTTGGTCTGAGAGGGTCAGAAGATCGCAGAGGGACATGAAGTCTTGAGGGACCTCTACCTGGTCACGTGACATCGTACCATGGGGGTGTGGGGCTTCAAGGGTGGTCGGAGGATCACCGTATAAGGAGGTCATTGAAACTTGAGGAAACATTTCTTCATTTGATGTTGTACCATGGGGGTGTGGGGCTTCAGGAGCGGTTGAAGGGTAAAAAAAAAAAAAAAAATTTAATTTAAAAAAATTGGATCGTCCGATTGTTTTGAAATTTTCTCCATATTTTTTTAATGCCAAGAACTGTCTCTCAAAAAAAATTCAGAATCATTATGAGATTGCTAAGGTTTACATGTTAATCAAATGGGACTATCAACAATCGATTGTTCGTGTTATCTTACCCTTAATGTCTTTTCCCCACCTTACCATGAATTAAAAATACAGAAATTGTACAAAAATGTTTACAGTATTATCATTGCAAAAGGATAATTAATTTCCAAACAACATAATTATCAAAAAAATGTCAATTTAGTACGACAGTATCAGTTTCTTGATGTGATGTGGATTATACTCTCAACTAGTGAACTTGCCCATGTAAGCACGCTATACCGCACTATAGAACTGCTGAAAAGGTTGCCTGTATCTAAGGGGCTGAATTTAGATAGATGCTCTATTTATCAAGAATATAATTACTTCTAAAATAAAAATTATCATTACTTTTAGGTGAGTTTTCAAGGGGTCGATTGTTGATTTTTTACATCAGCTTTTGTGTTCCACCTTGGCGCCACAGTATAAAATAGCGATATTCAGTTCCATAACAGCATTCACTCTTATATCCATAGACCCGAGTTTCGCCTTTTCCAAGGCTCATCAGTATGGCTCGTAAGAGGCTGCTACTGACTGCCGAAGCAGTCAGTTCGCAACTGATGAGAGATGGGAGAGAGCCCCGGCTTTTATTGCCAGCTTGCTTCCCCCACCTCTCACCATGACGTCACTCTGCTTCCCCATTGGTCGTGTTACCTACGGCTTCTAGAACTTTTAAAAAAGTTACTAGAGAGGTCGTGGCGCGGACCAACAGAGTAGCAAAGCAGACATTATACTGCATGGATCTAAATATCAATATGAGTGAAAAACTGACAACGTGGTCAGTAAACACAGTATAAATTAATGAGTGAATACAAAAAACGTTCACTCATAGTGACATTTAGATCCATGCAGTATAATGTCTGCTTTGCTACTCTGTTGGTCCGCGCCACGACCTCTCTAGTAACTTTTTTAAAAGTTCTAGAAGCCGTAGGTAACACGACCAATGGGGAAGCAGAGTGACGTCATGGTGAGAGGTGGGGGAAGCAAGCTGGCAATAAAAGCCGGGGCTCTCTCCCGTCTCTCATCAGTTGCGAACTGACTGCTTCGGCAGTCAGTAGCAGCCTCTTACGAGCCATACTGATGAGCCTTGGAAAAGGCGAAACTCAGGTCTATGGATATAAGAGTGAATGCTGCTATGGAACTGAATATCGCTATTTTATACTGTGGCGCCATGCGCCAAGGTGGAACACGAAAGCTGATGTAAAAAATCAACAAATTATCATTACATCAAACTTAACCCAGAATGATATGGCGTATAAGCAAACTAATTTTTTTAACAAGTTAGAAGTATTTGAGTCGCCTTGCTCAGAATCTATAATTTATTTGAAAGCAGTACTACATATCGTACCTCGTCCGGAATAATGAGCTATCTGCTATTTCAAGTGAGTGTGAAAATGAGCTTTATTTCATACTGATTCATACAATTCACACTTATTTTGTCCTATATTTTTTTGTTAAATTTATAAAATTTATCTCTTATTACAAATACAAAAACTGGCTTTTAAATTTTGAAGATTAGAAGTAGATGTTAGGAAATAAAAAATAATATTTTCTCAATAAAATTTATTAATTATTACAGTTTTAAAAAATACAAATCAGTCCATCAATTTAGAAGTTATCGGAGGAACTTAAATTAAAGCAACTTTTGCTGTAAATCTTCAGAACCAACCAGCAGAATGACAACACAAAGAGAATCCATGCAGTTTTGTACCTTGCAACAATGAAGAACTTCTCACTGTTGCAGTTTTTTTAAAGGGAAGGTAACACACCCAATGTTAAAAAAAAATCCCACACATAAAATATTATGAAAAAAAAAAATTGAAATGTTCTCCTCTACGTCTCCTATAATCAGTAGCTAAAATATATAAAATATATATATATATTTTATATATATATATATTTTATATATATATATATTTTATATATATATATATATATTATATATATATATATATATTTTATATATATAAAATATATATAAAATATAATCAGTAGCTAAAATATCAGTATACAAATTCGAGCTAGTTTTTGTGTTATGAATTTACTACCTGATATATTAGTTACTGATAGGGGATGTGAAAGAGAACATTTTAAATTTTTTTCATAAATTTCATGCCAGAGATTTTTTTTTTTTTTTTTTAACATTGGGCGTGTTACCTTTCCCTTAAAGGCAGCAAAATAAAGTAAGGGTTACAGGCATTTAAGGTATTACTTATTACAATTTTTAAGAGCAAATAAAATATTTAACATTTTTATTCAATGTTATTTATTTACACTAAAGTAGACTACCTTTTTGAAAATACATTTTCATCAACAGAAACTTACAGTCCCCGTCACATTTAACTGGCTTATGGTCGTGCACCTACGTCAAATTTCATATTTTACGAAGTTGCCGCTTTGAGACGCAAAATTTCAAACACCTGGTAGCGATTTGCTCGCTCTATGCTAGCTGCCGCGCGCTCATGCAACACTGCACTGCCTCTCTGTATTGCCAGCTCAAACTGAGAATACACTGTACCGCTTTGTTAAGTTCGGCTTGTTTCTTTTAAGTTTAGCAACATTGCCACTGGATCTCAGATCGACAAATGGTGCCTTGTTTTACACTAAATTAAAGGCATGCATTTATAATTTGTAAATACTTAATTAGTAATGAGACAAGTGTAAAAACTATATGCTTACTAGTGATATTTTTTAATGTTATCCATATTTAGTTAATTGATTGATTGCTGTTTCCTTTGTACTGTGTTTTTAGGGATTTACTGCGCTTCTTCCGGGAAGTGATTTGTTCTTATTGGACTGTTTGTAAATCTCCTGCCTCTAACTTGTTATTTATGTATTCATAAGGGAAATATAATAAAATAAAAACATTGCATCTAACATAGAAATACGACCATAGCCCAGTTAAATGTGACGGCTAATGTACTCACACTGCCTACATTATAACGTCTGTGAGATTATTGCGATTTGCAAACCTTTTCAGTTGAAGATATGACTCTACTGACATACAATGAAAAGCATTAAGTCTTTTCAGCTTTGGGCAGACACAAATGAACTGCATCAAGATTTCTAACGAGTAATCATTGCCCCTAATATCAAAACTTTCCAAGTTTGAAAAAAATTGTTGGCACTCCTTTGCTTCGACTATTAGAGAGTAAAGATTGGTTTCTGATAACTTTATACCATGCAATGTAATTTCCTTTAAAGTTGGTGATGAAATCAACTGTGTGACATCAATTTCAATTTCCATGCCATCCGTATAAGACATTGGACTGATGTCAACTTTTTCTAATTTCATGAAACTATTTGGTAGAAGCTGGAACTCATTTGCTGATTCAATATCAGAAAATATACGTAGTTCTTTCAAATTTTTACAAAGTCCAAAAATACTTATGTCAATATCAATATTACAATAATTAATTTTAATTGATGTTAATGTAGATGAAAATTTTGTAATGAATAAATTGAATTCTGGCAATGAAGTTTCAGAGATAAAAAATTCAAATTCACAAATAGCTTCAACATTAAAAAATGCACTTAAATTTTCTAGCATATAAATTTGTACAGAAGTCAAATGAGGTAAAATTTTACAGACTTGCTTTAATGCAGCAGATTTGAAAGTCAAGTCTCTTTCAGAACTCAGCTGTTTGAGCTGCAGTTGCTTTGACTCTCCGTTGATTTCTACAAATTTTTCAAGAGCAAAGAAGAGTTCATATTGACAGTTTAGAATTTTCAGTTTGGGAAGATTTGTGAGGGCCGTCACAAGACCGTACTCACTCACGGAACTGTTTCTGAGGGACAGAGTCTCAAGGTTCTTGCATTGTCCGTAAGGGGCAGCACTGGCACACAGGTAGAAGATTCCTACGTCCGTGATGTTCTTGCTGTAGTCCATGCGGAGAGAGCTGTGGAAAAAAAAAAGAGCATTCATATTAGCTCATTTGTTGTATTATTGGATGGCTGAACACGCCATGTGAATGGGATATTCTTTTTTAGCCACTAATGGACAATTTGCATCAACTTTTTTAAGTAGCTCAATCGAAAGAGGAGGTCGAAAAATACACCTGTGAATTTTATGAGATTTTTATTCTTACTGCATCATGGCTAAAAGAGAGATGTAAAGAGGTCGCGTGACCTGGAGGCGTCGCCCGCGTCGCCTATGACGTCATTGAACTGTTCGGTCAAACAAACGATTGACTTTATAACGCTTGTAAATAACCACGTTGCTATGGAAACAAGCAACAGTTAATTTATTATTTACAAGCGTTATATAGACGATCGTTTGCTTGACCAGACAGTTCAATGACGTCATTGGCGACACGGGCGACGCCTCCAGGTCGCGTGACCTCTTTACATCCCTATTTTAGCCATGATGCAGTAAGAATAAAAATATCATAAAATTCATAGTTGTATTTTTCGACCTCCTCTTTCGATTGAGCTACTAAAAGTTGATGCAAATTTTATTGTCCATTGGGCAGGTTTTTTATGCATTTTGTATAAAAAGTATATATTTTATGTTGCTGATCAATAAACATTTATATTATTATTATAACATAACAAATAGACATTGAGAGTGCAGCCATGCTATATTTTAAAGGTGCAAATTTATTTCAAGATACTGGGTGTACCACCCCCATTTCCCACCTTGTAAGGGGGTTGAAAATGAATGGCCTGAATTGAGATTTGAATATGTTAAGCATTATTTCTAATGTCCCTCCCCCCCTTTCTTTCCTCAATCAATAGTTCAAAGTTCAATCTCTCCTCATCTAGCTCCCGTCTATGTCACTATATTGGTCACCTTCCGATACCCACCCACTCTCTGCCCAACCTGCCTGCTTGCATCAAGTAAGTGGGTATTGGAAGTTGAGAAGTTGACCAACGCAGTGACATAGGGGAGAAATTGAATTTTGAACTGATGACCACAAAGAACCATTTGTTATAAAGGTGTATTTTAAATGGACTGTAAAGTTCTTTGCAAGAGAAATGTCCCATCGTATTTATAGCACCTTCTTCTCCCACATAGACAGCCTATCAGATGTAATGCTAACGTTGCATGCCTGGCTCAGTTCCACCGCATACCTACAAGTCGATCACCGATCACTCATCAAAACTGTCTTGACCCGCCCTCCCTCTCCGTTTGAGGTGGAGCTGGTCTGGCAAGCACCGGATGTTACGCTAGCCAGGGATGTTAAGAGCAGGCGGAGCCATAAATACAGTACAATGGGACATTTCTCTTGCAAAAAACTGTATGTTACATACCGTAGGTGCCTGCAGTTGACTCCCAGCACAGTAAGAGTGTCGTCGTTCAAACTCGGACAACGGAAGCTAGATCCGACGTCTAGCTGAGTCAGGTTCTTCAGACTTGACAATATAACGTTGATCTGGATCACTTCGGGGAAGAACCTGTCCAAAGATGCACTGCTGCACTTCTTGTAAACATCAAGCTGCAAGCTGCTCAGGGTGTGCTGGAAAGATACACGAAACTCAGGTGTTTAATATTTTTATACAGTATTTTAATAGTAGTACATAGTTGATATTTTTGGTTGCAATTATTGCATTGAAAAATCATTTAAATTATTATTGGCAAATGGAAGGCCTTAAAAAAATTAAAAATTGCATATTTAGGAAATCGGGCGGGGGGGGGGGGGGTCTTCAAATAACACAAATTACAACAATCCTAAAATTAAGACAGTCTTACTTGTTAGTGCATTCTTCGTTGTTGCAGTAATACAATCTTAGGCTAAGTTTAGGTTAAGTGGTGTTATTTGAAGACCCCCCAAAAAACTTTTTCTTGCTTAAATATTTTTTTTCCAGCTCATTTAATTTATTTTGTTTTAAAGCACGTTATAATAAGCACTGTACTGCTTCTTGTTAAAAATGATCACCCATGCAACTAACTAACCACCACCGTCTTTTGACTTTGGTCATCAGAAGAGAACAGTGCTAAACTTCCAGGTTAATTTTTTAATTGCCAATACTGTACAATATATTTTTTTTTGCTGCCTGTAATTTAATCTTGAACTGATTAACAAAAACTCAGTTATGTCATAGTAATCTAAATATGCAAACATTTTGAATCTCATCTTTTTTTTTATAAGGATACACCCCTATGAGCTTGAATCTCAAAGTAGGAGTAACAAGCAGTGATGAGGTAGGGAAAGGATGGTGGCCACGGCCTGTTACACGTCCCAGCATTTGCTGAGATGAGACTGAGGGAAACGTGGGAAACCTCAGTCAAAACGGACACCTCTACTTTTTATCAATGGACCAAAGTAATGACAAAAGCCTAGCTGAGGAACCACACACAAGTGCATCACTGCACTGGGTGGAAGGCAAGATGAATTTACCCCAGGGAGGGAGGAACATAATTTTTACTTGAAACGGTCACCCATCCTAGTACTATGACTTCGTCGGTGATCTCACAAGAACTGGTCAATACACTATTCCATGCTCAACTTAATAAAAAGGTGGGACCACAGAATGAAGAATCAGACATTTCATTTTATATAATTTATCATCCCTCGTCCATAATAATGAGTCCTCTACTCACCATGAGCTCTTTGCAATAATGAGCTATCTGCTATTTCAGATGAGACTTATAAAGATCTTTAAATGAGATAAAAAAAGTTCATTGTTGCGCTCACCAGAAATAGCAGACAGCTTGTTATTGCAATAAAATCGTGGTAGGCAGATCCACTGCCCACTACACCAAGGCTTGCGCACTTCAAAGCGCACAAAGAAAAATAGTAGTCCACTCCATTTACTATAGTATTGTAAAATTCAAATTGAATCCAATAGAAATAAATTTTTCTTCATATTTTCACATCCCAAACATAATTTCTTAAACCCATATCTTGCCGTGTGTTTCAAAATTTTAGAATCACTCCTTCCATGGAAATTTTGGGGTCAAAGTTGCACATAACTCAATGGGAAATTGAAAATATAGGACTACTATTTCAAAAAACAATCGAGATCGATATTATAGTGCGTAGGCCTTGATGGAGTGGGCAGTGGCAGATAGCTTGTTATTGCCGATGAGAGACGATATTCAAGTGTATTATTTCCCCCACCTTGCATTTCTCCTCAATCAGACTAAGGACGGAGATGACGTCCTCGGAGGTCCAGGGGTCGTCAGTTTGGACGGTCAGCTCCCGAGACTTTTCCGAGATGAGAAGACCGACAATGAGAGGTGACGCCGAGTGAGTCTTCAGCAGAAATTGAGAGACGAGTCCGAACATGGGGACAGCTGTGGAGGGTACAGAACTTAATTAGAAAAATATAAGGAGGTGTTATTATGGTGTAAAGGGGAACGGTGAACCGTAAGTAACAAATTAGTAGATAAGGTTTTTGACTAAAGTAACTAAGGAAACTTGAAAACTTTAGTCAGAATGGTCGGTAATGACATAATAAAATATAGACTTCTTTTCTTTACTGTAGAAATAAACAGAAGGTGCAATATTATGCTATTTTCATATTTTTTAAAACCCGAGAACTATTTTAATTCATTATTAAAGAGTGTTGCCTCTTGACGTCATAAAATTTTCAATAATTTTTAAAAATATATTCTTGAGCTCTCAATTTGTAAGTAAGTATCTATATTTGCACCCTCTATCCATTCTGCAATAACAAGAAATTGAGGTTGATACAACATTTTAGCAATAGAAAAACTAAACTAAATTGATTTTTATTGCAGATTTCCTCATCTCAGAATATGTGTTGTATAAACCACAATATTATAGACCTTACGCTACATGTACATAAAGTCTATAATCGCCTCAAAACTTCATGTTTTATTATTATGACACTTATATTCTGACGTGAAGATTTGGATAGAGGAAATTGAGTTATGTATTATCAATATTTTTTCAGATATTTTTGACTAAACTGCTATGATGTCACAGCATCTTTCCCTTTGATTTCAAGGGTGATAGAGGGTAAAAACATCTGAACAAAATTGACAATACATAACTCGAGGTCCTCTGTCCAGATAACGGTATGCAATAAAAAAAAAATCATGGAAAATGTCAATGGACAACCTGCATGAAAAAATTTTATTGCAGAAATGAATAGGGGTATCAAATTGTGTTAATCTGGATTTTTCCCATTTGTTTTTTTAAAAACCAACAACTGTATTTTTAAATAATTATTGAAAGTGCGGCCACGCCCCATGGAGGCGTCAATAGGTGTCTAGTCCGGTCCCTATCCTTTTTATTAAGGATTCATGGGTGCCAACTTAACTTACATAACTTTAAATAATTATTTAAAAATAGTTCTGGGTCTCAAAAAAATCTAAAAAAATTCAGAGTAGCATAATCTAGTACCCTCTATTCATTTCTGCAATAAAAATTTTCATGCAGGTTTTTAATTACAACATTGAATATATTGAATTTAGGTAGCAAAAAACAGGGAAGTAAGAATGGACAACATACATGAAATTTTTTTTATTGCAGAAATGAACAGAGGGTACCAAATTATGCTACTCTGAATTCTTTCAGATTTTTTTAAGACCCAGAACTATTTTTAAATAATTATTGAAAGTGCGGCCACGCCCCCTGGAGGCGTCAATAGGCGTCCAGTCTCTATCCTTTTTATTAAGGCTGCAGGGGTGCCAACTGAAATCACAGGACTTTCAATAATTATTTAAAAATAGTTCCAGGTCTCAAAAAAATCTGAACAAATTCAGAGTAGCATAATTTGGTACCCTCTATGCATTTCTGCAATAAAAAATTTTCATGTATGTTGTCCATTGTAATTTCAACATTAATGAATACTTTATATGTGTGTCTGATTCAAGAAATCACTATATACAGTCAATATAAAATAAAATTAATCAACAATGTTCATTTGTTGTCACGGTAAAAAGTTTAAATTCCCTCCTTCTATCTTATCACACCTCTCTAAGAATGTTCATACTCTCAACAATGCCCGCCTACTCACAAATCCAAGCAGATGTCGTTGATAGAAAATGCATAGAGATCTGTGATAAGATTGGGAATTGAAACTTTGAGCCATGACAACAGAGGACCATTGTTGATTAATTTTATCTGCTATTGGCTAATGTAACTTATCTGCTATTGGCTAATGTAACAGTAACAAGACTCAGAATAAAAAACTAACACTGGGGTTTCTGATATGTACTAAGTATTCTTATTGTTAAAGTTAATACCCTTGACACCATTTTACTTTTTTGGGTGTGGCCAGGCCGATATTTAGCCTTGTCAGTAAGAGTTATCTTGTGACCATGCTGGGGCTTACCAGGCTCCCAGAACCCTTTCCTGCACTCTTCTGGGCTCCTACTACAGCACCAGATCTGTGCAGCCTGCAGTGGCAGTGCAATACTGTAGGACAGCGAAGTATAGACAGCCGTAAGCTGCCTTCCTCCTTATTGTAACATCTGAAAAGTGGCTTTTACAACTGATATTGTTTACCTGGTTTTCATTCTGATTTTAATTAAATCCTTGCCATCTTTATGGTTTTAATGACAGAAAAAGTATATTTTAAAGTAGAAAAAACACTCACGCAGTCTGTTGATAAGCTCCTGCTTGTCGACAAAGTACTCCGTGTTGTTGTTGACGCACTGCAGGGAGAGATTCTGCAGCGAGTTGACGACCTTTGGTTCTAATTGTCGAGTCTTGAGGTCGGACAGCTCCTCCCTGAACCTGAGGTCTTCCTCTACCTCCCTCGGAGTTCTCTCTTCCTCATCCTCACTCTCTCCCTCTCCCTGGTCTTCAATCTCTCCCTCTCCCTGGTCTTGGTCCTCTCCCCCCTCCACATCCTCAGGGTCTTCTTCTGCGATCTCATCGTGTCCCCCCTCCTCTCCCTGAGACGGGACTCCCTCCAGACTGACACACCTGCAACATCAACAAGTTGTTGAACTTAAATAAAATCAAGGGGGGAGAGGGGAGGGGAAAAGAGGGAGTGGGGAGGGATTGAGAAACTACAAGGAAGTTTTGCTGTGTGTGCTTTCGAGAAAATTTTGATGGCAGTATGTAAATTCTGGAGGAAGCAAGGGAAGGAATAATCTAAAATAGAAAAATGAGAGCTTAATTCTTTTTTATGATAATTTAATTAACAATATCTGTATTAATCTCACATGTATTTATTTATTTTTGCTCTTAAGGGTAAGGTAACGCCACCAATGTTAAAAAAAAATCCCTCACACAAAAATTCTGAAAAAAATTTAAAATGTTCTCCTCTACACCCCCTATCAGTAGCTAAAATATCAGGTACACAAATTCGATCTAGTTTTTGAGTTATGAATTTTTAAAGTTGACTAATTTAACATGGGATTTCCATTTCTCCATGTTAAAGTAGTCAACTTTAAAAATTCATAACTCAAAAACTAGATCGAATTTGTATACCTGATATTTTAGCTACTGATAGGGGGTGTAGAGGAGAACATTTTAAATTTTTTTTCAGAATTTTTGTGCGAGGGATTTTTTTTAACATTGGTGGCGTTACCTTACCCTTAAGTCATCTCTTGTTTTTTTTTGTTTTTTTTTTTTCTTCATGTCTTTCCCCCCATTCTTTTGTATTACTTAACCCAATAAACAAATATTATTATATTATAAGTTTTTGATGTAGAGATGACTGGACTATATACTGTACCAAAGTACATAGAGAAAAATCACACATTCTAGTCTGTGCATTTATTCCCACCAACAAAACAATGTACAAGAGGGATGCGCCTTATTTTCTTTGTATACTTATTATTTAGAAGAAATTATCATAGAAGGATCAGCAGCCAGTCTATTGGAACCAGCTCATCAGCAGGAGTCTACTGAACTGGCTACTGAACCTTCTATGATGACTCTTTTTTTTTTGTTATCTGTGGAAGGAATTGTCATAGGAGGTTCAGTAGCCAGTCCAATGGAACTTGCTCGCCGTCAGGAGTCTACTGAACTGGCTACCGAACCTTCTATGATGACTCTTTCTTTGCTATCCATGGAAGGATAGAAGGTTCAGTAGCCAGTCCAGTGGAACCAGCTCGGCGTCAGGAGTCCATTGAACTGGCTACTGAACCTTCTATGATGAATTTTTCTTTGTTATCTAGGGAAGGAATTGTCATAGAAGGTTCAGTAGCCAGTCCAGTGGAACCAGCTCGTCGTCAGGAGTCCAATGAACTGGCTACTGAACCTCCTATGATGACTTTTTCTTTGTTATCTGTGGAAGGAATTGTCATAGAAGGTTCAGTAGCCAGTCCAGTGGAACCAGCTCGTCATCAGGAGTCCAATGAACTGGCTACTGAACCTCCTATGATGACTTTTTCTTTGTTATCTGTGGAAGGAATTGTCATAGAAGGTTCAGTAGCCAGTCCAATGGAACCAGCTCGTCGTCGGGAGTCTATTGAACTGGCTACTGAACCTTCTGTGATGACTCCTTCTTTGTTATCCATGGAAGGAATTGTCATAGAAGGTTCAGTAGCCAGTCCAATGGAACCAGCTCGTCGTCAGGAGTCTATTGAACTGGCTACTGAACCTTCTATGATGAATCATTCCAAGCAAAATAATTTATTGCAGGCATTAAAATCCCCTCCCTCATTGGTCACTATTTTGTCACAATGTGATGCCCCTCCTCTCACACACTCTCACCTCATTTTAACGTCCGACTCTCCTCCACTGTCCTCATGTGGATGCTTCATCACCTCACTGTCAAACAAAAAACGTCAGTACGTAATATGAAATACTACTAGGTTGATGATTAATTATTTAAATATAACAATGAACCAATCACTATATTATACAGTATACAAGGAAAAACTGTGGTTTATAAATTAATCACGGTATATTGGTTACATTGACTACATATTTTACTTTTCATTTTTTCAGAAAACCAAGATATCTCTCATTCAATTTATCGGCTCTGTGCATGCACCAAGATATGTAAGGAAAGACAGGATTCATTGTCCGACATTGAAACATTTCTAAATATCTGTTCAGTGGTGGGGGAAAAAACATGTTGAGATATCCAAGTTTGGTAAAAAAAATATAATGTAGCCCTTTTATAATTCATGTCTATGCAACCTTTTGTCTTAATTCTTACATTAATAGGCCACTTGCCCTTATCCCTGCCATTTGTGAGTGGCGCTGCAACTTCTTGCACCGCCAAAAGATGTAGAAATGAAACAATGCGTTGCGAAGATGGGGGAATTTTTTGTGAACCGCGAGTTAGGTACGAAAGAAGATAAAAAGTTAACATTTGTCACTGCCAAAACGTGGTACTGTATGTATCTTTTAGTTTGCTTCAGTACAATTGTTTTCACCCTAGCACTGCTTCATGCCAACAACTAGCACAATAAAGAGTGCTACCTGGGGTATTTTGTGACGACATGCTGCCAAGAGATTGGTCGCCCACACAGAGGCGTGGACTCGTGCAGCAGACATGATGGCAAATGAAGTCATGCTGCCAAGTGATTGGTCGACTTAAAAGAGGTACGAACTGTGCCAATAGCTAGAAGTTGCACCGCTACTCACAGATGGCAGGGATCATTGTAAGGGCAAGTTATCTATTATGTTAACAACTGCACGCCTTTATACTATTTAAAGTAGAGTGAGCGAGTTCATTTTTTTTAATATTTTATTTTTTAAAAATAGTTTAAGCTGCCCTCTATTGAGAAATGGAAACCAAAAAATTTCATCTCAAATAGTTTCACCACAAAAAATTCCCAAAGTTGGTGTTTCGGAGGCCTTTAACGTGCAGCCTTATGGAACATAAAACCGCGTTTTACTCTAACTTTTTCTGAACTATGGTACCATTTAAAAAATACTTACGTAATCTATGATGAATTCTTTAATGAATTTTCAAATAAAAATTTTTTTTTACGGGGTCGTTTTCTTGGAAAAAAATCATGAAAACCCTTATGGGAATTAACCCGCAAAAACTTTAAGATTTTTTTCCGAAAAAACGGCTCCGTAATTTTTTTTTTTTTTATTTAAAAATCCATTAAAGAATTCATCATAGATTACGTAGGTATTTTTTAAATGGCAGCATAGTTCAGAAAATGTTGAAGTAAAACGCGGTTTTATGTTCCATAAGGCTGCACGTCAAAGGCTTCCGAAACACCAACTTTGGGAATTTTTTGTGGTGAAACTACAGTTAAACAAGCCTTAGATTACGCCTGAGATCACAGACTAGACGTCGCCAAGGCGTAGTAATCTTAATTTTTTAAAAATGTCCCACAACAAGGTTATTTTAAACTATGGAATTTTTTAAAAATATTACATGCTTCTATAATATGTATAACTATTGGAAAAAAGTATAAAAAAGTAAGTTTAATTTGATTTCAAAATCGCGTCGCCACCACTTCGACCACTTTGCACCTCTTCCAGACGAAAGCCTGGGGCCAGTGGGGCCGCATGGAGCCGCTGTTGTGACAACACGTCGACACCAAAAATGCTAAAAACTTGAAAAAAAGTGGTGAAATTAAAAAAAATAGGCACCCTTACGCATTTAAAAGTAACATTCTGGATTTATTATAGCTTCTGGAGGCGTATATAGACGTATATTCCGATCTGTCTTTTATTTTAAAACGAACGCCTTTTTTCAGCTCAGCTGATCGGTTTAGTTCGATTCGGTTCGATTTAATTAATCGATTTCGAGCTCCTGTGACGTCACATTAACAAAAATCATGGCAGCGTGCCTTTTCTGTTCTGGTTTTAAAGTTCGCTAAATTAATGAACATTAAACCATGATGTCAGTACTAATAATAGGTTAAAAGTGTATTAGATACTTGGGATGGCCGCTAGGCAAGTGGATTGCCGCGCCCACGGCCGTGGCGTTCTCATAAACCGGCAAACTAAACTAGGGATGTGATGTTTTTTTCTAATCGAGCGCCTATCGTTAAAAAATGAAGATCGTAACGCAAAACGGTACTATTTTCTATTCAAAATGTCTTCCATACGTAAACTAAGGTTTGTGATACTGTATTTGAGATGGAATTTTTTGGTTTTCATCTCTCAATAGAGGGCAGCTTAAACTATTTTTAGAAAATAAAATATTAAAAAAAATGCAATCGCTCACTCTAAATTAACAAACCCGTTGTTTGTTATTAATTCCAATATGTATAAATAATTAATGCATAAATACATACTGTATGGAACGCTTGGGTATGCAGGCGCGGATTCAGAATCAAATTTCGGGGGAGGGGGGGGGGTATTGTTTCCTTATGGTAGCCAATGTTGAAAAAGATGGAGTGGGGGAACTGCTTATACTGTCCATGTTAAATTCAAAATTTAGGTTGGGGAGGCTGGGATCTCTGTCTGGGGGTATGCACACCATAGGTCTGTTCGTAAGGCCTGCTCGGTGTTTACTCTGCACCACAGACAATATTGTCTGTGTTTATTGTCTGTGTCTGCACCCACTTTCTTACACCAGCTCAGTTCGTGGGGTAGGGAGTGCAGTGCAGATGACGTCACGATTTTTGTTTGTAAACTTGCTCAGAGTACACCGAACAGGGTTTACGAACGGTCCTTATATGTATAATATGGAAGGAGGGGAAGGAGGCATACAGGCTCGTGAGAAAAAACTTCATTTTACACATAAATAAAAAATCCTACAATTTACCTTCAATGCAGTAGATGTGCGGATATCTTATTTCTATAAATCAACGCTTATTTTTGTTCTAAAATGCAGTAAAATACGGTTAATTCACAAATAATTAAGGGTAAACGCGTACTTTTACCGCCGACGCTACGAACAGCTGATTTTTAGATTTTAAAATTTTCCCCGCGAAATTTTATAAGTGAATTTTTTTAATTGCAAAAAAATGATAGACATTTCATTAACTTAGTTGTATTTAATCAATTATATAATGAATAATATTATATTTTAACATTTAATTTCATTTATTTCAAAATTACAGTTAAATTCACGACGCAGCGAAGTATTTCTTATTGACGCCTGTAAGGTAGTCAACTTGCTGTACATCGACGTTACAAAAGTTGCATAACTTTCAGGCGTTAAAAAAAAAAAAGAATTGAATTGGTAAGAATGTCTGAAGAATCTGAAGATCGAGGAACATTTTATTATACACGTTAAATATTTTCTTTATTATAAAGTACATAAAGGACCGAGAGATGGCGCTGATCGATGGCTGAAAGTTTGGCTGAGTCTGCCGAGGATATGGCAATAACTGTAGGACATTATAGGAGAATTACAAAAACAACAAAATTTTTATGAAATACATCACTTACGAAATTGATTTTTTTTTTAAATTTGTCCGAAAGTATTTGACAACTAATTTTATTATGTTGTTATCATTTCTGTAAAAAAATATGCTGTGGCTGCTGACAGAACATTTACATGATTTTACAATGTTAATCAACCAATCTGACCTCGCCAGACGCACGTAGTTCCAGCTGTTACCACCAGGTTCGCACTAACTTTATGACGTCAATATTATTCACAAAAAATCAAATCACAATTCAATACACCTATATAGCTATACGGGAGTTTAACGTTTACGTTTTGTGTAGCACGGAGATGCCCGAAGCCGCCCGAAGATCTTCGGGATGTAGGCAGAAAACCCTAAAATCCTATATATGCTCTGTGGGTTAACTTAACTCACAACATCTCTTTTTTTATAATAGTTTTGGTCACCAAATATTTTTTCAATAGCATCGGTTCTTCTTGTCAACATTAATGAAAGAAAATTCTAAGAAAAGTTATGGAAATAGCCAGGAGAAATTATATAATTTCAAATAAATTTTATTATTTTTTATAATATTTATTAAATATTACAGTTTTAAAAAAATACAAATAATCAGTCCATCAATTTAGAAGTTATCGGAGGCACTGAAAGCAAATTTTGCTGTAAAACTTCAGTACTAAGTTGAACGAAGAGGATTCATTTGACAGTTTGGTACCCTACAATAGTGAAGAAATTAAATTCTCGCTGTTACAGTTTTCTGAAAAACGTTGAGAGATATTTTAAAAAGCTGAACTGCTCAGAGCAATGTGTAAAGTCTTCTTCTTTTAACTCTATCATTATTAAGGGGGGGGGGGGGGGTCGACATGACCCCTATTTCATCAAAGCGGGGAAAAAGTGTAAAACATTGCCCCAAAAAATTATAAAAATAAAAAAAATTGTAATCCTTACTTAGCCACCCAGCAATATATTTCAAAAAAAAAAAAAAAAAAAGAACTGAGAAAAAAACTTTAACTTTTTTTAACATGTGAATAATTAGAGGAGTTTGGTATAGTAAAATATTATTACTAAACGTTACGTTAATCTTGCTAAACATGCATATTTAAACTGAGTCAGCTTCTGGTAAAACATCTTAAGGTGGAGTCACATGGCGATTTTTACCATGCGACGCGACGCGAATAATGCGCACTTGCTGTAACATCCATTGGCGGCCATATTGGGCGATTAAAAGAAAAAGAGCATCGTAATTAACGCGATTACCTGCGAATTCGCCGCCGCATAGGATTTCGCAGCTTTTAAGTTAAAATCGCGCCGCGTCGCCGTTGCCGCCATCTGAATCCACCTTTATGCGGTAATTCCAATTAATGTAATGCGATTTTGACAAACAAATTGAGCTATGAAATTCTATCCACAAGCGAATTCACATGCAAATTCAATTTCGAATTTCGTTTTTAATCGGTTGCCAATAGATATTACAGCAAGTGCGCATTATTCACGTTATATACTAGCTGAAAATCACCCATGTAAGGAAAGGCAACTTTAAGGTGCATATCCCTGAAAAGGGGAAAGCGAGAAAATCGCATGCCGCAGCTAATCAAAAGCTCGAGATTTCCTCGCCTTGTGGGGAGCAATATTATCAACAACATGGCTGCCATATGATATTAAAGCAAGTGCGCTTTTCTGATCCACGAATAGCCCCGCTTGAAATCGCACCATGGAGATGCACCTTTAAGGCGGATTCAGATGGCGGCAATGACGATGCGACGCGATTTTGTCACACAAGCTGTGAAATCCTATGCGGCGAGTGAAGGCGAGTGAATTCGCCAGGTTGCGGCAGCGAAATCGCGTTAATTGCGATGCTCCTTTTTTAATCGCCAAATATGACTGCCAATGGATGTTACAGCAAGTGCGCATTATTCGCTTCGCGTCGCAAGCTGGAAATCGCCATGTGAATCCGCCTTTTAATGTGCATTTCCATGGAGTGGGGAAAGCGAGAAAATTACGTGCCGCAGCTACAATCAGAAGCTTGGTATTTCCTCGCCTTGTGGGTAAAGATTTTATCACCAACATAACACCCATATGATATTAAAGCAAGTGCGCTTTTCTTGCGTAGCCCCACTTGACATCGCTCCATGTGAATCCACCTTTAGACCAAAGGCTGCATCACAATCGCCCCCTAATGTTCGCACAGTTCGGTGAGATGACGAGTCTTTTGGCTTTATCCACGATCTGCATGCCTCGACTCTCCACTAACTTGAGGATGATGTCATTGTCGATGGACGTCCAAGAGTTGATGTCCACGTCCCTCTGTGCCATGGTCTTCGTCACCAAATTAATTGCCAGGACGGAGTACCCTTGTTTCAGGTAATCGGGGTGCGTTTGACCCATTCCCATTCCTCCGTACTCCGTTTGCATTGCCATCGATACTAATTTTTCCGAGCCGCCCGGCAGCGTTTTGAAAACTCCCACGCATATATTGTACTGCAGACATGCGCGGATCACGGGCTTGTAGAAGTCGTGGTAGATAGGTCGGAGGTTCCAAACTTCGTCCAGGTGATGAGCCCCCAGAAAACCCACTCGTACTCCAGCTTTGGGTACCCTGTAATGAAAATAATGTTAAATTTAAGAAATGTAAAGGCGAATTCATATGGCGAGTGAATGGTGACAATGGCGATGTGACGCGATGTTGACGCAAAAGCTATGAAATATATCCTATGCGGCGAGTGAATTTGCCAGGTTGCGGTGGTGAATAATATGTTTAATTACGATGCTCTTTTTTTAATTGCAAAATATGGACGCTAATGGATATTTCAGCAAGTGCGCATTATTCGCTTCGCGATGCATGATAAAAATCACCATGTAAATCTGTCTTTAGGCGGATTCACATGGCAATTTTTCCAAGCAACTCGATGCGAATAATGCGCACTTACTCTGAAATATCCATTGCCGGCCATATGTAGCGATTAAAAAAGTGCATCGATAACTAACGTGATATGTATAAGGCTTTCCCCATGGGGATTGAGCTAAAAAATAAATAATAAAATAAATAAATCATTCTCGAAAAAAGAAAATTTATTTAATTTTTTTTTCTATAGCTGTGACTTCTAGGTACTAATTAAGGACTCCCTCTGAAAGAAATAGAACTTTCATATGTCAGCTAAGGTCTACATGTTAATTAATTGTTATCTTAGGCTTAAAATTTGTGAAAAAAATAAAAATAAAGATGTCTAATAAGGCCTCTAGGTTAATTTATATCAAATTTAAATCGCAGATATTTTTGCAGAAGAATGCATTGCAATGGGATTCTCAACCATCGGGATATATACAGCAGCGGGAGCGGCACATCGTGATACTTATTTGTGTTGCTAAGGTCCAAAATTAAGCCAAGTGAATTTTAACTTTTATGCAGTGAAAAATCTGAATCTTGCTTGCATTATCCACTGTATATATATTTCAGTTTGGACCGACGTTCCGTAAGGGAGTTTTCCCTAAATAAATCCAAGCTTTTTTACATTATAGGTTTGGATAGGACGGTGGGAACATAGAAAAATCAGCTGACTTGAAGCCTCTATTGCGTCATGTTCACTTCATATATCTCCCTGAAAATGGTTAATGTCGATATTTAACCGTAATGGAGTACTCACCGCTTCCTATCCCTCTCTCTTGCCAGGTTAGCGGGGTAATAAAGGAGGTACGAGAGCGGGGGTTGTTTGGCGGGCAGAGAGACGCCGGCCGCGGTGGCTGCAGCGAGCACCATCTCCACGTGTCGCTCCAGTACGCCACTGAAGTGGTACATGTCATGCCATGGTATCGCACGTGTCGACGTCAGTGCCGCTGCCAGGTCTGCGTCGTGACGAGGGCGAGCGTACACCACGCCGTACTTCTTGTTCTCCAGGGCCTGGACATGAGGACGTTTAATTAAAATATCTAGATTGGTCGTCGTCAACTCACGAGTCCGTCTGCGAAGGCCACGACGGTTCCTTGCTGCCACTCCCCTCGTGGACACAGCACGTGCACCGTCAGCTGGGGAAGATGGGAGCTCCACTCGAGCTGCGTGACCAACCATTGGTAGACCTGCGTGGGAAGGTAACAATTAGAAAATGTATTGTTAGGTAGTCTGCGTGACTTCAATGAAACTTCCTTTATGATTGCATGTGTAAAGGTGCATTTCCATGGAGCGAATGTCGAGGGAAGCTTGGCGCGGCGAGAAAGGCGCACTTGCTTCGATGTCATATGGTGGCCAAGTTGGCGTGGAAAAATCACGGTGCGATTTAATTACTGCGGGAAAACTATTTTTTCATGCCAACATGGCCGCAATATATGATATTGAAGCAAGTGCGCCTTTCTCGCCGCGCCAAGACCCGCTTGACAATCGCTACATGAAAATGCACCTTAAATTAAAGGTGGATTTTCATGATCGAGCGACAACGGCAATGTGATTCAATTTAGACGTACATACAGTTACAGTACACACACAGAGCTACACTTACTAAGTGCAACTCTGTGAGTACACAATATGGCAGTCAATCCGGAATGATTATATGTAATAAGAATGCTGAGACTTTGTTATATATGCATGCATTTGTTATCACGGTTCGAAGTAAAACTTTCAACTCCAAGCTGTCACAGCTCTATGTGCTGTTGTGCGTGGTTTCGTCGGTGCCAGCCGCTTACTTGCTACAGTCAAATTTATATAATATTCCTGCCGGAAGTGATAGTTTTCTGGTCGTCTTGTTCATGTCTAAGTCTTGAAAATTTACAAACATGTTAGTACTCTTCTTACGAACCTGTAGCCAAAATTTCAAAATGCAAATATGAATACGAAGGACAAAAACCTCTCACTTCCGGCGGCTACTTCCATTGGGAATGTGAAATAAATTTGACTATAGCTCGGACTCTTTCGCTCACTGGCTGGCATCGATGAGAGACCACACCAGCACAGTTAAAAACTCTCAATATTATCAAAGCTGTATGCAAAGTGTGGTGGGGCGCTGACCCACTTACCTTGTTAACCATTTACCAATCTCTCACAAGATCCAAAATAGAATACGGAGCTTTGCTGTTCTACAATAGCAGCAAATCCGCTCTTCACAAACTTGACGTCATCCAGAATGCAGCTCTTCGCACTGCAACTGGTGCGTTCAGATCTACTCCTATCCCATCTCTCTTATCAAAGACCGCTACCCCTCCTCTTGACGCTAGAGTCCAATTCCTTAGCGATAAATATATCCTAAACCTACTCCGATGGGAGGGTCATCCTCTAATCAGAAAACTAGAAACTCTGCTAAATCACACCCAAAACTCCCAATTGTGGCTCAACAAAAGAATCCCAGTCTTTGATGTGTATAGCCTCATAGGTCTACAACCTCATAGGGCTAAAATCACATCTCTTAATGCTCTTCCCTGCTTTCGTCATCCACTACAAAGTTCAATTCATCCTGTCTCTACTTCTGTTATCAACATTTTCCCAGAACTCAAAGAAACTAATAACTACTGTAATGCTATTTTCTTAGAGCACTGCCAACATCACTGGCCCAGCGCCATGCACACCTTCACCGACGGATCCAAAACTCCGGAGGGGGTGGGCTGCTCATTTTATATACCGTCGTTAAACCAAAAGTCAGCATTCAATCTACCTGTAGATGCCAGTATTTTCACAGCTGAAGCTGTTGCCATATACAAATGTATCAACTTTGTAACTCACCTTGACCAGCATGTCTCTCAGGTGGTTATTCACTCTGACTCTCTAAGTGTCATATCAAGTCTTAATGGCAACTTACTTACCAGCAAAACTCATTGGCTAGTCCTAGCTATCAAACACGCTATTCACAATGCCAGTAGAAAGGGATCGGACATCATTTTGTCTTGGGTTCCAAGTCACTGTGGTATTCACGGCAATGAAGTTGCAGATTCTCTTGCCAAGCAAGGAATAGAAGATGGCCCCTCCCTTCAAGTTGATCTTCCTGCCTCTGACCTAAACATCTTACTGAAAAAAAGACTCTCTGATTACACTAATCAAATTCTTTCATCTCTGTGGGAAGGCAAATTGTCCAAGGACAGATATCAATCAATTCAACTAAAGTTTCCATCTACTCCTTGGTTCAAGGCCATCAAGTTCCCAAGAGCAAGAAGCTTCTACTCCACGTTCACCAGACTCAGAACGGGGCATAGCAGATTAGGCGCCCACCTCGGAAGACTCCAAATCATTGAATCTACTAGATGTGACTGCCAACTTCAAGAAGCTACTCCCGAACACATGATTCTAGAGTGCAGTATTGCCAGTGACCACCGAGCCCCTCTCTTGTTGACTCTCTCAGAGCTGGGCTTCGGTCCTCCGGATTTATCCCTCACAAAGTTGCTAGCCAGTAATAACCTACTAGTCTACCAAGCCCTATACAAGTTTGTTTTGGACTCAAAACTTCCCCTGTAACTTACCACCCATATGGCACTTATATAATTTTAAAACCACTGCATGCATTACATATTAACAATTGGTCTTCCGATCAGACCACACTGGCAGAAGATGGTTGTGGTACACCGAACTTCCAATTTTCCCCACCAATGCATGCAGCTTCTTTAATTATTTTTATTTATTATTTATTATAATATTATTATTTTTTTTTTCCTTTGCTTCTCCTTTTCTAAAAAAAAAAAAAAAAAAAAAAAAAAAAAAAAAAACACCAAGCAATAATAAAACTTATGTTTTTTTCTGTATTCCAGTCATAATAACAATTAGTGGCTGCATGGAACAACTCTAGTCCTAAAGCCAAATCAAATTTTCAATCAATCAATCAATCCACACCAGCACAGAGCACTCTGTGATAAGTTTGGAGTCGAGAGTTACACTTCGAACCGTGTGATGACAAAGGCTCATTCTTGTTACATTTTATTCTAGGTTTATTGTACTGTCTTCGTCTCTGAAAAGTTCCCTACATCTAGCGAGCAAAGTTGGAACTACTTTTGTTCAAATAAAGTTGAAGTTCACCTTGCAGATTCCCGCCCGTCCTGAGCTGCTTAGCTAGCCTCGCTATGGCGGAGTTAAAGGTAAGGTAACATGAATCACCTGATTTTGTAGTCCCATTTGATTAAAATTTAAACTTTAGCAACCTCATAATAATTGTTTTTTTTTTTTTTTTTTAGATACAGTTCTTTGCACCAAGAAGTTGCAGAAAAAAATCGAAACAATCAGACGATCGCCGGTTTTTCAAAATTAATTTTTTTAATTTAGCTCTCCATGGGAAAGCCTTAAGGTTGATTTTCATGGACGATTTCCAGCCTGCGACGCGAATAAAGCGCACTTGCCGTAACATCCATTGGCAGCCATATTGGGCGATTAAAAGAAAAAGAGCATCGTAATTAACGCGATTACCGGTGAATCCGCCGCCGCATAGGATTTCGCAGCTTTTACGTCAAATCGCGCCGCGTCGCCGTTGTCGCTCATGAAAATCCACCTTTATACTGAAAATTTAAAAACTCAATTAAAAAAAAAACGGCTCCTCCGATTGTTTTGAAATATTTTCTGCAACTTCTTGGTGCTAAGGACTGTCTCTTAAAAAAAAAAAAAAACTGTATTATTATGAAGTTGCTAAGGTGTAAATGTTAATCACTTAATCAAATGGGACTACAAAATTAACAGATTCGTGTTACCTTACTTTTAACTTCAAAACTTTGAATGCGAAGTTCCAACTTTGCTCACTAGATCTAGAGAACTTTTCAAAGGCGAAAAATGTACATCTTACCATCGTGCTGGCTGCAAGGTCTTGTTTCAACACGCCCAGAAGCTTTGCCACATTTTGTTCAGAGAGTCTCTGCAAAACGTCTTCCCCGTCGTCCATAGTTTAAATGTATTTGATCGAGCGCTGCCTTAATTATCAGCTGACTTACAGATTAGATAACTCAATCAGATCAGCGCTGTCACATCGCGAAAAATGTTTTATGATGTAACGTGTATTTTTTAAATAAGCCTCTCCTCTTTTACTTTATTATATCGACGGCGGGCACTGCATATATAAATATATAGAGGATGACGAATATGAACGATAACATAAAAGCACGTACACATGATAGTGTATAATACGGATCCGTTGACGACGGATAATGTTTTTCTTATGAGGCGTCGTCAACGGATACATATTAAACACCGTCATGTAAACGTAATGAATTTGTATCGAAACTAGACTCTATACAAGCAGAGAAAATAAGATTACATGTGATCTTTTTTCTGATACAAGGCTAATAATATTACCATTTAAAAGACACACACTCATCACCTTTTAACTATAACTAACTGATCATAAAAAATAATATAAAATACGTAAATATTGGCTGCTATAATACATATCATCCCTTGGGGGTTTCTTTCGGAATAAACAGCTGATGTCTGCTTTTTTAGGTGAGCGCAATTATGAGCTGTAAATCGGTATAAAATAAAGTTCATAATTGCGCTCACCTGAAATAGCAGATAGATCACTATTGCAACGAGATCATAGTAGGTAGTTAGCTTATTATTCCGGACGATATACGGTTATTGACCTCCATCCCAATCAGGGGCATGTAAAAAGGTGTGTGGGGGGTTAACGCATTTACCTCCCCCCTTGAGAGCTGAATCTTAGTACATCTATAAAGAGGAAAAAAGTAACAAATTAAGATAGTACTCTTTAAATATAGATAAAAATTAATGAATTGAGATATTATTATTTACATTGCGTCCAATATTATTATTATTTGACTAGCTAAATACTATGATTCTATTATTCTTTACTATCCAATTAACATATTATATATGTTATTATTATATAATGAAGACTTAATATACAAATTAAAATCTCTGCATGAACATAATTTAAAATTAATTAATTAAATTAAAAAGATATATATTATGCTGTAACTTTTAGTCGCATAAGAATGGACATTAAAAAAAAAATGTCCCGTCTCCGGAAATCATGCATAAGTGACCGACCTCCAGACGTGTATAGTTTATCTATAATATAAATAAATATAATCGTGTGTTATTTTTAACCCTTATAGTTCACGGACTATATTTAAATTGGCAGGAATAGTGGGGGGATATGATTTCATACTGAGTGTGAGAAACAACCATTGTTTGACCGAAACCGCGACGTAGTTACCTCAACGTTGTACTTGAAATAAAATCAGTTTCACTTGCTCAGTACTCTCACTCAACGTACGTCAGTTGTCTACAAAATTTTCTCTCTGGTAAGTCTCACTGCTATAGTACTAACATTTATTATATTTTATTATGTTTCTCTCGTGAGTACATAATAACAAGTCAGACGCAGGAAATTCATAAACAGTACAATAAGAACAAATCACTTCCCTTGAAAACACGATACAAAGGAAATGACAATTAATTAACACAATATAAACAACAACAAAAAAATAATAACTATCACTAATAAACATATAATTTTTAAACTTTAAAAGGGGCATTCACAAATTCTTAAGACCACATTTAAGGCTCGATAATTTAAAGCTTGATTTTAGACGTGTTTTTTAGGCCCAAAATTTCTGGTCTTAAATTATTGAGTCTTAAATGTGGCATTAAGGCTTTGTGAATGCCCCTTTAATTTATTTACTTTTATTCACCAAAGTATGTACAATCGTCGACTCAAAAAATTTCCCACTTGCAGCCTAGCTTATCACCATGCATGCCCCGTGTTATTCTTACGGGGCATGGTGATTAACAAGACTGCATCAAATAGAAATTTTCCGTTAAGAAGAGTGTACAACAATCGACATTATTATTTATCTCTCTGATACGTATTTATATTTTTTATATTATTTATGTCTCAAACGGCCCAAATATATGAATTTCTGCCATAATGGATACTAAAACATATAAATGATTGTAAATTGTTCCGTAAAGAGCTAAAAAAATGTCTTTATAAGTAAAGAGTTCTATTCAGTTAAAGCTTTTGAGAGCAATAAATTGACTGAGAGTGTTGTATCCTTATAAATTGAAAGCTTCTTTTAATATTTTTATTATATGATTTAGTTTTGATGCTTCTTTGTTTTCCCTTCTTTGTTATAGGCAAAAGTCATATATTGTGTTTGGATGTTATTGTTATGTATTTTTCTTAATATTATAAGTTTAATTGTCATGAGCATATTATTATGTTGTCTTGTATAATCGAAAATGTTCGAAAAAAGAATAAAATAAATCACCTGTCCTAAATTGAAGCGCTTGTTAATCAATTGAGATCACAACATCTATATATAATACGGATTAACAAATTTCTTATTGATATATATTGTAAAACTGGAATTAAGAATATATAAGGTATGTATATTATTATTATACTATACATTGGGTGTTTGATTTTTTTAAGTATCATGATAATAACTAATAAGTCTAATAACTATTATACTGTATTAATTTCATTTGAATATTAAATGACATTGTAATTAAGTGAATTATTAAATTTATTTTTCATACCTATTAGTTGAGAATGAAATATCTAATTTCCTGTAGGTAATAAAATACCCTAACTATGAAGCTATAATTGGCTCTACTGTACTGTACATTTTGGATATTTATAAATTTTAACATTATTTTACAAACTTAAAATAAATAATATATAAAAAAATAAGTTTGAGGTTGGGAGTTTTTAGCGTTAAAAAGAAATGTAATATTAATGTGAGAATGGGGTACTGACCGGTATTTGAGTTAGCAATACTAATAAAAAATACTGTGAATTCTATGAAGAACGAGCCCTATTAGAGCATTCTACGACAATTTGCTGATTTTATATGACTTTTTAAAACTTTTTTTATGAAATCATAGCATTGAATCTTATTAAATGGGAAAATGTATCAGTTAACATTGCTAAAATGAAAAGTTATTGAGGAAGAAATTTGAAACCTTCTCATTATCGTGATTGTAGCACCTAAAAACCTTGCAAATGAAGTTTTGGTTACATTTCAATATTAAGTATGGGATTTGGCAATGTTAACTGATCTATTTTCCCATTTAAGATTCAATGCTATGACGTCATTTTTGAGAGGTTTTAAAAATTCATATAAAATCAGGAAATTGTCGTAGAATGCTACAATAGGGCTTGTTCTTCATGAAATTCTTGTGCCTTTTGAAATGTTGAAAAAAATTTGAAACATTTTTTTTTGGTCAGTACCCCATTAATGCTGCATGGTATTACACGATATAATTTTGCGATTTTTTCCTTGCAAGAAAATGACATCTCAATACAAACAAATGTTGTTTAAGTTTTCTTGTAGGGAAAAATTGTATGCAAAATTGTATTTTGTAATACTGGCTTTAGACACGACCTGAATATTCTGAAGAAAATGTAGAATTATTTTGGAAAATAATCCTCACATGCTTACCATTGCATGATATTAAATGTGTATTTTGGCTGTCTTTTACTTTCTCCCCTGCATGACTAAACTTTTTCTTTTTATTTCACGTGAAAAATTGAGATTTACGATTCCCTGAGAGATAGGCAATTCACTGAACTTTGAAGTAAGGAGGGTTGCCTATGTAAAGGTGCTTTAAATTGTGTGAATGTGCTGCCATCTTGTGAGTAGAGAGACAAGCTGGTAACAAAAAGCGCACAATACATGCTTCAATCCAGATATGTTGGTGATAATGGTGATATAATCGTTTCCCGCAAGACGAGGAAATCCCAAGCGTCTAATTGGCTGCGGCACGCGATTTTCTCGCTTTCCCCGCTCCATGGAAATGCACTTTTACGTCAAAATCACGCCACAGAGTCGTTGTCTCTCATGAAAATCCACCTTATCTCAGGAGTGTTGGACGTGTTTTTTTAAAGGTTGCCGCCAAGTATCTGAAAGCGCCTAACTCATCTCGCCATCGGCAGTCACCATCGCTGCGGTGGAGATGGAGAACGGTGCGACAGCTTTGTTAAGACACTCGAATCACGTCGACACTCAAAATGAAGGTATAATATATGACAACATTTAATTGTCACTGTTATTTTATATTGAGTACATGTTACTTGTAATGGGTGCGATTCACAAATCAGTTAGTCAGGTTTCTTATAACCACGTTTAGCTTAACCACGTTTAACTATAGGTGGTTTAACACGTAAAACAGGTATAGTTAAACATGGTTAAGCTAAACGTGGTTAGAAACGTGGCTAGGTGAATCGCACCCTTAAAATTTGTCCATTGAGAGCAGTAACAGTAATATAATTTTTTTAATATTTAGTATATTACATTATACATTATATGTATTATGTATACATGTATATTATACTATATAAAGTGTAGTATTATAACACAGGGGCGTCTACTATACGTCTTTTGATCATAGAATATTAGAAATCTTCATTTTATCTTCACTTTGTGCGAGGAGGAAATGAGATGTGTTTTTGAGGTAAAAAGATTAGGTTTAGATTGAAAATAATGAGTTGAAGACGCAATTTTTCAACTATAGTAATTAAATTCTTGTCTATGTTTTACAGAGAAGACAACCTCACCGAGGGAGTCAAAGGGGTCTCCACCCCTCGCCCCACGTCTGCTCACCACCCTCGCTTCCACCCTCGTCATTCTCGCCTACCACGCAGAAATCTCAGAGTTCGTACCGTACCAAAAATTAACATTTCACCCCTATTTCTTAATCCTTAACAAAGTCCGATTTAAAAAATTCAAAGGTTGTTTCTGGGGTAAAAAATTTAGTTTGTTTCAATGATGCTGTCAAAATTAGGATAAAATGATTTTTAAACATGATAAGGGTCAATATCTCGCTAAGAGTTGTTTTGTGGATATTTTAATTTACACCATTGGGTTCAGCATGTTGTGTTTAAACCCCTAAAAATTAATTTTTCTTTAGATCTGACAGAATTTCTGTTTAAGGCTACTTTAACATTGAAATATATCCCATAAGGCAAATCAAACTTTCCAGTTTGGACCCCATTTAAGGGTTGAAAAAAAAATAATAAGAGCGAAATTTCAAAGGTACCACCAAAAACTGTGGCATGTTTTTAGTAGGAATATGATTTTTCAAGTCTCTATATAATATAAAATTGCAGTTTGTAATCAAAAATAGAAAGTTACACACTAATTATGGAAAAGTCTGTATATAATATGTTGTAGGTTTTAATTGAAGTTACAAAAGACTTTTGGTCTACCCTGTATAACTGTTTGCAGGTACTGGAGCGCTTGCAGATTGTTCCTACAGTCTCAGTGGGACCGAGTTCTGGATAGCTACGGCGAGGACCTGACTCTCTACTATGTGTATGGTGAGCACGAACTGTGTTAATTTAATCATTGAATAGTGAGCGTGGCGTAGTGCATTGATCGGTTTTCGTTAGATCAACGAAATCAAGCTACGTCGAGCGTGGTTAGTACTTGGATGGGTGACCATTTCAAATAAAACTTAATACGTTGCTTCCTCCCAGGAGTAAATTTGTCTCACTTTCCACCCAGTGCAGTGATGCACTTGTGTGTGGTTTTCCAGACTTTGGACATCACTTAAGTCCATTGATAAAACATAGTGGTCCATTCTGACTGAGGTTTTCCACGGTTCCCTCAGTCTCACCTTAGCAAATACTGGGGTGCGTAACAGGTCGTGGCCATCATTCTTTCTCTACTTTACCCCTATACCTATTATCCCGCCGCGAGCTGTAAACTCTTAGGGGTGTATTCCTGTAAAAAAATAAGAATCCTATTAAGGATCTTACAGTGGTACTTACTTAGGAGGCTAATATAGTTGAATTTTTTTTATATCCACAGTTAGAATACATGCAGTGAGAGTAACAATAAAAGTATAGTTGACGGCGGTATTATAGTTTTCATTCATTAACAACAGTATTGCTATAACGAACTTGTATGAATATAGAGGCTTCAAGTGAGTGCGCCTCGCGATGCTCATTTGTGTCACTAAGGTCCATCTTTAATTTAAAAATGAAGCAAAGTGTTTTTTTTTTAACTCTTCTCGGTAAGATAAAAAAAAATCTAAATCTTGCATTATCCACTGTATTTTTCTTTTTTGACCAACATTCCGTAAAGAAATTTTTTGTAAAAAAATCTTCTTAGTTCCAAAACAAATTCACGATTTATTGACATCTAGGTTTGTATAGGATGGTGGGAACAACCAAAAGATAAGCTGAATTGAAGCCTGTATTCGAGTGACCATGGCTAAATTCAAACTTCCTGCCATTAGGAATATTAGCTACAGGAAACCTGTACCCCTGCACACCCTAAGATGCACCTCCCGAATGCAGGGCCCTTGTTCGAACCCCCGAAAAGTGGTGAAAAGTATCTCACTCTAGACCGTGATTCGAACCCGCAACCTTTCTCATGCGTGGCAGGTGCGATTCCAATGTGCCTACTAACTCAGTTGCTATTAAATGTGATTTATTTCCACTAAATACTGTAATGTTCTGTCAAAAATTTCAATGTCCAGGCTCGAATATCGTACTGATTGTGGAGTACTGGATCATTGCTGGAGTCTACACTGTGCTGGACGTCACCAACAAGCCCGCGGCGCTGCGGCGCTACAAAGTGCAGCCAGGCACTCATGAGCCGCTAGACACCTCGAACCTTTTCAAGGTATGTGCATTATTAGCCATCAACGACTTATTATACTATAGTTCTTGATTAACCATAGCATTACCAGGGGGAGAGGGGACTCGCCTTTTCATGGAGTGATGTCAAGTGAGGTTTGGCGGGTGAGAAAGGCGCACTTGCTTCAATATCATATAGTGGCCGTGTTGGCGTGGAAAAATCGCTTTCCCACAACGATTAAATCCCACCGTGATTTTTTCGCGCCATCATGGCCGCCTTTTAAAACAAGTGCGCCTTTTTTTCGCCCCTCAAAGCCTTTGCTCGACATCGCTCCATGGAAAAGCACCTTTATTAACTCTTTTAAAGCGGAAAAAAAATGTGAAATACTTCTTTAAAAATTATAAAAAAAAAATTAAATCCTTAGTACTCTATTTCTAAAAAAAAAGTGAGGAAAAATTGACTATTTTTGAACATGTGATTTAAATAGAATGTCATTTCAATACCCTCCTCCATTCCTTTCGTTGGTGTAGCTTGTATGACAAAATATCGTTTGGTAATGCAAGGGTTATAAATACTCATGAGAACAATTAAATTTTCTGATTTAAATAGCAGATTTGTCAATGAGGTTAATCAAGTTGCTTGTCATTCTCAGGTAGTGGCCCTGGTCCTGATGAACCAGCTGCTGGTGAGCTTGCCAGTGAGTATGTTCAGCATCTCTCTGATCGAGTGGCGCGGCGTACAGCCAATCCGCCAACTTCCCGCCGTGTCCCGCGTCCTTGCAGAGTTCGTCTTCCTGATACTCACTTACGAGGTAGTCTTTTACTACATACACAGGTGAGCAGAGACATTTATATGGTCAGATGATTTGTCAAGCTTTGGCAAAGCTTCACCGGAATTGAGTGTGGCACCGCCACTGTCGCCACCATGAATCAAGGTGGTGGCTGGATATATAGTAAGGTGAAGACATGGAGCTGCTGCCCCCACACGGGCAGTAGTGAACTAGAAAAAATGAATTGACGATCGCTTTTTTGGAGCCAAAAAGGTCTGTTCGAAAACCGTAAAGTAAAAAACTCCGAGCAGTTTTACGAACAAAACTTTTTGGCTCCAAAAAGGCGATCGTCGTCTTCATTTACTAGTTCCGCGCTGTCCGTGTGAGGGCAGCAGCTCCGTGTCTTCACCTTACTATCAAGCCACCTTGTTATGAGTCACCGTTGTCAATATATGACGTCATCCAAGCTGGTCGCGACAGTGGCGGTGCCACTCATAATTCCGGTGAAGCTCTGCCTTTTTGGCTGGTCAATCTTTGGCATGGAGGTCTTTGAAAGGTCAATAACCATCAACAAGGCTCTATCACGTTGCATGGCTGTAGCATAAATCTCAGGTCTATTGAGGAGGGAAAGGGAGGGTTTGAGGCTCCCCACCCTCCAAAGTTTCAGATTTAACTCTTTCACCACCTTCAAATATTTTTAATTGAAGTCAAATCCACTTATAAAAACTTATCATTTGTCGGCTCAAATTTATTATATAATTATGTGGGAGGTGTGACGCGCCAGTGCATTTGAACGGGTCTCGTCAGATCACTAAATTTATGCAAAGATATACTACTCTGATTTATTTAATATTTTTTAGAGTCTAGGAAATATTTTTAAAAAATTTATTGAAAGTGCAGTACAGAGAGAGTGACGCCCCCATATTAATAAAAAGATAGAGCCTAAAAGGAGCGTGGGTTCAAACCCAACCTTGCCATAATTTTTTAGCAATACTTTCCGGGCTATAAAAAAAACATCAGAGTGACATAACTTTGCAACCTCTATTCATTTGTGTAATAAAAATTTTTGAGGTCAATACTCAACTATTTACTTCCAGGATTCTCCACCACCGATTGTTGTTCAAGTATATGCACAAGATGCACCACGATTGGACGTCACCCATCGCGATTGCCGCTTTTTACTCGCACCCTGTGGAGCACGTGGTTTTAAACATGTTCGCGCCAATTCTCGGCATCTTCCTGCTCGGTTCGCACGTGGTGACCGCGTGGCTGTGGATCTCCTACATCATCATAAAGTCGTTGAACGATCACACGGGCTACCACATGCCTTTCCATTCATCGCCACAGTACCACAACTTTCACCACCTCAAGTAAGTTTTAGTAGTAATGTTATATTTTTAGTATAATTTATGTGCTATTCCATGGAGCGATGTCGCGCGTGGCTTGGCGGAGCCATGGCTAATCTTCTATTGTTGGGGGTATAGTCACTCCGTTCCGGCTTATGGAGGCCCAATTCTAAATAGAGGCTTCAAGTGATGCGCTTTCGCTGCGCAACTGTTTGTCGCTAAGGTCCATCTTGCACTTGAAAATGAAGCAAAGGTTTTTTTTTTTTTAATTTTTCTCGGTTATAAATCAAGTAAAAAAATCTAAATCTTGAATTATCTACTTTATTTTTCAGTTTGGACCAAAGTTCCGTAAAGGAATGTTCCTTAAAAAATCTTATTCTTATATAGTGAAAAAACGAATTCACGTATTTTTTACATAGGTTTGGCATAGCGGGTGGGAAGACCGAAAAATCAGCTGACTTGAAGCCTCAATTCTGATTGTCTTAGAAATAACCCTTTATGCAGAACCGCCTTCCTATTGGTTAACAAGAGGTTATTTGTTTGTTGTTTACAAATTTCATCAATCAATTCTCTTTTTGTAACGGTCGGGAGTGACTTTACCCGGTTCAATAGAGGATTAGCCCTGGGCGGGCCAAGAAAAGCGTACTCAGTAAAATCATATGGTATAACCATGTTGGCGAGGAAGCATCACTGCGGGAAAGCGATTTTTTCTGGCCAATATGGCTACCATGATTTTATTGTAAAGGTGGATTCACATGGCGATTTTTACCATGCGACGCGACGCGAATAATGCGCACTTGCTGTAACATCAATTGGCGGCCATATTGGGCGATTAAAAGAAAAAGAGCATCGTAATTGACGCGATTGCCGGCGAATTCGCCACCGCATAGGATTTCACAGCTTTTACGTTAAAATCGCGTCGCATCGCCGTTGTCGCCATCTGAATCCACCTTAAGCACGCTTTTCTTGCCCCGCCAAGCCTCGCTCGACATCGCTCCATGGAAAAAAGCACCTTATTGAGTTATTAAAACTTCTTATTGGCAGATGAACTTAAATATAAATTTAATTGACTGTATTAATTAACCTTCATTTAAAAAAACTGCTTATAAATTGACAACCTATAAAGGTGGAGTCACATGGCGATTTTTACCATGCGACGCGACTCAAATTTTCCCACTTGCTGTAACATCCATTGGCGGCCATATTGGGCGATTAAAAGAAAAAGAGCATCGTAATTAACGCGATTACCTGCGAATTCGCCGCCGCATAGGATTTCACAGCTTTTAAGTTAAAATCGCGCCGCGTCGCCGTTGCCGCCCATGAAAATCCACCTTTACATGAATTTTTTATTGCAGAAATGAATACAGGGTACAAAATTATGCTACTCTGAATTTTTGTCATTTTTTTTTTCAGTCCCGACACTATTTTTAATTAATTATTGAAAGTTCAGCCACGTCCCTTGAAGGCGTCAACAGTCGTTTAGGTCCCATCCTTTTTATTAAGGATCCAGGGGGGAGACGGCAACATAACTTACAGAACATTAAACAATAATTATTTAAAAATAGTTAAAAAGAAAAATCTGAAGCAATTTAGAGTAGCTTAATTTAATATAATAGCCTCTATTTATTTCTGTAATAAAAAAATTTCATGCAGTTTGTCCTTTTTTTATAACTATAATTCATATGTTCTGATTATTCATTGCTTTTTTACGGTCCTTCCTTCTTAATTATTAATATATAACTTTCTCTTCAACCCCCAGGTCCACGCAATGCTACGGCTTTATTGGAGTGATGGACCGTCTGCACGGCACGGATGACATATTCCGCAAGTCGAAGGGGTACTTGAGACACCGAACGTTGCTCGGCCTGACCTCCGCGCGAGAAGCCTTCCCTGATGACGATCTCAAATCCGAAGACTCAAAGACTCTTTAGTTGTCAGAATCATATAGAGTACTATAACGTTAAGGGAGATGGTGTCTCACTCCTAAAATCTGATACTGATGTGGATACTTTTATTTGTATTTAACAAGCAATAAATTAATGTACTAAAATATTACAGTCAAATCTACATGACATTTTTTCCGGAAGTGTGAAATTTGTAATTCAGTTTTGAAACTTTACAAACTAATTTGAAGTAGAAGTACTGACCTATGTGTGAAATTGTAAAGACGAAATTCGAATTGGAAAACAAGATACCTTAAAGGTGGATTCAGATGGCGACAACGGCGATGCGATTTTGACGCAAAAGCTGTGAAATCCTATGCGGCGAACGAATTCGCCAGTTTGCGGCGACGAATATCGCGATAATTATTATCGATGAATGTGGATTCACATGGTGATTTTTATCATACGACTCGAAGCGAATAATGCGCACTTGCTGTAACATCCATTGGCGACCATATTTGGTGATCCAAAAAAGAGCATCGTCAAAACGTGATATTCGCCGCCGCAACCGTGAATTCGCTCGTCGCATAGGATTCCACAGCTAGGTGAACAAAATGTTTAAAATAAAATTTACAAACTTTTGCTCACCTCAGAATTTAGAAACTTTTCTTCAAATATTTTTATAACGTTTTGTCTTATGCTTATACATTGCGTAGCTCCACCAGGCCACCATCGACGACTGGCGGACAACTGTTGAAACTTCCGATCTGACGTCACACTGACTTCACACGCAAGCGCCTATTACCCTTTGCAAGATAAAGCTAATTAAACTAATATTAAATTTTATATAATCGAATTATTGAGTGTTTAAATGAAATAAAACTGCAATATAAAACCACACTTTTAGTATGTTATATTTTTTATTAATTTATTGCAACTCTATGTAGCATTTTGAAAATCACTGCTGGATTAATATAATATTATTATATTATAATATATCATAATATATTATAATATATCATAATATATTATAATATATAACATATAGATTATTATTTATTTATTATTATTTTTTTTGTTGTTGTGCTGTTTTCCCCTTGCGGATTCTTGTGGACTCAAAAGTCGCGGGAAAGCAATGGTATAGGTTATTGGCTGAATTTTCTGAAGAATCTTATATAGGGTCAATATCAGTGCATAAGTGTCGTAAAATAGTCATTATTGAAATGAAATTTGGATTTAATTTATATTTTATTTAATAAATTATTGTATTCTTCACAGATCTCATTGGCAAATATTGTATTTTTTTTTTTCCATTTACTTGACACTTCAATTTATTATATAAAATAATTGTCAAATGTAGCACAATAATCGTCATATCGCAGAACATAAATAGTTTTTGGTATGCTAGCTTCTACTATGTTAAATAGGTGCTTTTTGCCTTGCTTTTGCCTTGCACGTGACGTCATGTTTTTGTGACGTATGGTGATAGACCCGTATAATATACATAAGCATGTATTTGACTGAGTAGTTAAAGGCAGTAGCCGGAACTCATTCAAACTGTTCTTAATATCACCATATCTTTTCTCATCTCATCATGAGAAAATTTTAAAAATAATATTTCATGTAATGCAGCAATCATGCTATTTCTTTTATAGTGCAGGAGGAAGGAGAGGAGTAGTGTTAGTGGGGGTCTGTTAAGGTAGAGATAATACGGATCAGCTGGCTCAATGCTAAAAAAATCCCATTCATAAAAATTATGAAAAAAATTTAAAGTGTTTTCCTCTACATCCCCTATCAGTAGGTAAAATATCAGGTATACAAAAACGAGCTAGTTTTCGAGTTATTAATTTTTAAAGTTGACCAATTTAACATGGAAGTTCTATTTCTCCATGTTAAATTAGTCAACTTTAAAAATTAATACCTCGAAAACTAGCTCGTTTTTGTATACCTGATATTTTACCTACTGATAGGGGATGTATATAGAGGAGAACATTTTAAATTTTTTTCATAATTTTTATGAATGGGATTTTTTTAGCATTGGACCAGCTGATCCGTATTATCTCTACCTTAACAGCATCTGATTGGTCGTGAGTCACGTGACCACTATACACTTAAACGGCTCAGCATCGCCGTGTTAACTACTACGTACAAGTTAACAAAATAAATATTTTTTCTCTCTCGCAAGAGTTAAACTTGCGCATATGCAAATTTATCTCATGGTTTTATTAAGTTTCTCGATTAGTGTAGGTCAAAATTAGGTCATTTGAACCCCGGATGTGTCCTTTTTAAGGTGGATTCACATAAATGGCAATGGCGATGCGACGCAATTTTTGACGCACAAGCTGTGAAATACCATAAGCAATAACGGTGCTCTTTTAATCGCCAAATATTGCCGCTTATGGATGTTACAGCAAGGGCGCATTATTCACGTCACTAGCTAAAAACTGGCCTATGTAAATCAACCTTAATGGTGCTTTTCCATGAAGCAATGTCGAGCGGGGCGAGAAAAGTAATTTTAATTGCTTCAATATCGTATATGGTATAGAGTATAGACGATAAAATTGCTTCTCGCGCTGCAGGAGAAAATTTTGTCACCAACATGACCAGCATATTGTTTTACTACAAGTGAGCATTTTCCACCTCGTTCGACATGGTACCCATGTAAATTCATCTTAAAAGAACAGGGGTCCCTAAAAATAATTTTTTTTTATTCAAAAGTTACCCACTAACTGAGTAGGATTACATATATACTAAATGGTGGCAAGTACTCCAGGGCAAAAGCGTGCCACAAACAGTGAAAGCCAGGGATAGTGACGTCACAATTTCGCACTGGCAACGCAAATGTCTCTTCTCCCTCCCCTCACCAGGTCCCATCAGATGCGCAAAGTTGTTCCTGTCTGTGATTACTTTAAAATTTCTGTTATATTACTTCATCAAAGTTTCGATTGTGTGTTTTTTGTTTTGCGAGTTTGCCATCAGAGCTTGGCGCTGAACGCAACCGACGTCACCTTCAAACGCGTCCGGTTTGTGCTTTTGAAGTTATACCCCCTGCACATCACGACCTAGGGTGACCTAGGGGAGAGAGAGGGCAAAGGGGAAATCAAGCAACCACCCCTCTTCTCACTCCCCCAGCCTGACTCGGAACAATATTTTCTGCCAAATGCAATTCAGCTCTCTGAATTTATTTAAATAATTTAAATTTGGGGGGAAGCGGTCATAAAACAGAAAATAGATATCTACTTATTTTTGGCATTTAAATATCTTAAAGAGACCTCTTATGCATATTTATCACCATTTTCCAATGCCCCCCATTAAGGTCAAATCTTAAACACTGTCACAATCGCCCCCTCAAGGTCCCACTGTCCGGTGAGATGATGAGTCTCATGGCTTTGTCCACAATCTGCATGTCATGATTCTTCGTAGCATTGAGGACGATATGATTGTCCATGGACGTCCAGGTGTGGATGTCCATGCCCCGCGCCGCCAGGGTCCTTGCCACCACTTGAACTGCAAGGCTGTTATACCCTTGGTTCAGGTAATCAGGGTGTGTCTGTCCCATCCCCATTCCTCCGTACTCCGATAGAATCGTCATCGAAATAAGCTTTTCTGAGCCATCAGGCATTGTTTTGAAAACTCCCGCGCAAACATTGTACTCCAGACATGCGCGGATAACGGGCTTGTAGAAGTCGGGATAGAGAGGACGGAGCCGCCAAATTTCATCCAGGTGACGAGCTCCAAGACGTAACACTCGTACTCCAACCTCGGGCTCTCTGCAATCAGAAAGTTACATTAATTGAAGAAATGTCTATAATAAGGTGGATTCACAAAATGCGCCGCAATTTTGACACACTTAATTGTGGTGAAAACTAATCTAATCGCGTGAAAAAAATCGCAATGTGAATCCACCTTAACAGAGAACACTAACATCCTAACATCTGTTAGTAGCGCTGCAACTTCTAGCACGCCGAATGTTGTAGAAGTGAAAAAATACGCTACGAAGATGGGGGGAAAAATATTGTGAACCGGGAGTTACGTACAATTAATTAAACCACTGCCAAAACGTGGTATTTATAGTATTTTAGTTTGCTTCAGTACAATAGTTTTCACTTTAGCACTGCTAAATTCCAAGGACTAGCGAGAAGAAGAGAGCTACTATATAGGGTATGTTGTGACGTCACATCTCGGCTCGACGAAATCTTGATGTAAATAATTAGAATACGCAAAAATTTAAAGTATCAAGAATCTTATGGAAGCTTCACTAACAAGTAAGCCGTTCTAGAAAGCTAACCTTATCTTATCCTTCTTGTTCGCCAAATTAGCAGGACAGAATAAGAGGTACGAGAGCGGGGGTTGTTTGGCGGGCAGAGAGACGCCAGCTGCGGCAGCTGCAGTGCGCACCATCGCCACGTGTCGCTCCAGCACGCCACCAAAATGGTACATGTCGTGCCACGGTACCGCACGTGTCGACGTCAGAGCCGCGGCCAGGTCTGCGTCGTGACGAGGGCGAGCGTACACCACGCCGTACTTCTTGTTCTCCAGGGCCTGGACATGTTCATTAATTGAGTATCGACGGTCGTTTGTGCAAACGGGTCCAAACAATGTAATAGACTATAACCTGAATTGAAATAAATTGATCTTTTATCCACTATATTTGCCTCTCCTCTCGTCTAGTGTCCTCTTATTTTGCACCATTTTAAAGGAAAAAAGAGGAAAAAGGACGTATTCTCGTATTTTTTCCTCTTCTTGAGCATAAAATGATAGAAACATTGTCTTATTATTTCATCCTCACTTTGAATGAAGAGGAAATAAGATGCATTTTAGAGGTAAAAAGATTAGGTTTTGACGTGTAAAAGATGAGTTGAACACGTAATTTATCAACTAGGAAGCTTCAATTTTTGTTACTAAGCTCAATCAAAACAGGAGGTTGAAATATACACTTGTGAATTATATGTAATTTTTTTAGCATCGCATCAAACCAAAAATAAGGAACTGAATAAGTCAAGTAACCTGAAAGCGTGACGCCTATGACGTCATTGAAAATTAATTAATTATTGCTTGTTTCCATAGCAACGTGGTCGCTTAGCAACGTTATGATGTCGATCATTTGTTTCACCGGACAGTTCAATGACGTCACAAGCGCCTTTTAAATGTTATTTTACATCTTGAATCTTTACTTTAGGCATGCAGTACTAAAAAATATCATATAAAATTCACATTTTTACCTCCTGTTTCGATTGAGCTAGTAAAAAACCAACTGTCACGTCAACTCACGAGACCGTCTGCGAAGGCCACGACGGTTCCTTGCTGCCACTCCCCTCGTGGACACAGCACGTGCACCGTCAGCTGGGGTAGATGGGAGCTCCACTCGAGCTGCGTGACCAGCCATTGGTAGACCTGCGTGGGAAGGTAACAATTAGAAAATGTATTGTTAGGTAGTCTGCGTGAATTCAATGAAACTTGCTTGCATGCTTTATTACAGGCGCGGATCAAGAAAAAAAAATCGGAGGGTGGGGGAACCGCTTCCATATAAGGCAAAGAATTAATATCTATTAATTAATTCTTTGCATAAGGCCAATGGTAAAAATAATTGGAGGGGGGAAAATACCTATATTGCCCATGTTAAATCTGACATTTCCAGGGAGGGGTGACTGCAGCCCCACAGATTCCGACCCCCCCCCCCCCCTGGAACAGCGACTTCTTCATTATCGTGAAATGGAATAAATTGTTAAATTTTATATTTGAATATATTTTATTTTACTTTTTATAGACTTTTACCTTTGCCGGTGTTCGATGTAATCCTTCTGTGTGAAGTATATTGCAATGGTCACTTAGTGTTCGTGCACATAACAACACTTGCCATGTACTACACATATCACTACGTTTCGAGTGTCGTGTGACTGAGGTACAACGTACTCAGTCTCAGATCACCTGAGGAAGAGAGCGGTTGACTCTCGAAACTTGGTGATATGTGTAGTATGTACGTGCAAGTATTAGTGACGTGCACGAACATGAAATGACCATCGTATCATATTTCACATAGAAGGATTACATCGAACACCGGCAAAGGTAAAAGTCTGAAAAGTGAAATAGAATATATTCAATATATGAATACCCTTTACACGAAAAAGTATTTGCTAATTATATTAATTTTTATATTATCGAATTATTGAGTATTTAAATAAAATAAAACTACAATAAAATTCAACACTTATAGTATGTTATTTTCTTTATTAATTTAATGCAAATCTCTATACAGCATTTTGAAAATCACTGCTGGAGGAAATGTCTTGATGGCTATACACGAGAGAAATATAATTGATGGACTAAGTAGCAAGTGGCCAAATCTTGCATATGAAACTACATTTTCTCATTTTTTCCTATACTCATATTAACCTTACATACTGCAATCTCATGATTGAAATTTTTTCTTGTCACGATCGAGAAAAGGGGAATTTCCATGGAGCGATATCGAGCCAGACTTGGTGGGTCGAGGAAGGCGCACTTTGGTTTAGTACCATATCGTCATCTCAAATTGCAAATCACGTAACTACAAAAAAATTATGGAGATTTGACAATTATGTTCTATTAGGATAAAGTTTAGAGTTGCATCAATATTTTTTATTATTTTTTTTTTTTTTGTAGTTACGTGATCTTTATTCTGTGAGGCGACGATTATGGCGGGCATGTTAGCATAGAAATATATATCTTCCTTACATAGTGGTTAAAGGTGGCAATGGAGTGGGAAAACGAGAAAATCGCGTGACACATAGGCTTAGGATTTCCTCGTCTTGCGGGGAGCGATTTTATCTCCAACATGGCGCCATATAAGATTAAAAAGCAAGTACGCTTTTCTAGCCCCGCCAAACCCCACTCAACATCGCCATCCATGGAAATGTACCTAAATACGGTCATATTGGTGTGAAAAGTTGAGGTGGGATTTAATCAATGCGGAAAAGCATTTTTCCACACCAAGATGGCCGCCATACGATATTGAAGTACACTTACTCGCCCCGCTAAAGTCATGATATCGCTCCATGGAAAATCAACTTGGTTAGCATTATAGCAAATGACACTACAATTGCTGCTATTGCCATCTACCGTCGAGGGACATTTTCCAAGACAAGGAGGGTACAACTCACCACCGTGCTGGCAGGAAGGTCTAGTTTTAACACGTCCAAAAGTTTGGCGACATTTTGCTCAGAGAGGCGCTGTAGAACGTCTTCCTCGCCGTCCATGGTGCAAATGTTATCACGGTCGAGCGCGAGCTACAGTCTTATCAGCTAACTTGAATATTAGATAACAGAATCAGATCAGCTTGGTTGCAAAATTAACTTCACTTGACGAATATTCAAATTGAAAGTATATTAAATGTAACATTGTATTCTTCTCCTCATGTCTCTGTTATATCGACTATTTTGGCAGGCGAAGGGGATGATATGAATATGAATTTTAAATATTACGTGTAGTGTACATACTTGTCTCGAAACCAAACTATACAAGGCATGTAATATTATACCATCGGTTAATACGGTACAACGCCTCAGCAAATATATTTTTATACTTAATTATCCACTAAATAATTAAGTCAAAAATAACAAAAAGATATTAAAAAATTGGCATCAACGGGAATCGAACCCTGGACCTCTTGCACCACAGCCAGGTATTATATATATCCTAACCACTACACTTACATGATTACTGATGAATAGTGTGGAAATAAAGCAATTATAACTTAAAAATTCTTGAACTTGAACGTTTAATCTTAACTTTTTTTAAAAAATTGATTCATGTCTTAAATAAAATTCATGTTTATTTTTTCGATAATATTTAATTATTTTGAGTTAATGGTAGTAATTATTTGTTATTTGTTGAAAATATTTTTCCCAACCAAAAAATATTCTAAGTACACAAGTACTGAGGGCTTGCCACTGTTGGTCGACTGCCGGCCGTTGATGGCAAGCCCTCAGCCAACTTTGCCCACATGTGCCAGCAGCGGCCTGCAGATGGCCATCTGCAGGCCAGCAAAGCATGGTTTGCTGGGCGGTTTTTCACCTAATAAAATATGATAATTGCTGTGTGAATACCCCACCTCTTTTTCACTGAAAACAATTTTAAGCTGTATTTAGTACAACAATGTGCTGTTTTTATTTATTCAAATTATAAAAATACATAATATGTTTCGTAGGTAACAAAATTTTGTTTATACCTCATTGAGCTGAAGCTCGTGAAGAGAAAAAAAAAAAGTGTTTTATTTTTTTACCTGGAATAACAAGATAAACAAAAGATAAGAAAACATATTTAAATATAAATAAATAAGTGTTTAAATTAGCTGTAATTTTTTGTAATTTAGATGCCATCTAAAACATCATAAGTTGGGGTGATAAAAGAACACACAAAAATATATGTTTATAGACACACATTATATACAAAATCAATAAAACGAAATAATTATCTGTTGCATTAATGTGCATAGTTTTGCGGTTCTCTTTTTCTTTTCTATCAATACCAATTATATAGTATATATATAATTATATACTGCATTGTTTCACAGGGATGCTAGGCACTTTATTCCCAGGTTTATTTTGGACTGTTTGGTGTCTCTTGCCTCTGACTTGGTATCTATGTATTCATGAGGAAACTTTAATAAATAAATAAATAAATAAATAAATAAATAAATAAATAAATAAATAAATAAATAAATAAATAAATAAATAAATAAATAAATAAATAAATAAATAAATAAATAAATAAATAAATAAATAAATAAATAAATAAACAAATAAACAAATAAACAAATAAACAAATAAACAAATAAACAAATAAATAAATAAATAAATAAATAAATAAATAAATAAATAAATAAATAAATAAATAAATAAATAAATAAATAAATAAATAAATAAATAAATAAATAAATAAATAAATAAATAAATAAATAAATAAATAAATAAATAAATAAATAAATAAATAAATAAATAAATAAATAAATAAATAAAAAAGAATAAGTGATTTGAATACAGTAAACAGAAAAATTTGGGTTAATTCAAACAATTGATGAATTTTCTTGTTAATTTAATTTTATTTTTAATTTAATATAATGTACAATACATGGTAAGAAAAAATATAAAATGAACATAATATTATATTTTTATTGTAAAAATAAAAGTTTTAGAAATTTCACGATAAAAATCAGTGATGAATGGGGAATTATCCTACATTTATTTTAATTTTTTTTCAGAGGCTCTATGCCTTGAAACTAAATGTCCCAAAACAAAAAAGTTTCAATTTTCAAAATTGGAGACAAGGGAATTTTATTAAAAATCTTCCTTCTTTTGAATTTAGCGCCAAAACGTGACATAGAAACTGCCTAGCAGGTGAAATTTTCCTGCAATAAATTTATATTTTCGATTATCACTCTTAAAGTAAACTGATATTAGAGACAAAACTCCCTGTTTCTAGCAGGCGCTTTATGGGGACATGGAAATATGAAGCAACAACTTAAAATGGCGGCTTTTTTTCGAGGACACAGTTGTCACTCGTTCACATCACAAGGGACATTGCTTAATAATGATGCTAGAAGGCTGAAAATGATATCAGGGGTACCTGACAGGTAAACTAATCGAATCCGATAATTTTCGTAATAAACTTTTAAGCAGGAGACTCAGAAATGGAGACATACGACATTTCAGGGATGTTGTCGGCTCGGTAAAATGTGAGGACACGAAGCTTGTACACCGAGTTCACGAAAATTCCACCAGGTCGCGCCAGGGGTCTTTTCTAATTCAAAAAGGACTTTTAAAAGGACAATAGACATGTTGTGACTAAAGACATGTTATGGGGACACCAAGTTAGGGTCCCCACAATAGTATTAGTGACAACTCGATCATGTAAATTGCCAGGTGAGACACGTTGTGCCTTAAGCCATGTTATGGGGACATTTTCCCTAAAAAAGTCAGTTATTGATTCACCAAGGTAGAGACCCCACAAAAGCTTTTAGTGACAATTCGATCATGTTAATTGCCAGGTGAGACACGCTGTCATGCACTTAGGCCATGTACTTATGGGGACATTGTCCCTTAAAAAGTCAGGGGTTACAAGTTCTTCAGAATGAACATTGATACACCAAGGTAGCGTCCCGGCCCACAAAAGCTTTTAGTGACAATTTGATCATGTTAATTGCCAGGTGAGACACGTTGTCACTTAAGTCATGTTATGGGGACATGGTCCCATCAAAAGTCAGTTATTGATTCACCAAGGTAGAGACCCCACAAAAGCTTTTAGTGACAATTCGATCATGTTAATTGCCAGGTGAGACACGTTGTGACTTAGGCCATGTTATGGGGACATTGTCCCTTTAATAGTCAATGGTTAATATTCTTCAGAGTGAACTTTGATTCACCAAGGTAGAGACCCCACAAAAGATTTTAGTGACAATTCGAACATGTTAATTGCCAGGTGAGACACGTTGTCACTTAACCCATGTTATGGGGACATTGTCCCTTTAAAAGTCAGGGGTTACAAATTTTTCAGAGTGAACTTTGATTCACCAAGGTAGAGACCCCACAAACGCTTTTAGTGACAATTCGAACATGTTAATTGCCAGGTGAGACACGTTGTCACTTAATCCATGTTATGGGGACATTGTCCCTTTAAAAGTCATGGGTTACAAATTTTTCAGAGTGAACTTTGATTCACCAAAGTAGAGACCTCACAAAAGCTTATGGTGACAATTCGAAAATGTTAATTGCCAGGTGAGACACGTTGTCACTTAAGTCATGTTATGGGGACATTGTCCCTTTAATGGTCAATAGTTACAAATTCTTCAGAGTGAACTTTGATTCACCAAGGTAGAGACCCCACAAAAGCTTTTAGTGACAATTCGATCATGTTAATTGCCAGGTGAGACACGTTGTGACTTAAGCCATGTTATGGGGACATTGTCCCTTTAATAGTCAATAGTTACAAATTCTTCAGAGTGAACTTTGATTCACCAAGGTAGAGACCCCACAAAAGCTTTTAGTGACAATTCGATAATGTTAATTGCCAGGTGAGATACGTTGTCACTTAAGCCATGTTATGGGGACAATGTAATTTAAAAGCCAATAGTTACAAACTCTTCAGAGTGAACTTTGATACGCCAAAGTAGAGACCCCACAAAAGCTTTTAGTGACAATTCGATCATGTTAATTGCCAGATGAGACACGTTGTCACTTAAGCCATGTTATGTCCCATTGACCCATTAAAAATCAGTGGTCACAATTTATTCAGAATGAACTTTGATTCACCAATGTAGAGTACCCACAAAAGATTCTAGGCACAACTCGACCAATAATAAGATTACCAAATCAGACACATTGTGAAATAAGCAAGGTTCTGTGGACATTGTCCCTTTCAAATACAGACGTAACAATTTATTCAAAATGAACTTTGATTACAAAAATTTGATTAAAGGATCCCAACCAAAGTTTTAAGCGACAGATCAATCATTTTATTGCCAGGTAAGACACGTTATGACTTATATAATGTTATGGAGACAGTGTCCATGTAAAAGTCAGTAGATAAAATTTACTGCAACAGAAGAAAGGGGAAGCAAAAACCTAAACAAGACATGAAAAGAAAATGATTTAAAATTGTTCCTTGAAAGCAACTTTGCCCACAACTCTTTTCGCAATGAGTTGTACATGGTCGGTAGACCTCAAAAAGCCTTACCGGCACTTTTAGAAAAAATTGTCGCCGCCCAGGTGAAATAAAAAGGACTCCACAATTTTTTAAGTGCAGCTCAAAAAAAGACAGGGGAAGCAAAAACGTGCATACGAAGTAGAAAGGAAATGCTACTGAAATGTCCCCTTAAAGCGTACCTTCCCACAACTTTTTGTGAAACAAAATGTTGCCGGCTGAAACGCTTTGAAGGGACACGTGTCCCCAGAAATGAACTTGCTCACAACTCAAGGTAAACAATTAGACGAAGACAAAGTACGGATCGTTTCTCTGCGATAAATTGATTGCCTAGATTTTCAGGTGCTCAACGTCACTAGCATTGTGTACGTGAAAGCAAGAGTGTCCCCACAAAATTAATCGGGCACAACTCAGAGCCTCGACTGCATGGTCGGTTGGACTTAAAAAGCCTTACCGGCGCTCTTAGAAAAAATTTGTCCCAGCCCAGGTCAAATTAAAAACCTCCACAATTTTTTAATTGCAGCAGAAAAAAGGGGAAGCAATAACTTACATACGAAATAGGGAGAAAATGCTACAGAAATGTCCCCTTAAAGCATAACTTCCCACAACTTTTTGCGCAAAATGTTGTCGTCTGAAACACTTTGAAGTGTCCCCAGAAATGAACTTGCTCACAACTCAAGGTAAACAATTAGACGAAGACAAAGTACGGATCGTTTCCCTGCAATAAAATGATTGCCTAGATTCTCAGGTGCTCAACGTCACTAGCATTGTGTACGTGAAAGGAAGAGTGTCCCCACAAAATTAATCAGGCACAACTCAGAGCCTTGACTGCATGGTCGGTTGGCCTCAAAAAGCCTTACCGGTGCTCTTAGAAAAAATTTGTCCCAGCCCAGGTGAAATTAAAAAAATCCACAATTTTTTAATTAAAGCAGAAAAAAGAGGAAGCAATAACGTACATACGAAGTAGAAAGAAAATGCTACAGATTTGTCCCCTTAAAGCGTACCTTCTTACAACTTTTTGCGCAAAATGTTGTCGGCTGAAACGCTTTGAAGGGACACGTGTCCCCAGAAATGAACTTGCTCACAACTCAAGGTAAACAATTAGACGAAGACGAAGTACGGATCGTTTCCCTGCAATAAATTGATTGCCTAGATTCTCAGGTGATCAACGACACTAGCATTGTGTACGTGAAAGGAAGAGTGTCCCCACAAAATTAATCAGGCACAACTCAGAGCCTTGACTGCATGGTCGGTTGGCCTCAAAAAGCCTTACCGGCGCTCTTAGAAAAAATTTGTCCCAGCCCAGGTGAAATTAAAAAAATCCACAATTTTTAAATTAAAGCAGAAAAAAGGGGAAGCAATAACGTACATACGAAATAGGGAGAAAATGCTACAGATTTGTCCCCTTAAAGCGTACCTTCTTACAACATTTTGTGCAAAATGTTGTCGGCTGAAACGCTTTGAAGGGACACGTGTCCCCAGAAATAAACTTGCTCACAACTCAAGGTAAACAATTAGACGAAGACGAAGTACGAACCGTTTCTCTGCAGTTAATTGATTGCCTAGCTTCTCAGGTGCTCAACGTCACTAGCATTGTGTAAGTGAAAGCAAGAGTGTCCCCACAAAATTAATCGGGCACAACTCAGAGCCTCGACTGCATGGTCGATTGGCCTCAAAAAGACTTACCGGCGCTCTTAGAAAAAAATTGTCCCTTGCCCAGGTGAAATTAAAAAAATCCACAATTTTTTAATTAATGCAGAAAAAAGAGGAAGCAATAACGTACATACGAAGTAGAAAGAAAATGCTACAGATTTGTCCCCTTAAAGCGTACCTTCTTACAACTTTTTGCGCAAAATGTTGTCGGCTGAAACGCTTTGAAGGGACACGTGTCCCCAGAAATAAACTTGCTCACAACTCAAGGTAAACAATTAGACGAAGACGAAGTACGAACCGTTTCTCTGCAGTTAATTGATTGCCTAGCTTCTCAGGTGCTCAACGTCACTAGCATTATGTAAGTGAAAGCAAGAGTGTCCCCACAAAATTAATCGGGCACAACTCAGAGCCTCGACTGCATGGTCGGTTGGCCTCAAAAAGCCTTACCGGCGCTCTTAGAAAAAATTTGTCCCAGCCCAGGTGAAATTAAAAACCTCCACAATTTTTTTATTGCAGCAGAAAAAAGGGGAAGCAATAACGTACATACGATGTAGAAAGAAAATGCTACAGAAATGTCCTCTTAAAACGTACCTTACCACAACTTTATGCGCAAAATGTTTTCGCCTGAAACGCTTTGAAGGGACACGTGTCCCCAGAAATAAACTTGCTCACAACTCAAGGTAAACAATTAGACGAAGACGAAGTACGAACCGTTTCTCTGCAGTTAATTGATTGCCTAGCTTCTCAGGTGCTCAACGTCACTAGCATTGTGTAAGTGAAAGCAAGAGTGTCCCCACAAAATTATCAGGCACAACTCAGAGCCTTGACTGCATGGTCGGTTGGCCTCAAAAAGCCTTACCGGCGCTCTTAGAAAAATTTGTCCCAGCCCAGGTGAAATTAAAAAAATCCACAATTTTTTAATTAAAGCAGAATAAAGAGGAAGCAATAACGTACATACGAAGTAGAAAGAAAATGCTACAGATTTGTCCCCTTAAAGCGTACCTTCTTACAACTTTTTGCGCAAAATGTTGTCGGCTGAAACGCTTTGAAGGGACACGTGTCCCCAGAAATAAACTTGCTCACAACTCAAGGTAAACAATTAGACGAAGACAAAGTACGGATCGTTTCCCTGCAATAAAATGATTGCCTAGATTCTCAGGTGCTCAACGTCACTAGCATTGTGTACGTGAAAGGAAGAGTGTCCCCACAAAATTAATCAGGCACAACTCAGAGCCTTGACTGCATGGTCGGTTGGCCTCAAAAAGCCTTACCGGTGCTCTTAGAAAAAATTTGTCCCAGCCCAGGTGAAATTAAAAAAATCCACAATTTTTTAATTAAAGCAGAAAAAAGAGGAAGCAATAACGTACATACGAAGTAGAAAGAAAATGCTACAGATTTGTCCCCTTAAAGCGTACCTTCTTACAACTTTTTGCGCAAAATGTTGTCGGCTGAAACGCTTTGAAGGGACACGTGTCCCCAGAAATGAACTTGCTCACAACTCAAGGTAAACAATTAGACGAAGACGAAGTACGGATCGTTTCCCTGCAATAAATTGATTGCCTAGATTCTCAGGTGATCAACGACACTAGCATTGTGTACGTGAAAGGAAGAGTGTCCCCACAAAATTAATCAGGCACAACTCAGAGCCTTGACTGCATGGTCGGTTGGCCTCAAAAAGCCTTACCGGCGCTCTTAGAAAAAATTTGTCCCAGCCCAGGTGAAATTAAAAAAAACCACAATTTTTTAATTAAAGCAGAAAAAAGGGGAAGCAATAACGTACATACGAAATAGGGAGAAAATGCTACAGATATGTCCCCTTAAAGCGTACCTTCTTACAACTTTTTGCGCAAAATGTTGTCGGCTGAAACGCTTTGAAAGGACACGTGTCCCCAGAAGTGAACTTGCTCACAACTCAAGGTAAACAATTAGACGAAGACAAAGTACGGATCGTTTGCCTGCAATAAATTGATTGCCTAGATTCTCAGGTGCTCAACGTCACTAGCATTGTGTACGTGAAAGGAAGAGTGTCCCCACAAAATTAATCAGGCACAACTCAGAGCCTTGACTGCATGGTCGGTTGGCCTCAAAAAGCCTTACCGGCGCTCTTAGAAAAAATTTGTCCCAGCCCAGGTGAAATTAAAAAAATCCACAATTTTTAAATTAAAGCAGAAAAAAGGGGAAGCAATAACGTACATACGAAATAGGGAGAAAATGCTACAGATTTGTCCCCTTAAAGCGTACCTTCTTACAACTTTTTGTGCAAAATGTTGTCGGCTGAAACGCTTTGAAGGGACACGTGTCCCCAGAAATAAACTTGCTCACAACTCAAGGTAAACAATTAGACGAAGACGAAGTACGAACCGTTTCTCTGCAGTTAATTGATTGCCTAGCTTCTCAGGTGCTCAACGTCACTAGCATTGTGTAAGTGAAAGCAAGAGTGTCCCCACAAAATTAATCGGGCACAACTCAGAGCCTCGACTGCATGGTCGGTTGGCCTCAAAAAGACTTACCGGCGCTCTTAGAAAAAAATTGTCCCTTGCCCAGGTGAAATTAAAAAAATCCACAATTTTTTAATTAATGCAGAAAAAAGAGGAAGCAATAACGTACATACGAAGTAGAAAGAAAATGCTACAGATTTGTCCCCTTAAAGCGTACCTTCTTACAACTTTTTGCGCAAAATGTTGTCGGCTGAAACGCTTTGAAGGGACACGTGTCCCCAGAAATAAACTTGCTCACAACTCAAGGTAAACAATTAGACGAAGACGAAGTACGAACCGTTTCTCTGCAGTTAATTGATTGCCTAGCTTCTCAGGTGCTCAACGTCACTAGCATTATGTAAGTGAAAGCAAGAGTGTCCCCACAAAATTAATCGGGCACAACTCAGAGCCTCGACTGCATGGTCGGTTGGCCTCAAAAAGCCTTACCGGCGCTCTTAGAAAAAATTTGTCCCAGCCCAGGTGAAATTAAAAACCTCCACAATTTTTTTATTGCAGCAGAAAAAAGGGGAAGCAATAACGTACATACGATGTAGAAAGAAAATGCTACAGAAATGTCCTCTTAAAACGTACCTTACCACAACTTTATGCGCAAAATGTTTTCGCCTGAAACGCTTTGAAGGGACACGTGTCCCCAGAAATAAACTTGCTCACAACTCAAGGTAAACAATTAGACGAAGACGAAGTACGAACCGTTTCTCTGCAGTTAATTGATTGCCTAGCTTCTCAGGTGCTCAACGTCACTAGCATTGTGTAAGTGAAAGCAAGAGTGTCCCCACAAAATTAATCGGGCACAACTCAGAGCCTAGACTGCATGGTCGGTTAGCCTCAAAAAGCCTTACCGGCGCTCTTAGAAAAAATTTGTCCCTTGCCCAGGTGAAATTAAAAAAATCCACAATTTTTTAATTAAAGCAGAAAAAAGAGGAAGCAATAACGTACATACGAAGTAGAAAGAAAATGCTACAGATTTGTCCCCTTAAAGCGTACCTTCTTACAACTTTTTGCGCAAAATGTTGTCGGCTGAAACGCTTTGAAGGGACACGTGTCCCCAGAAATGTACTTGCTCACAACTCAAGGTAAACAATTAGACGAAGACGAAGTACGGATCGTTTCCCTGCAATAAATTGATTGCCTAGATTCTCAGGTGATCAACGACACTAGCATTGTGTACGTGAAAGGAAGAGTGTCCCCACAAAATTAATCAGGCACAACTCAGAGCCTTGACTGCATGGTCGGTTGGCCTCAAAAAGCCTTACTGGCGCTCTTAGAAAAAATTTGTCCCAGCCCAGGTGAAATTAAAAAAATCCACAATTTTTTAATTAAAGCAGAAAAAAGGGGAAGCAATAACGTACATACGAAATACGAAGAAAATGCTACAGATATGTCCCCTTAAAGCGTACCTTCTTACAACTTTTTGCGCAAAATGTTGTCGGCTGATACGCTTTGCAGGGACACGTGTCCCCAGAAGTGAACTTGCTCACAACTCAAGGTAAACAATTAGACGAAGACAAAGTACGGATCGTTTGCCTGCAGTTAATTGATTGCCTAGCTTCTCAGGTGCTCAACGTCACTAGCATTGTGTAAGTGAAAGCAAGAGTGTCCCCACAAAATTAATCGGGCACAACTCAGAGCCTCGACTGCATGGTCGGTTGGCCTCAAAAAGCCTTACCGGCGCTCTTAGAAAAAATTTGTCCCAGCCCAGGTGAAATTAAAAAAATCCACAATTTTTAAATTAAAGCAGAAAAAAGGGGAAGCAATAACGTACATACGAAATAGGGAGAAAATGCTACAGATTTGTCCCCTTAAAGCGTACCTTCTTACAACTTTTTGTGCAAAATGTTGTCGGCTGAAACGCTTTGAAGGGACACGTGTCCCCAGAAATAAACTTGCTCACAACTCAAGGTAAACAATTAGACGAAGACGAAGTACGAACCGTTTCTCTGCAGTTAATTGATTGCCTAGCTTCTCAGGTGCTCAACGTCACTAGCATTGTGTAAGTGAAAGCAAGAGTGTCCCCACAAAATTAATCGGGCACAACTCAGAGCCTCGACTGCATGGTCGGTTGGCCTCAAAAAGACTTACCGGCGCTCTTAGAAAAAAATTGTCCCTTGCCCAGGTGAAATTAAAAAAATCCACAATTTTTTAATTAATGCAGAAAAAAGAGGAAGCAATAACGTACATACGAAGTAGAAAGAAAATGCTACAGATTTGTCCCCTTAAAGCGTACCTTCTTACAACTTTTTGCGCAAAATGTTGTCGGCTGAAACGCTTTGAAGGGACACGTGTCCCCAGAAATAAACTTGCTCACAACTCAAGGTAAACAATTAGACGAAGACGAAGTACGAACCGTTTCTCTGCAGTTAATTGATTGCCTAGCTTCTCAGGTGCTCAACGTCACTAGCATTATGTAAGTGAAAGCAAGAGTGTCCCCACAAAATTAATCGGGCACAACTCAGAGCCTCGACTGCATGGTCGGTTGGCCTCAAAAAGCCTTACCGGCGCTCTTAGAAAAAATTTGTCCCAGCCCAGGTGAAATTAAAAACCTCCACAATTTTTTTATTGCAGCAGAAAAAAGGGGAAGCAATAACGTACATACGATGTAGAAAGAAAATGCTACAGAAATGTCCTCTTAAAACGTACCTTACCACAACTTTATGCGCAAAATGTTTTCGCCTGAAACGCTTTGAAGGGACACGTGTCCCCAGAAATAAACTTGCTCACAACTCAAGGTAAACAATTAGACGAAGACGAAGTACGAACCGTTTCTCTGCAGTTAATTGATTGCCTAGCTTCTCAGGTGCTCAACGTCACTAGCATTGTGTAAGTGAAAGCAAGAGTGTCCCCACAAAATTAATCGGGCACAACTCAGAGCCTAGACTGCATGGTCGGTTAGCCTCAAAAAGCCTTACCGGCGCTCTTAGAAAAAATTTGTCCCTTGCCCAGGTGAAATTAAAAAAATCCACAATTTTTTAATTAAAGCAGAAAAAAGAGGAAGCAATAACGTACATACGAAGTAGAAAGAAAATGCTACAGATTTGTCCCCTTAAAGCGTACCTTCTTACAACTTTTTGCGCAAAATGTTGTCGGCTGAAACGCTTTGAAGGGACACGTGTCCCCAGAAATGTACTTGCTCACAACTCAAGGTAAACAATTAGACGAAGACGAAGTACGGATCGTTTCCCTGCAATAAATTGATTGCCTAGATTCTCAGGTGATCAACGACACTAGCATTGTGTACGTGAAAGGAAGAGTGTCCCCACAAAATTAATCAGGCACAACTCAGAGCCTTGACTGCATGGTCGGTTGGCCTCAAAAAGCCTTACTGGCGCTCTTAGAAAAAATTTGTCCCAGCCCAGGTGAAATTAAAAAAATCCACAATTTTTTAATTAAAGCAGAAAAAAGGGGAAGCAATAACGTACATACGAAATACGAAGAAAATGCTACAGATATGTCCCCTTAAAGCGTACCTTCTTACAACTTTTTGCGCAAAATGTTGTCGGCTGAAACGCTTTGCAGGGACACGTGTCCCCAGAAGTGAACTTGCTCACAACTCAAGGTAAACAATTAGACGAAGACAAAGTACGGATCGTTTGCCTGCAATAAATTGATTGCCTAGATTCTCAGGTGCTCAACGTCACTAGCATTGTGTACGTGAAAGGAAGAGTGTCCCCACAAAATTAATCAGGCACAACTCAGAGCCTTGACTGCATGGTCGGTTGGCCTCAAAAAGCCTTACCGGCGCTCTTAGAAAAAATTTGTCCCAGCCCAGGTGAAATTAAAAAAATCCACAATTTTTTAATTAAAGCAGAATAAAGAGGAAGCAATAACGTACATACGAAGTAGAAAGAAAATGCTACAGATTTGTCCCCTTAAAGCGTACCTTCTTACAACTTTTTGCGCAAAATGTTGTCGGCTGAAACGCTTTGAAGGGACACGTGTCCCCAGAAATAAACTTGCTCACAACTCAAGGTAAACAATTAGACAAAGACGAAGTACGAACCGTTTCTCTGCAGTTAATTGATTGCCTAGCTTCTCAGGTGCTCAACGTCACTAGCATTGTGTAAGTGAAAGCAAGAGTGTCCCCACAAAATTAATCGGGCACAACTCAGAGCCTTGACTGCATGGTCGGTTGGCCTCAAAAAGCCTTACCGGCGCTGTTAGAAAAAATTTGTCCCTGCCCAGGTCAATTTAAAAACCTTCACAATTTTTCAATTACAGCAGAAAAAAGAAGAAGCAATAACGTACATACGAAGTAGGGAGAAAAGGCAACAGAAATGTCCCCTTTAAGCATAACTTCCCACAACTTTTTGCGCAAAATGTTGTCGGCTGAAACGCTTTGAAGGGACACGTGTCCCCAGAAATGAACTTGCTCACAACTCAAGGTAAACAATTAGACGAAGACGAAGTACGGATCGTTTCCCTGCAATAAATTGATTGCCTAGATTCTCAGGTGCTCAACGTCACTAGCATTGTATACGTGAAAGGAAGAGTGTCCCCACAAAATTAATCAGGCACAACTCAGAGCCTTGACTGCATGGTCGGTTGGCCTCAAAAAGCCTTACCGGCGCTCTTAGAAAAAATTTGTCCCAGCCCAGGTGAAATTAAAAAAATCCACAATTTTTAAATTAAAGCAGAAAAAAGAGGAAGCAATAACGTACATACGAAGTAGAAAGAAAATGCTACAGATTTGTCCCCTTAAAGCGTACCTTCTTACAACTTTTTGCGCAAAATGTTGTCGGCTGAAACGCTTTGAAGGGACACGTGTCCCCAGAAATAAACTTGCTCACAACTCAAGGTAAACAATTAGACGAAGACGAAGTGCGAACCGTTTCTCTGCAGTTAATTGATTGCCTAGCTTCTCAGGTGCTCAACGTCACTAGCATTATGTAAGTGAAAGCAAGAGTGTCCCCACAAAATTAATCGGGCACAACTCAGAGCCTTGACTGCATGGTCGGTTGGCCTCAAAAAGCCTTACCGGCGCTCTTAGAAAAAATTTGTCCCAGCCCAGGTGAAATTAAAAACCTCCACAATTTTTTTATTGCAGCAGAAAAAAGGGGAAGCAATAACGTACATACGATGTAGAAAGAAAATGCTACAGAAATGTCCTCTTAAAACGTACCTTACCACAACTTTATGCGCAAAATGTTTTCGCCTGAAACGCTTTGAAGGGACACGTGTCCCCAGAAATAAACTTGCTCACAACTCAAGGTAAACAATTAGACGAAGACGAAGTACGAACCGTTTCTCTGCAGTTAATTGATTGCCTAGCTTCTCAGGTGCTCAACGTCACTAGCATTGTGTAAGTGAAAGCAAGAGTGTCCCCACAAAATTAATCGGGCACAACTCAGAGCCTTGACTGCATGGTCGGTTAGCCTCAAAAAGCCTTACCGGCGCTCTTAGAAAAAATTTGTCCCTTGCCCAGGTGAAATTAAAAAAATCCACAATTTTTTAATTAAAGCAGAAAAAAGAGGAAGCAATAACGTACATACGAAGTAGAAAGAAAATGCTACAGATTTGTCCCCTTAAAGCGTACCTTCTTACAACTTTTTGCGCAAAATGTTGTCGGCTGAAACGCTTTGAAGGGACACGTGTCCCCAGAAATGAACTTGCTCACAACTCAAGGTAAACAATTAGACGAAGACGAAGTACGGATCGTTTCCCTGCAATAAATTGATTGCCTAGATTCTCAGGTGATCAACGACACTAGCATTGTGTACGTGAAAGGAAGAGTGTCCCCACAAAATTATATATAATCAGGCACAACTCAGAGCCTTGACTGCATGGTCGGTTGGCCTCAAAAAGCCTTACCGGCACTCTTAGAAAAAATTTGTACCAGCCCAGGTCAAATTAAAAACCTCCACAATTTTTTAATTGCAGCAGAAAAAAGGGGAAGCAATAACGTACATACGAAGTAGAAAGAAAATGCTACAGATTTGTCCCCTTAAAGCGTACCTTCTTACAACTTTTTGCGCAAAATGTTGTCGGCTGAAACGCTTTGAAGGGACACGTGTCCCCAGAAATGAACTTGCTCACGACTCAAGGTAAACATTTAGATGAAGACGAAGTACGAATCGTTTTTCTGCAGTAAATTGATTGCCAAGATTCTCAGGTGCTCAACGTCACTAGCATTGTGTACGTGAAAGCAAGAGTGTCCCCACAAAATTAATCGGGCACATCTCAGAGCCTTGACTGCATGGTCAGTTGGCCTCAAAAAGCCTTACCGGCACTCTTAGAAAAAATTTGTCCCAGCCCAGGTCAAATTAAAAACCTCCACAATTTTTTAATTGCAGCAGAAAAAAGGGGAAGCAATAACGTACATACGAAGTAGAAAGAAAATGCTACAGATTTGTCCCCTTAAAGCGTACCTTCTTACAACTTTTTGCCCAAAATGTTGTCGGCTGAAACGCTTTGAAGGGACACGTGTCCCCAGAAATGAACTTGCTCACAACTCAAGGTAAACAATTAGACGAAGACAAAGTACGGATCGTTTCTCTGCGATAAATTGATTGCCTAGATTCTCAGGTGCTCAACGTCACTAGCATTGTGTACGTGAAAGGAAGAGTGTCCCCACAAAATTAATCGGGCACAACTCAGAGCCTTGACTGCATGGTCGGTTTGCCTAAAATAGACTTTCTGGCAATCTTGTAAAAACTTGGCGCAGCCCAGGTGAAATTAAAAACCTCCACAATTTTCTAATTGCAACAGAAAAAAGGAAGCAATAACGTACATACAAAGTAGAAAGAAAATGCTACAGAAATGCCCCCTTAAAGCGTACCTTCCCACAATTTTTTGCGCAAAATGGTACGCTTTGAGGGGGCACTTGCTTCCAGAAAGAACTTGTTTCCAACTCAAGGTAAACAATTAGACGAAGGTGAAGCACGAATCGTGACTCTGCAATAAGGTGGTTGCCTTGCTTTTCAGGTGCACCACGTCGCTAGTTTTGTGTACGTTAAAGCATTAGTATCTTCAAAAAAATAAGCAGGTACAACTCCCTGAGTCCTAAATGGACAATTGGGTGACCTAAAAGACATTCATCGTCATTTTTGACTAAATCTCATTACATGGGTTAAGTCAAAACGTATCTCATCTGGCAACTTCATGATTTACATGTCACTAAAAGCTATTGTGGTGTCCCTACCATATTTAACTAAAATATCAATCTGATTAAATGTTGACCACTTACTGTTAAAGTAACAATGTCCACATAACATGGCTTAATTAAGTCACAACGGGTCTTACCTGGCAATTAACATGATCGAATTGTCACTAAAGCTTTTGTGGGGACTCCACCTTGGTGAAACAATTTCACTCTGAATGAATTGTAACTTTTGTAATTTTAAGGGACAATGTCCCCATAACATGGCTTAAGTGACAACGTGCCTCACCTGGCCACTAACATATCGAATTGTCATTAAAAGTTTTTGTGGTTACAATACCTTGGTGAATCAAAGTTCACTCTGAAGAATTTGTAACTATTGACATTTAAAGGGAAAAAGTCCCCATAACATGGCTTAAGTCACAACGTGTCTTACCTGACAAATAACATGATCGAATTGTCACAAAAAGCTTTTGTGGGGACTTTACCTTGGGGAATCAAAGGTAACTCTGAATAAATTGTAACCACTGACTTTTAAAGGGACAATGTCCCTATAACATGGCTTTAGTCACAACGTGTCTCACCTGGCAATTACAATATCAAATTGCCTTAAAAGCATTTGAGGGGACCCTAGTTTAATGAATCAAAGATCACTCTGAAGAATTTGAACTATTGATTTTTAAAGGAACAATGTCCCCATATCATGGCTTAAGTCACGACGTGTCCCTCCTTGAAATTAACATGATCGAATCGTCACTTAAAGCTTTTGAGGGATATCTACAAGGTAATCAATGTTTAATGTGAAGAATTTGAATTTATTGACTTTTAATAGGCAATGTCCCCATTTCATGGTTTAAGTCACAATTTGTTTTACCTGGCAGTCAACATGATTGAGTTGTCACTAAAAACTAAAAACTTTTGTGGGAACCCTACCTTGATTAATCAAAATTCACTCTGAATATATTGTAACCACTGACTTTTAAAAGGACAATGTCCCCATAACATGGCTTGTGTGACAACGTGTCTCACCTGGCAATTAACACGATTGAATTGTCACTGAAAGCTTTTGTGTTTACTTTACCTTGGTGAATCAAAGTTCACTCTGAAGAATTTGTATATATTGACTATTAAAGGGACAATGTCCCCATAACATGACTTAAGTCACAACGTGTTACACCTGGCAATTAACATGGTCTAATTGTCACTAAAAGCTTATGTGGGGACTCTGCCTAGGTGAATCGACGTTAACTGTGGAGAATTTGTAACCCCTGACTTTTAAAGGGAAAATATCCCCATAACATGGCTTAAGTCACAACGTGTCTCACCTGGCAATTAACATGGTCTAATTGTCACTAAAAGCTTTTGTGTGGACCTAACCTTGATAAATCAAACTTTACTCTGAATAAATTGTAACTATTGACTTTTAAAGGGACAATGTCCCCATAACATAGCTTAAGGCACAACGTGTCTCACCTGGCAATTAACATGATCCAATTGTCACTAAAAGCTTTTGTGGGGTCTCTACCTTGGTGAATCAAAGTTCACTCTGAAGAATTTGTAACTATTGACTATTAAAGGAACAATGTCCCCAAAACATGGCTTAAATCACAACGTGTCTCACCTGGCAATTAGCATGATCGAATTGTAACTAAAAGCTTTTGAGGGGTCTCTAGCTTCGTGAATCAATAACTGACTTTTGAAGGGACAATGTCCCCATAACAAGTCTTAAGTTACAACGTGTCTCACCTGGCAATTAACATGATCGAATTGTCACTGAAAGCTTTTTTGTTTACTTTACCTTGGTGTATCAAAGTTAACTCTGAAGAATTTGTATTATTTGACTTTTAAAGGGACAATGTCCCCATAACATGACTTAAGTAACAACGTGTCTCACCTGGCTATTAAACTGATCGAATAGTCAATAAATGCTTTTGTGGGCCGGGACTCAACCTTGGTGTATCAAAGTTCATTCTGAAGAATTTAAAACCCCTGACTTATTAAGGGACAATGTCCCCATAACATGGCTTAAGTCACAACGTGTCTCACCTGGCAATTAACATGATCGAATTGTCACTAAAAGCTTTTGTGGGGTCTCTACATTGGTGAATCAAAGTTCACTCTAATGAAATTGTAACTATTGACTATTAAAGGGACAATGTCCCCATTACATGACATAAGTCACAACGTGTCTCACCTGGCAATTAACATGGTCTAACTGTCACTAAAAGCTTTTGTGGGGTCTCTACCTTGGTGAATCAAAGTTCACTCTGAAGAATTTGTAACTATTGACTATAAAGGGGACAATGTCCCCATAACATGGCTTAAATCACAACGTGTCTCACCTGGCAATTAGCATGATCGAATTGTCACCACAAAAAGCTTTTGAGAAGTCTCTAGCTTCGGTTATCAATAACTGACTTTTGAAGGGACAATGTCCCCATAACATGGCTTAAGGCACAACGTGTCTCACCTGGCAATTAACATGATCGAATTGTCACTGAAAGCTTTTTTGTTTACTTTACCTTGGTGTATCAAAGTTCACTCTGAAGAATTTGTAACTATTGACTATTAAAGGGACAATGTCCCCATAACATGGCTTAAGTCACAACGTGTCTCACCTGGCAATTAACATGATCGAATTGTCACTAAAAGCTTTTGAGAAGTCTCTAGCTTCATGAATCAATAACTGACTTTTGAAGGTACAATGTCCCCATAACATGGCTTAAGTCACAACGTGTCTCACCTGGCAATAACATGATCAAATTGTCACTAAAAGCTTTTGTGGGGTCTCTTCCTTGGTGAATCAAAGTTCGCTCTGAAGAATTTGTAACTATTGACTATTAAAGGGACAATGTCCTTATAACATTACTTATGTAACAACGTGTCTCACCTGGCAATTAGCATGATCGAATTGTCACTAAAAGCTTTTGAGAAGTCTCTAGCTTCGTGAATCAATAACTGACTTTTGAAGGGACAAAGTCCCCATAACATGGCTTAAGTGACAACGTATCTCACCTGGCTATTAACCTGATCGAATTGTCATTAAATGCTTTTGTGGGCCGGGACTCTACCTTAGTGTATCAAAGTTCATTCTGAAGAATTTAAAACCCCTGACTTATTAAGGGACAATGTCCCCATAACATGGCTAAGTCACAACGTGTCTTACCTGGCAATTAACATGATCGAATTGTCACTAAAAGCTTTTGTGGGGTCTCTACCTTGGTGAATCAAAGTTCACTCTGATGAAATTGTAACTATTGACTATTAAAGGGACAATGTCCCCATTACATGACATAAGTCACAACGTGTCTCACCTGGCAATTAACATGGTCTAATTGTTACTAAAAGCTTTTGTGGGGTCTCTACCTTGGTGAATCAAAGTTCACTCTGAAGAATTTGTAACTATTGACTATTACAGGGACAATGTCCCCATAACATGGCTTAAATCACAACGTGTCTCACCTGGCAATTAGCATGATCGAATTGTCACTAAAAACTTTTGAGAAGTCTCTAGCTTCGTGAATCAATAACTGACTTTTGAAGGGACAATGTCCCCATAACATGGCTTAAGTCACAACGTGTCTCACCTGGCAATTAACATGATCAAATTGTCACTAAAAGCTTTTGTGGGGTCTCTACCTTGGTGAATCAAAGTTCGCTCTGAAGAATTTGTAACTATTGACTATTAAAGGGACAATGTCCCCATAACATTACTTATGTAACAACGTGTCTCACCTGGCAATTAACATGATCAAATTGTCACTAAAAGCTTTTGTGGGGTCTCTACCTTGTTGAATCAAAGTTCACTCTGAAGAATTTGTTATTAAAGGGACATTGTCCCCATAACATGGCTTAAGTGACAACATATCTCACCTGGCAATTAACATGAACTAATTGTCACTAAACGCTTTTGTGGGCCGGGACGCTACCTTGGTGTATCAATGTTCATTCTGAAGAATTTAAAACCCCTGACTTATTAAGGGACAATGTCCCCATAACATGGCTTAAGTGACAACGTGTCTCACCTGGCAATTAACATGATCAAATTGTCACTAAAAGCTTTTGTGGGGTCTCTACCTTGGTGAATCAATAACTGACTTTTGAAGGGACCATGTCCCCGTAACATGGCTTAAGTGACAACGTGTCTCACCTGGCAATTAACATGATCGAATTGTCACTAAAAGCTTTTGTGGGGTCTCTACCTTGGTGAATCAAAGTTCACTCTGAAGTATTTGTAACCATTGACTATTTAAGCGACTATGTCCCCACAACATGACTTCAGTCACAACATGTTTCACCTGACATGTGCATGATTGAGTGGTGATTGATTGAGGGATAAATTTGTTGTGCTCTATTGCTTTTGTGGGGACCATCGCAGGGCCGACCACTGAAGCGGCTGTAGCTCGGACAGTATCTGGTGGCATCCTCAGGTCGTGTTCTAAGACTAATGCCATCTATGGGGCATAAATATGGCGTTGAAAGCTATTTTCTTCAGGAATTGACAGAGGCGCCATGCCTTGGACATTTTATGAACCCTCTTATTTTTCCATCCAAAACCCTAATATCACAAGTTGTCGATGAACATTAGCTTATTTCATCAGTTGTCAGTGGAATTTAAGGGGACACTTACCTGTCCCCCCAGAAAGCCCCAATCGAAAACTATGTCCCCACAAGTCTGTCTGATCGAACAATGTCCCCTGCTTTTGTGGGGACTTTGGCTCATGTCCCATCAAAAGCCCAGATGTCCCCACAAGTATGCATTACCCAGTATTCGTGTCCCTTTAAAGCGCGTGCTAAAAAACTACTGATACTAGGGTAGAAAAACCCGCTGATTTTGATCGTGTTACTAAAATTTATAGCGAATCACTCCTTGACGCTCAAAATTAATTATGATATCAGGCAGTTGTTGTGTGTTAACTAGGGAGTTTCTACTTCACAATTTTCAGGTTTGCGCGCGGATTGCATACTTTGCCCCTATTCTAATAATCCCTTCAGAGACCCCAAATTTGAGTTTAAAAAGTTGAAACTTAAGTCAAACTTATTGTTAATATGTACCCTATCATAATATAGTAGTTAAATTAAAATTTGAGTTGTATTAAGAGAATTCCCCATTGCATCGATAAAATGTCTCCCCTTCTTCAAAAAGCGAAATTTTACTAAACCTAGTAAAGGTTAAAAATCCACCTCACATTTTGATGTCTTCCTTATTGCCAGAGGTCATCAGACGGTATAACATTGGCGTGGTTCACGAAGATAAAATACCCAGGTCTATCATTAACCATGTGGTTAGCGTAACTTTTAACTAAATATGGCATTAAAATGGCTATTGAATACCTGGGATATATTTCTGGATAACTTACTCGTGAATCAAGTCCAATGAAAATAGTCAGAATTACAGTCAAATTTACATGATATTCCCTCCGGAAGTAGCCGGAATTGTAAGTTTTCTGGTCTTCCTATTCATATTTCAGAGTTACATTTTTACACATTTAGTTCAATGGTTATAAGTTATTATAATACATCAAACCATTCTGTAAAGTTTAAAAACTAAATTACAAAGAGAAAAAATGAAAACTCAACACTTCTGGCTACTTACGGAAGGAATTTCACACTAATTTGACTGAATCTGCAGTTTATCGCATCTCTGCATGTGATGACGTCACTTCCGATTCAAATTTATTATTTGATCAAATTCAAATAATAACTGAACTGAATTTATTTATGTATTGACTTCGGGTAACTAGACTAAGCAGTCATTGTCACTATACTATAATTATATATCTAATGAAGTATGTTTTTTTTTTTTTTTTTTTTTTTTGCAGAAATGAATAAAGGGTGCAAAATTATTCTACTCTAATTTTTTTCAGATTTTTTGTGACATCATGCGGTGGCAAGTCTTATCCTTTTCTTAAAGAGAGACGCCACGTGACGTCATGAGAAGGATTTTCAATATTTGTTAATAATAGTTCCAGCTATAATAGGGGTATACAAAATCTGAAAAAAAAAATAAGGATAATTTTACACCCTTTATCCATTTCTGCAATAAAAAATTGAGGTTGATTCTTTATTTTAAAATGTGGTTTTAATGATATTGATATTTCTTGTAGTTATGCTTTTTATGAGTCAAAAATAAAAAAATATCATTGAACGTCACGTAGATTTGTACAGTCTTTGCATTATTAAATGGAACACATCGTCTGCGTGTGAGTGACCACTACACAATTCAGGCCATGCCGCGTGTAATATGCAAGGTACGGCAACACTGCGCATGAAGTAATATTGTCAACGACTATATTCAAATTTACATAATATTTCCTCCGGAAGTAGCCGGAAATGTAAAATCTCTGGTCTTCCTATAAATATCTCAGCGTTAAAGTTTCATACATAGTTCTACTGTATATACTTTTACTTCAAAACACTCTGTAAAGTTTCAAAATTTCAAAACTAAATTACAATTAGAAGAGCTACAAACTTCACTACTTTCACAAGGAAACAAGGAATATCAAGTGTATTTGACTGTATCAGTGCGATGAAACGAGAGAGAGAGAGAGAGAGAGAGAGAGAGAGAGAGAGAGAGAGAGAGAGAGAGAGAGAGAGAGAGAGAGAGAGAGAGAGAGAGAGATGAGATGAGATGAGAGCTAGAGGAGCGTGATTGTGGTTGATTGCGTATATTATATACTCGTATATACACGCAGTGTTGTCGAACTTTGCACTACATGGCGCGGCTTTCAACATTTAGTGGTTAGTCGAGCACACACACGCAAAAGAAGTGTTTCACTTAGGAATGCAAAGACTGTACTATGATAATGAGATTTAATGAGGGATACAATCCAAAACGATGAATAATGATGCTCCTAAAGCTGCTGCTATATACTTGACTGTGAAGAAGTCTCGTCAAGCCAAAAAATTCAAGATTAACACATACATACAACCAGGTGCTGATCCACAAGGGAGCAAAGAGCAGAGGCGACAGAAGCTTCTCTCCATGAATGCTAAAAATCCACCTGATAATTTAGTTGCCATGTTTTAACTAAACGATGTTCGTTTAATGATTTTGAATTCTGCTACAACCACCGCGCATCGGAGCGCAACCCTTCTGCACACGCGTTTTCTCAGCTCAAACTCAAAACACTACTACCGTGAAATTCTTTACATGGTATTTAATTAAACTGAAATGAAGCTAATAATAAAATTGTCATAGCAGCAAACGTTAAAGTTTAGTGCCAATACGCAGTTTTAAATTTGCAAACATAATTTATTAGGGGTTTCGCAATAAAAAAAATTGCTCCGTATATATTCTTATACGTGCCGCCCAATCTTTTTTTGGTATTAAATAGTTATAGGACAAAGGGTTGGTGACGTCAAGATGGATACTTCCCATTCATCTTCAAAATTTCAATAATGAACAGCAAGTATGTATTTCGGATGATCAAAAGAAATCTTCCTTCTCATATAAGGTATAATACGACACAACTCCCCATCTGCTTCATCAATACTTGATTTATCTTTCTTATTATACGGATACCTTCCCGGAGTGTGGAATATAATATTGATCAAAATGGATCCATATGGGTAAAAATTGTGTGGTAAAAACTGTCTGGATCCTTTGTATGGTATGTCAATCAACGAGTCATAGCGAACTTTCTTGGTGAAACGTTTCACTGAGATCAGAAACTTATTCTCAATATGGTAATGTAGTACACTCATATCCTCATTATATCCTCATTATCAGTACACCCTGAAGGTTTAATTTGAGTTGGTACTCGGATACCTAAATATGTACGGAACATGTCATGTGTGATTTTTGCCACAGCTTGCGTTTTCATTATTTCCTCAAGGTTAAAAATACGAGTTGATAAAGATTTTATTAAAAAATCGATCTTATCTGGCGAAGAAACGCAAATACTCGCAACGAAAGTATCATCATCTCGTTTCACCTGATTTTTGGGACTTGCATCTCGTTCTACCTGATTTCTGGGACTTGCGTTGGTGCAAATTTCTTCAGGACAACCTCCAGATTCAGGGTTAAATTTCTTGGTGTAGATACTGAGGCACTGAGAGTCAGTGAGGAGCTTGTCCATTACAGGTCCTTTAGCAAACTGCTCCGGAGTCATGGCCAGGAAGCGGATGTGCCGAAAGACAGGGCCCAGCACGTCCCTCAGGGTCCTGGACTCCTCTCCCAGGCCCTCACGCTCCGCCTCTCCGCGGGCCCAGCGCAGACAACCCTCGTACAAGGTCAGCTCCAGGCAGTTGAGGGCCTCCTGACGAACCACCGCCGTCAGGGTCGTCCTGGATACCTCCAGAAGGTCAGGCGAGCGGAGGAGGGGCTCGGTGTGTTGCTGTACCAACTGGGAACATGGTTATATCACATAAATAACATCGAATGATTTGAATTTTTCTGGTAAAGTAAGGGCTGTCTCACACAAAATCGTATGATTTTGCAGCGTATGATAAAAAATTAAGAATCTATGCGTGATGCGATCAGCTGTACACGCGCACACAGCTTCGTATCGTATCGCATCGCAAGACATCGTACGTTTTTTATTTAGAACCGTTTCTATAATTGTTTTACCATTCGAATTCATACGATCCTATAAGATGCTATATGTAGGCAGGGTTCCAAGCTCCTTAAGGATGATGTCGCACACAAGATCAGCATGATTTCACAGCGCATTTTTTAAAAATTCAAAAATTTATAATGCCATCAGGCGAAATTTCGTGTCCTATGCCTTCGTACGATAAGAAAATTAGAACTGATTCTAAACGAGAAACTTACGATCGCATGATTAGCTATCCCACAGATACAATTCTGTGTGCGACCCACCTAAAAATTTTATTAAGACTGACAACATTTAAATGAAAATGTCCCAGTATATATTATAAGGACTCGAGAATAAATTAATTTTGTTCTTAATTATTTATGAAATTTAAGGTGAACACAACTTACAGCACAATCATATTACTCACAGCCATGGCTTCACTGAGCATATCTGGCTCGTCATTGAATTGCGCAAAGTCCAGGGCAGTCCACACAAAATCCGGGTACATTTTCTCACTTATTTCGTGTCTGATGGCTTGGCGGAGCGACTCCGGCAGTAAGTACTTCTTGCAGGCGTGGAGCAGTCCGAACGCAGTGTCCAGGTTTTCCAGCAGCAGAGAGCCGGTGTAGATGTAGCTGTGGGGAGACAATAGGAGTCAGATTGTACATTTTTAAAATTACCCTTTTAAAGTATACAAACAATCAACGTTTTAGGTACAACTTTATAAATCTGACATTTTGAAATTGGTCGAAACTGATAATCTCTATCGAGTAAAAACGAGTGTCTTATGTAGTTCTGATCAGAGTTTTACTATTTTCTTAGAAATCTTATAATGTTTGCTACACCTATAAAATATAAGTAATCATCAGAAGTAGAAAACCTTTTTTTATTAGTTTACAATATTAACTTCGCTTCTCTGCTTTCGTTTTACGTAATCTCTTAAAGGAGCATGTGTACTCACTGCAGCAGAGCCTCGAAGGCCTCCGGTTCGATGTCGAGGATTCTGGTGACCCCGTCCTTGTCCTTGAGTCCTCCGTACAACATGGCGGCCATCACAGCGCTCGTCTTGGCCAGGTACACGCGGTGACATGGGAACTCCTGCAGGAAATTTAAATTAATGCTTAACAACGATTTTATCCGTCTAGCATATAGTCAAATTAATGAGATATTTCCTTCGAAAGTATAAGATGGAAGTGTTAATTTTCTTCCTATTCATATTTTACTTTTACAATTTCTGAAAAAATTAAGAACTTTCACTGCAAATCCTTCTATGAAGGCGCATTTCCATGGAGCGCGGAAAGCGAGGCTTGGCGCGGCGAGAAAGGCGCACTTGCTTCAATGTCATATGGCGGCCATGTTGCGTAGAAAAATCGCAGTGTGATTTAATCGCTACGGGAATGCAATTTTTCCACGCCAACATGGCCGCCATATGACATTGAAGCAAGTGCGCCTTTCTCGCCGCGTCGATCAAAGCCTCTCGCTTTCCACGCTCCATGGAAAAGCACCTTAAAGCTTCAAAACAGTTAAAAACAGAGTAACTAGAAACTTAACACTTCCGTGTATTGTAGGTAACATTGAACGATGTTAAGGCGGATTCACGTACATGGCAATTTTTATCATGCGACGCGAAGCGAATAATGCGCCCTTGCTGTAATATCCATTGCCGGCCATATTTGGCGATTAAAAAAAGAGCATCGATATATTCGCCGCCGCAACCTGGCGAATTCGATCGCCGCATTGGATTTCACAGCTTTTGTGACAAAATCGCTACGCATCGCCGCTGTCGACATCTGAATTCACCTTAAGATCTTTTGTTGTGAAAAATTGTTTCAAATGGACTGTATAAACGTCATCAGGTACGTCCAGGTGGACTCTGGAGGACTGTACCTTTGTCCGACCCTCAGCCCCCACGATGAAAACCCAGTCGGTCCACTGCGCATGCGTCAGGATGTACGTGTCCCTCTGAAGGACCGTGTCCACCTGCAGCTGCCAGTCGGAGCTCTGCACACAACTTGAGGACGCCTGCAAGAACGGAGAGTTAGTTTTGTGTCAAGGGGAAATTAATTCTAGGCTATGAAGCACGCTGAGACATAACTATGTGATACTGTTAATGGACCTATATGATGTTAAAGGGGGGACAGGTTGTTTCAACCCATTCCCAATTAAATTCCAAATTAAAAATAATAAAAACTCTGTACTTAAAGAACTGTTACGAAGATGTACAACATTGGCTTAATTCATTGTTATGAAACTCTTTCATTTACAAATAAATCTCATTCTAGCTCTTTAATAATTATTTTTTGTAATTATATGGCAAGGTATATCAGTTCATGTATTGTGTAGGCTGAGCGGCATCATTTTTCACTTATCAATGCTAAATATAACTCATATTATCTAATCAGTCGCCACTGCTATCTGTATATATATTTTTTTTGCATTGCAATACATTCAAGTCTTCTATGAAAATGAAAATCGTAGAAAACATTTTAATTCATAATTATTATAATGGACACAATTCACCAAAGAAGATATTCATCACTAATAAGAGTAATAAGGCTAGTTTCAATGCAAGGTTAAACCGCATTGATTATACTATAATATCGACGGTTGGTGGGAAACTTGGATAACTTCTTTGTGAATCGCGCAAATTAATTTGAATGGAGGACTATGTACAGTCATCGCCTCGGAAAATTTCCCTTTGTAGCCTTGTTTATCATCATGTCCCGTAAGAATAATTCAGAGCATTATGATTATCAAGGCTGCAAATGGGAAATTTTCCAAAGCGACGAGTGTACACTCCGTCCAGTTAAAAATGTCTGATCCGGCTATACTTTAACATGACTGGATTGGACATTTTTATTCGAATGTATAGTGTACAATGTTTGTTCATTTACCTTTGAAAATCTTGAAAATCCTTAAAATCGAGTTAAAAGACAGTGTTAGATAATAATCATGTATAATACGGTCTTCTTTTCCATATTATTTCAATATTTGTATGAAAATGACGTCACAGTTTTATACAGCTTGACTTTCAAGGGCCTTAAATATATGAAAAAACGCTATACGACATATTATATATATTAATAATTATTTATGACCATTTGCAAAAAATAAAACTATCATAACATTTCTCTAATTAATGATCACATTTTAAATCTAATTTCTACAACATAGATGTGCTCAAAGTTGCTTACCATTTTCCTTCAATTTCTATAATATGTATGGTGCCAACTGCGAAGGTATACGAAGTACTGCCATTCAAAATCTTTTTGTCCCGACGTCAGTCTGCCTTATTTATCTAATCTTAAGTTTTATAAAATGTGTCAATACGGCTGATAGTAAACTTCTTTATCATAAAGCTTTATCAATTCGTAATTTACTTGTTTCAATATACTAAAGAAATATAATTATAAATCAATATAGGCTGCATGTACACTCGTCGCTTTGGAAAGTTTCCCATTTGCAGCTTTGGTAATCACCTAATCACCGTGTCCTGTATTATTCTTACGAGCCATGGTGATTAACAAAACCACAAAGGGAAATTTTCCGAGGCGACAACTGTACATCATTAAAGAAAAAGTAACAAATATGAAAATAAATTTTATCTAAAGAAACAATTGATATAACTACAGAGATGATTTTCTTCAGTGTTTTCTAAATTTTTGTGATTCCAATATCACCTAAAAATAGTTAACAATCAATATTATAATATTATAAGCTAGCGATTTTATTTAATTTATTTATTTAATAAACACTAATTAAGATGTAATTAGTAGTGGTATAATGTATATATATATTATATATAGAGAGAAATTATGGGGTAAAATCAAACACTACATAATTTTCTTTGTAATATTGAAAAAAAAAATATATTTTAATATAATGTATAGTAAAGTTGACCGTAAGAGGAAATAATGGTTCATGACAATTGAATTAATACTTACATATTGAGCCTATTTAAATATTATTTGCAAACATTGTATACTACTGGAGATAAAGGCTCTACTCATCGGTTGATTTCGGATTTTAGAATTACAATTAATAAGTAAAATGGTTACAAAAAGTATTTATTTTTTTCACCAAACCCTATATATTGAGTACTTCTACTTACTAATTACATACTACATACTTTGAAAACCAGAACCTTCCGAAACCCTAACTGGAACATTTCGCGGGCTCTTCTGGAACGGGGCCGGCCACGGCTTTTCAATCCATCCCAGCATTTACCTGCGACTGAGGGAAACGTGAAAACCGCAGCCAGGATGGACGCTACAGCTTTTGTCAATGAACCGGAAGTGCAATGGTCCAAAGCCAGGGGAAACAAATAGTGTAAAAGCGCAACGATTTACCCCCGGGTGGCAAACATGGTTTTTGTTGAAAATAGTCACCCATCCAACCCAACTACTAGCTATATGCTCGGCATTGCTTGACTTCGGTGATCTAACGAGAACCGGTCAAGCGCACTGCGCTACTCTTCTCACGTACTTAATTTTGGTTTGATAATCTATACAGTATATAATATATATTATGTAAGAGTGTAGAAATAATTTTTTAACACTATAATAATATTGTGCAAAACATCTGAGCTTAAATTTAAAAACCAAACTGTTTTATTAACTTTTTTTAATGTCGATACAGACCCCTATATTTTGGAGGGAGGGATAAGAGCAGATTTGTTCACGTCCCAGCATTTGTTAAGGGAACGGTGAAAACCTTATTCAAAACTTAGAATGAACGCCTCTATTATTTACTGTCAATGGACAAAATTAATGTCCGATGGCAATTGCTGTTTGAAAATCTCCCTATGTTTTGTATATTATGAGAGTATTTTGTATTGACAAAAATCATATAATTTAAAACCCATTAGCGCCCAGAGGCTCCATTTAAGTCATTTTTGACCCACTCCAAAATAGAGGTACACCCCACTTCCTCAGGGTACTGACATTTTACAATTCAGGGTACGATACATAAAATTGGTGAAATGAATTTTCAGGGTAGTTGGTTTTACATACAGGTCATTTAAATATATGAGCCATGTATCTTCAGTGCATATCAGGGTCCTCAGGGTACCTTGAGAGAACGGGTATAACACCACCAATTAAAAATTTGAAAAAAATATAATAATTTAGACATTCAAAAATATCAAATTTATAATGGTCGTATTGAGAGGTCATTTCCGGTAACTTTTGACCCTGAATTTGACCTGACATTTGTCAAATTAACATATAGAGCATTTTTTATTCCAAATTCAAACTCACAATGTCCAAATCAGTAGAATTTTATACCTTTTTTGTCTTTGTAGTTGCATTTTGGACTTGACTCTTTTTCAGGTTCAAGAGGACCTTGACTTAGGTACCAACACAGAGAATTGTGTAATACATCTTTCTGTACTAATATATATGACCCTTCTGAATTCATTTTTGAGCTAAAAATGCTCTAAATACACACTAGAAACAAATCAGGTTCAACTCAGGGTCAAAGAGGAAGGTCACAGCTTTTACAATGCCATATTTGGTTTAAATGTATGTTCAAGTATTTATATCCGAAAATTTGAAAAAAATTCAAGACAATTTTTTGTCCAAAAGTAGTTGTACCTTGGAGCCCACCCTGACCCTGAAAAATTATAAAAGACATTTCATGTACCTTTTTCTTAGAGAACAAGGTTTTCCTACTTCCTGTCCAAGTTTAAAAGCTCTAGGTCAAAATATGAGAGCACAAGAATTTTTCAAAGTTTGTCGTCAATTTGAAGCTCAAATTTAAAAAAAAAGAAACAGAGCACTAATAAGTAAAGTCATAAATATATAATGGACATGTTGTAGATTATTTTAATAATTACGTATATGTTTTTTATACTTATTAATATATTTTTCATTATATATATATTATATACATATTTTACAAAGTTCTAGAAAACCATAGATTATATTGAAAATTAAAAACACCTTCAAATGTTCAATAATGAACAGCATGTATTTTTTATTTTAAGGGGATCAAAATAAATTATACTTTTCATGTAAGACAACGCCACGAGATTGTTGGGTTGGCTGTTTACAGGATACCTCCCCTACCTTCCCCTCTGGTTGTCAAACCTTATGCTTCAAGAAAAATGTAGTAACTTTGCTACCAGATATATAAAGTTTGAATGACACAAAAATGTATCTTTTGTATTCTTCATAAACTAGTAGATGATATTGAAATGATATAAATGTGATATAATTGCCGTTTATATTTAATTTTTTCTACATTTTCTGATGCAACACAACATTATGGCGCGGCAGGTTCCTGTAAAGTATGGCTGCGTCCCAATAGGTAATGTGCGTTGCAATGACGTCATAAGGGTTTAGCATTCTGCCTTCTTCCCATACAGTGTAAATACAGCCTTTGATCCTGCATATATAACACGATCTCTCATACTTCCATCATGTTTATCATTCGGATATCTTCCCGGAGTATGGAATACTACGGAGGACATTCACAAAGCACTTTAACCCCCAATTTAGCCCCGATTTTTAACCCTGGTGCTAAACATGGTGCTAGGCTATGAGCTTAACATGGTTAGCCCCTGGTTTAGTACCATGTTTAGCACCAGGGTTAAAAATGGGGGCTAAATTAAAAGTGGGGGTTAAAGTGCTTTGTGAATGTCCCCCTACATTGATAACTTTAGTACCAGTTGGATTTTTAAGTAATCTTCTGTGCCGTCGAATTGACTGAGTTCTTCAATGAAGTCAATCAAGGAGACGTATTTTTCGGTGAAACGTTCCACTGAGAATTTCTTGCTTGCGATATTGTAATATAGAACACTCAGATCTTCGTCGTAGATGTCATCCGTGTACAACCCGGAGGTTTTATTTGAGTTGGTATTAAGATATGACAATAGCTATCGTGTCTCCAGAACCAATCAACTGTGATCAGTGTGACAAATTTCATTTTAATTATCTTCATCTCGTAGCCAATTAAACTATCATTATTTTTTATTAACATCTGCAGTTTATCTGGTGGACAAATATTTGCAACAAAAGTACTATCATCTTCTTCCACTTTATTTCTGGGACTTGCGTTGGTGGAAATTTCTTCAGGACAACCTCCAGATTCAGGGTCTAATTTCTTGGCGTAGATACTGAGGCACTGAGAGTCAGTAAGGAGCTTGTCTTAATTTGACCGGTCCTTTAGCGAACTGCTCCGGAGTCATGGACAGGAAGCGGATGTGCTCAAGGACGGGGCTCAGCACGTCCCTCAGGTTTCCGGCCTCCTCCCCCAGGCCCTCACGCTCCGCCTCTCCGCAGGCCCAGCGCAGACAACCCTCGTACAAGGTCAGCTCCGAGCAGTTGCGGGCTTCCTGACGAACCACCGCCGTCAGGATCGTCCTGGATACCTCCAGAAGGTCAGGCGAGCGGAGGAGGGACTCGGTGTAATCTTGTACCAACTGGGAACATGACGTTTTAATATGCAGAATGAAGGTTAGGACTGATCACTGTTACAGTACACGTTAAACGGGGGAGCCAAGTTAAAGGCAACATCTATACGGATGCAGCAAGTCAAAGAAAAAGGTGCAATTTTAGTGGCACAGCAGGAGGCAAACAATAGCAGCGTTGCACTATGTGGCAACGTCGCTTGTTTTTTTGAGCTAATTTTGATAAGATTGTGGTACTTGTGTTTATAAGTTTAGCATGGCCTCCAATATACGTAACATAATTTAAATAATTGTCTTAAACAAATTCATATTACACACAGCCATGGCATCACTGAGCATCTCTGGTTCGTCATTCTGCTGTGCAAAGTCCAGGGCAGTCCACACAAAGTCCGGGTACATCTTCTCACTTATGTCGTGTCTGATGGCTTGGCGGAGCGACTCCGGCAGTAAGTATCTTGCAGGTGTGCAGCAGTCCAAACGCAGTGTCCAGGTGTTCCAACAGAGAGAGACGTTGTATATGTAGCTGTGGGGGGATTTCAGGGGTCAGACTGCAAGTCTCCAATTTTTACTGTCATATCCATTAAGTGTTTTAATTGCTTCTCTATAAGGCACCATAATTGATTCTCTTTTGTAATTCTTAAAAAATTATCAAATTAATTAGTTAAAAAGCATTTCTGTGAAGATTTCCCACTTTGATCCATTGATATCAAATTAAGAACGTACTCAGTTCTTTAAAATCTTGCTTTAACAACAAAGCAGCCATTTCGTGCTTTATAAATTTGAATGCAGATTTTACCACAACTGACTAGAAGCTTGACATGATGGGGGTGATTCACGAAAGAGTTATCCAGATTTTTATCTGCGTTTAGCTTAACAACGTTTAGCCAGGTGATTTAACACGTAAAACAGGTATATTTTAAACGTGCATGGTTAAGCTAAACTCTTATATAAACCTGGATTAAACTTTCATGAATCGCCCCCAATCCCCAATATAGCTTTATAGGAATTAAAAAATAGGTGAAAGTGACTTATTTAGAGCCTTCATTTTTCATCGTTTTGAAATTTATTTTATAAAATAAATCGCTGTAAGAAATGAAAAAATATTAATTCAACACCTAACATTATTTCGGATATTCAAGCTTAAAATCAAACATTGAAATCGATCACAGCAGGTAATTTCATTGTTACTAAAACGTTACCCTACCAAGTATGTATACTCACTGCAGCAGAACTCCCGTGCAGCAGACACGGGAACTCCTGCAGGACAAACGTCGTCAGGTCCGTCCAGCTGGACTCTGGAAGACTGTACCAGCTGTACCTTTGTCCTACCCTGCGCCCCCACGATGAAGACCCAATCGGTCCACTGCGCATGCGTCAGGATGTACGTGTCCCTCTGAAGGACCGTGTCCACCTCCAGCTGCCAGTTGGAGTTCTGCACACAACTTGAGGACGCCTGGAAAATAACTCGATCGACATCAGGCGTGGATTTAGGGGGGGGGGGGGCTGCCCTCAAGCACCGAAATTTTAGATTTAATATAATAATATATAATAGGTATTTTTTCAGCTACAATTTTACATTAATATTGCCTCTTCCTATAAGACCCTCCCCACCTCCCCCCGAAATTTCAATATTGCAAACCTTCTTGCAAAATTTTGAATTACAAATATTTAGATACAAATCGAAAAACCTCACAGTTCCGGCTACTTTCAAATCGAGAGACATGCAAAATAATTTGACCGTGATTATTGATGGAAATTAATTACCATAAAAAAAAGTGAGTTTTTTTATCGCTCTAAATTTCATACAGTTTGCAATTAAGCTAGCGACAGTTAAATTTTGTGCCATAGACATACCATATACGAGGGGGATTCAAAAAGACTTATCCGCGAGAATTAGCCGGCGGATAACTTGTCCACGTTCTAGTCTGGATAACCTAAATATTTAGCCGCGCGGACAAGTATAAGGCTGGACAAGGGTTTGGATACGTCGGTCTGGACAAAAGTCATTTGGCCAAGCCTGTTGGCTAAAGTCCCGCGGACAACTAACCGCGCGGCTAAGTCTCGTGGACAAATCTCCCACCTGGATAAGGTTTTTAATTACGCCGCCATCTTGGATTACGTGTTAAATATGGAGATAATTGGATCTACATATATGATGATTCATTGCTAATTTATTAAACAACTGTGTTCAAATTTGATCAAATATCAATTTGTGTAGTTTGCATAAGACAGGAATATTAGTTTCAAACATTTAGCGCTTATACCTCCCCCCGTTCCCCCTTTTCTATACGGGTCTTTCACCATACGTCACAAAACAATATGACGTCATAATTGTGTAGGCAAAACATTGTCAGTGGCATAGCAAATACGTGTTAAAGTTGGTCTCGAAATTAATTTCTCCTGACGATTCGTATCATTTCTCGTAGAAATTTCTTTCATAAATGGTGACAAGAAGAACCAATGCTAGTGAAAAAAAATATTTGGTGACCAAAACTGTTATGAGAAAAGAGGTGTTGTGAGTTATCAGTGGCGTGCGGTGACATTTTAGACTAGTCAAGCAAATGAAGTAATGACACAGCGGAGGGGGCCCCGAGGGGCTAACACCCCGCCGGAGGCGCGATTTTTTTGAAAAAGGGGGCGTGGCACTCGAATTTTCATTACAGGAGATATACATAAATTATAATCATACAAACGCTCTCAATATATAAAATTGTTTCCTTAATAAGCTAATTGCCGTAAATTTTTAATTTTTTTTATTCACTTTCGATCATGATCATTGATCATGGTGCATACAGCTATGCATAATTATCTTTTTTTAGCTGTATATGCATTTAAATACCTTAACGGTGTACCTTTTCATTCGGGAATAGGGCGGCCTGCACAAACGATTTACGTTTTTTCAGTTGTGTTTCTAGCGCCAAAATTTTTTTTGTAAAAGATTAGGAATAATATTTTCTTCTTGAAGTAATTCTGCCATTTTTATAACAAAAAAAAATAAAAACGTAATCATCACGATAAAGCAATTAAATTATAAGAATTAAATTGTACAAAACACTGAGATGAAGAATTTTTTTATGCATGGCAAATTAGTGCGTTTTTATAGTCCATTAATTAAATAAAATATTGGAGAAAAGCACGAAAAAACACTTATAAAGAGCCATAAAAATCACGCACTGTATTGCTTATTATTAGTTTCCCGGAAACTAAAAACTAAACTTTGATGATTGATATGAGTCACTCGCGCGTGGACCCTTAAATTTTGTCCCTGATTTTTATCATTTATGCGCCATCTATTGATACACTATTTAACCAGTTGGGCGTTCCGATTCCCCAGAGCCGCCATTGTACAAGCAGTGCTTGTACATTCCACAAGCTTCAGCATTTACCACCCCCTCCCCATACATTTCCTTATGAAGCTTTACGTTGGGTGGGTTTATTTACAAGCAACCAAAGTGATTGCTTATACCAGTAGAGGCGCTGCTATTGCAAGACAAAAAAAAATAAATCTCCGATTTAAATGCGGCAAAATGCTGGCAAATTTAAAATTGTTAAGAGAGAAAAAAATGCTTGTCACGAAATTTATTTTCTTCTTCTTTCTCGGTAAATTTTAGGGCAAGCATTGCTTGCATTGCTTTTATGGACCGCACGCCCCTGTGAGTTATGTTAACACGCACAGCATAGGATTTTAGGGTTTTCTGCCTACATCCCGAAGCTCTTCGGGCGGCTTCGGGCATCTCCGTGCTACCCAAAATGTAAACATGAAATTCCTGTATATCATCAGCAAGCCCCGCCCTCTTTGTTGGCACAGATTTTGTTATGCTCATTTTTCAATAATTAGACGATTAATACCTGATATTTGTGTCTGTAATTGCACAAGGCCAGTCCAAGAATACACTACTCTATGACATTTCATAAAGGTAAGTGAAATATCTAACGTTAAATTGCTAAATTTGACGAGTTATGATAGCTCTATGATATGATACCATTCATCTGTAATTTTCTGATACTTCATCTGCGAATTTTTGATACTTTTACATTTAAACACGAACAGTTATTAAAAATAAAGCTCTTTTTAAGTTAATAATTAGTCCGGTAGCATTTAATTAAGGAGTATGAACTCCTGCATGTTAAAAATAAGTAAATGAGGCAAACAGAAAATGAACTAAAATCAAGGAGGTTGAAATCAAGCCCTCAAATGACGTCAAAATAAGCAATTTTCTAATGGATATTTCACGTACCGTCATTAATTGTAATAGAGTATTATCATATGATAATAAAAACCCATTATTTAATCCAAATATTTGGTATAAGGTATAAATTTATTGAAAAAAAAAAAACGTGGGTTATTCAGCGAGGCTCGATGAATTTATTATTATGCCACCAGCGCCTCGCACAGAACGGGAAATTAGAGAAATATAACAAAAAATGTTAAAAGCGCCAAAAATTTTAAACCATGTCACTCCAATAATAATAAGATTGAAATGACATTAATTTTAAACACAATGTTTACGTAATATAATATGAAATCACGATATATGGCGGTCCAATTATCACCGTATTTAACACGTAATCCAAGATGGCGGCGTAATTAAAAACCTTATCCAGGTGGGAGATTTGTCCACGAGACTTAGCCGCGCGGTTAGTTGTCCGCGGGACTTTAGCCAACAGGCTTGGCCAAATGACTTTTGTCCAGACCGACGTATCCAAACCCTTGTCCAGCCTTATACTTGTCCGCGCGGCTAAGTATTTAGGTTATCCAGTCTAGAACATGGACAAGTTATCCGCCGGCTAAGTATCGCGGATAAGTCTTTTTGAATCCCCCTCTACTTATCTGACTAAAACGGATTCAGATGGCGACAACGGCGATGCGACGCATTTTGAATTTTGACGTAAAAGCTGTGTGAAATCCTATGCGGCGGCAAATTCGCTGAAAATCGCCTTAATTAACGATGCTCTTTAATCTTTCAATCAAATATGGCCGCCAATTATGGATGTTACAGCAAGGTTTATAACTTATAATATACAGAATATACTTATACTAAACGTAGTGCGCATTATTCGCGTCGCGTCTCATGATGAAAAACACCATAAGAATACACCTTTCTACAGCTTGTCAGTCTTATCTTATCAGCTTCTCTTTAAAGTAATAGTAAATTTTTTACTTGAAATTCTACACTATATATAATATATACATGTATATAACTGTAACCTAAAATATAAATCAAAGCCTATTTGATATATATATAGGTTTCGCTATAAATAGTGCTAGAAAATAATTCAGCAAAACACAATGTGTTAGCTTAATAATTCTTATAATTGTAACTGCAACTTCATTATCGATGCAATGTACAGACTTACTGTAAACCATTACCAGCGGAATAATTTTTATTACGTATTAATTATAATGGATGCGATTCACGAAGGAGTTTTCTTCTCAATAATTTTATTTTATTAATATATTTCCCTCATGAGTACATAAATAACAAGTCACAGGCAGTAATTTCATACGCAGTCAAAAAATCATGGTTATCGCCAAGTAGTTAGCCTGGCACTAAATGGTTAATGAGAACTCTGTATATATTATATAGGGTGCGATTCACGAAAAAATTAGCTAGGTTTCTAACCACGTTTAGTTTAACCAAGTTTAACTATACCTGTTTTACGTGTTGAACCCCCTAGTTAAACGTGGTTGAGCTAAACGTGGTTAGAATTCAGGCTAACTGCTTCGTGAATCGCGCCCCTTGTTTTTAATATAGTATTTCTTATATATATATATATATATATATATATATATATATATATAGGTCACAGTTATATATTAAAATAATGCCTTTAATTCTCTAATATTTAAACATTTACATGGCCATGACGTCACAGCATCTTGTTGCATAATTTTTAAAGTTTGTTTCAAGAAGTGTGAAAAAGGGAGGGAAAAATTAACTGTTTCTCCAAGCTAAATTAGACTAACATTTTAAAACATATTTCATAAAATTGTTTAGTGCTTACCGTTTTTGCTTGAATTTCTGATGGAGTTTTGTTCAGTGCAAAGGCACACAAACTACTGCCACGTATGATTTTGTTAGTCCGACGCCTGCCTGTCTTTATTTATATCATAGCCTTTAATATGATAAGTCTTAAGTTTTAATATACTGTTGAAACATTATAGCGAACTGTTTTATCAGTAAGTCATATCAATCGTTAGATTAAACACAAAATATTGTATGTATGTTATGCACTTCTCGACATAATTAACGTTACTCCTGTTTTCGTGCTCTGTTTGTAATCAAAGCACATGCATTCAATGAAGGCGTTGTGAAACAAAATTCTATTATTGATAGACTGGGCGCTCTTTTCACATCTCACACTAAACGAATCTGCATCTCTCTGTTTCTTGGAGTTGCAGTTCTAGCAAGTGAGGCAGGAGTAAAGTTCGTGCTGTCCAGAGGTGTAAATCATAAAATGAGTCTTCAAAGCTACAACAAACTAAACGTAACTAAAATAAATTTAAATTATAACATAATAATGTATCTAAACACTAAAAAAACTGACACTTAAAACTGCAGAAAGATTGTTAGAAATTTATTTTTAAATGAGATTTTTTCCGAAATTTAGTCACTTTTTTTACTAACAACAAACAATCAAACAACTTGTTTGGTAGCAAATTTTCTCTTAATTCTTTACATAAACTCACCCTAAATTTTTAGATACTAATTTTTTCATTTTTTATTTTTAGATACTCAAAAGAGAAATTTTTTACTTTTTTTAGTTCGACTCTTTTTTCAGTACAGAATTTTTACCCACAGGAAAATACTTATGTGTGAAAAATACTGGAGTAAATAAGATTCAATAAGTACTTTTAATGTACCGAGTCTTTACACAGTAAGATACTAAATTTTTGTATATAATTAATCTAAGGACAATTTTTGTAGTTCAATTGTCTCCATTTAATTCAGTACAAAATTTGTACAAAAGAGTGTGAAAAGTACTGAAAATGAGTTTCAATTATGCCATTTTTATTTAGTTCACTGGACCCTATAAAGTCATTAATATAAGGTAACAAAATAAATGTACTGAAAACTCATCCAGTATTTGTGTGAAATGGAAATGAACTGAAGTGAGGTTTATTAGTATCTAATAATTAAGTATATCACAGGTTTCCCACAGTAAAACAATTTTCATTCATATTTTACAAATTTATTCCCTCCTCATAACCGCGCCCTCGGAAGGTCGCCTCCTGGAGAAATGATCACCCTGGCGGTCTTCTCAACAAACTGGAAGCCGTAGTCCCTCGCAACCCTGACCACCAGCTCGTTGGTCATCCAAGTCACAGCGTGAGGACTGACCCCTCGCTGACCCAGGGCACGTACCAGGTGACCGAGGACCAGGAGGGAGTACCCTCGGTGCAAGAACTCAGGGTGGGTCTGTCCCATCCCCATCCCTCCGTACTCCGTCTGTATCACCATGGAGGCGAGGACCTCGGAGCTGTCCGGCCGCGTCACGAACACGCCCGAGCTCAGGTTGTGCTCCAGACACGCGCGGATCACGGGCTTGTAGAAGTCGGGGAAGATAGGTCGAAGGTTCCAAACCTCGTCCAGGTGACGTGGTTCTAGAGACGTGACTCGTACTGTGGAGTCAGGGACACTGTGGAAGAATTGATGAATGAGCATCGTCAAATCACCATTTGTTTTCTGGCCTTTTCCACGTCAGTAGCTTCTTTAAAGACAGAACCAGTTTTACTGTGCAGTGTGAAGTCATAAAACTCAAGCTATCGTACTTTACAGCCGTATTTTTGCCCAGCTTCATCGTGTTTTGATAAAATAATTAATGCACATAATGATACAACTCTTGGTGATTGGCTAATTTTTAATTTGAGGACCGGATAACTTTAAAATTTAAATATTTAACACACGAAAGCATGCAGGCTGTACCAGTCAGGCAACAATATATGGAGAAACCATCACTATAATTAACAGCACAGACTGAGTTAAAATACTTTCACTCTCCGTGGCGATATGAAAATAATATTCACCTCCGGACTCTATGAACGTTACTCTCTACTCTTTTTGATTGTTAAGTGTCACAGAAGCAGTGCCATTTATTGAAATTGGAATTTATTTGCGTAGAAAGCGTACTCTCTTATTCCCCGAAATTTACAATGGACAATCTGCATGAAAAATTTTTGTTGCAGAAATGAATAGAGTACTCAATTTTGATAATCTGAAAATTTTCAGATTCTTTTGAGCTCCAGAACTATAATTTTAAATAATTATTGAACGTACGGCCACGCCCCCTGGAGGCGTCAATAGGCGTCTTGGCCCTATCCTTTATATTCAGGATTCAGGGTTGCCAACTTTGCTTACAGAACCTTCAATAATTATTTTAAAATAATTCCGGGACTAAAAAAAAAATCTGAAAAAATTTAGAGTAGCATCACAAAAAAAAAATAAATAAAATCAAGCAGGTTGTCCATTTGTCATGTATCTTTTGTATTCAACTTCAGCAAATCAGGTAGGGGTAACGTTCGTGGTTGCCCGATGTGTACGAGACATCGAGGATGCCTCCATGGTACCGCCTTCTCACCACAAATTTTTTGTCAATAGCTTTAGAGGAGGCAAATATCCCTTAAAACATGGCCGTGGAGCGCAACTTTTTGTATTGCAAACTGTCAAAAGTTCATGTGGAAAGATGGTGTGCACCCTAAAATTAGTGCTGTAACCACCCACTTCCTCCTCACGATCGTGCCTCATTGACGACAGCGACTCCACTGTCCAGTTTATTTTAACATCCTTAATTGGTTCTCACCCCGGCACTTCGACGCGCGCGGCCATCTTGGCGGGAAAATGCAACAGGTGACTCATTGGTTGATTGGTCGGCAGAGAGACGCCGGCCGCGGTAGCTCCATCTCGGACCATCGCCACATGTCGCTCCAGCACGCCACCAAATTGGTACATGTCGTGCCACGGTACCGCACGTGTCGACGTCAGCGCCGCGGCCAGGTCTGCGTCGTGACGAGGGCGAGCGTACACCACGCCGTACTTCTTGTTCTCCAGGGCCTGGACATATTTTTGTTAAATTACAACCAGGGTTTTGTAACTGAAGGTGGATTTACATGTGTGACTTTTATAAATTTGCTCTGAAATCTTTTGATCATATATTTTTACTGTCAAAAGACACACGCGTGTAAAATGAATTCCACTGTAAAATCTGCAAAATTTCGTCACATGTGCACCTCTCCGGTTATCTCACCAGTCCGTCTGCGAAGGCCACGACGGTTCCTTGCTGCCACTCCCCTCGTGGACACAGAACGTGGACCTTCAAGTTGGGGATTTTCTTTGACCACTCTGTCTGTACGCACAGCCAGTGGTAAACCTGGAATATAGTTGTTTAGAATGAGTCTAATTCGTATTTTAGCCGCCAGCATACTAGAGGTTTTAGTCATCACCTCAGAAAATTTCCTCTTGCGGTCATGTTAATCACCATGTGCCGTAAGAATAACACATGCCAGGTATTTACATGTAAAAAATCTGTGCTTTTAATCACTTAATTCTTTGTGCATGATTGGGAACATCATAAGTATGTCTATTCGCATGAACATTGAACTACGTATTTTTTGTACTCGATTTACTTTTACATTTTATAATTTATATACAGAATTAGTCACATAGAAAGGTTCGTCCAACTAAATTTAACAACTGGGACGTAATGTTGATGCAGAAATTGTACCCACTGTTCTACTATATGTATATATAAGGCATATTGCCTACAAACAGACCTATATGACAGCGTGCGAGCAAAGAATTAATATGAATAAATTTTTTGGTGCGAGCAACGTATTTAGAAAGAGACAGAGCGAGCTATGTAATATATTTTTTAAATTTATTTTGTTTATTTATCAAAAAGACTTAATAATTTTTATTAAAATATGGAGAAAAATAAACAAGAGTTTAAAAAACTCATGCTCGGGAAAAGACAATTTTTTTATCATGCAATTTTAACTATGTGACAGGATGACAATATATAATTTTAACCCTCCAACACCTCCAGTACCCCCATAGGGGCAAGATGAAGTGACGTCATAGTCATTTAATTAACATTCAAGCATAGGGGACAACGTTACATGACTATGATTGTGAGTCTGGAAAAATTGAGAATACATAACTCGAGGTCCCCATCCATATGCAATAATAATTCAAGAAGGTTGTCAAGTTCTCGAGACCCCCCCCCCCCCCCTCACCACGGTACTGGTGGGCAGGTCCTTCCTCAGCTCGTCCAGTAACCTTGGCAGGTCCTCGTCAGCGATCGTCTGCAGCACGTCTTGTTCGAACATGTCGTCGAAATGAACACCACGGTGAAAAATATCGACTGCCATGTCGTCAGAAAACAGCCGTTGATGATTAGGCTGAAATTGCTATGACTGTCAGAGTAATCATGATCCTTATTATGTTCCCAGCAAGACAGCGTGCCGGAGATAAGATTCTCGAACATGCAAACCAGCTATACAAATTTATTGCATATTGATACGTGTGCATGAAAATATATCAGGGTCTTCCCCCCCTATATATCTTTGTGTTTTTATGTAAAGGTGTCTTTCACATGCAAGTTTTAGCAAAGCAATGTACAGTACGCCGCGGCGAAAGTGGCTTCCTAAACAATGCACTTTACAACAATGCAAAGTGCATTGTTGAGGAAGCCTTTTTCTCCGCGGCGTACTGTAAATTGATCCAAGACATAAAAATTTTAGAGTTTAGAGAGGTCATTCTGTCAGTGCTAAAATTCTTGCTGAAACTGCAAGAGGACATCTAAAATTAGATAAGAAGAATCGTTTCTGCTACACCGAAGCGTATTTCATTTTTTTTTTTTTTTACAATATTAAAAATACTTATTTCCTTATTCAATGTTGATAATATATAACATCTTAGGTCGTTAGGTCAATATTTCGAACACAACCGTATTATATTTTTGTATTCAATGCATAACTTTAACACATTTATTTTATTTCGCTTCAGATCAAACAGTTGACTGCTTCAATTTATGTAAATAATAATAATAAAATATTGAAGACTTAAAGTCGAAAATATATGCTCATTATACTAGCTGTATATATATATATATATATATATATATATATATATATATACAGCTAGTATAATGAGCATATATTTTCGACTTTAAGTCTTCAATATTTTATTATTATTATATATAGGAAAAATTTAAATGCAGCATAATTAACGTCATTGCTTAAAATAAACTGTGAAATGAAACTCCTAATAAATGTTCACATTTCGGTCTAAATTATATTATGTTCATTATAATGCGTTAATTAGTAATTCGACGATAGTTCAATCTTTGTCAATTAAAGAATAATTATGTTATGAATATACGCCTGTGAGGTCTGCAATGCATAATAATTTACTGAACGTGCCATTCTTTTAATTTTGTATTATGTTTAATTGTTTGGTAATTATTATCCATTGTTTTTTATTTAAAAAGGCCTTAAATGAGTACTTAAATATGATACTTAACGTACTTAGATAATTTTAACATATGCTTAAATACTGAATGTAGAAGGGGGTTTAGTTACGTAAACATGTCACTGCAAGCAAACAGGCAGGTAAGCGAGCGCGCTGGCAAGGGAGAGAGAGAGAAAGGGGGTGGGGGGAGAAAGGAAGTCAACAGGTGTCGTTGCTGCTTGCTGGTCATCGGTGCTCACTCTGACCGGTATCCGGCATTTTCGGTCTAAGACATTTCGGTGTAAGGAATGTTCGGTGTAAGCGTTCGGTGTACGGAACTTTCGGTGTAAAGAGATCTTGGTGAAAGGAAGATTCGGTGCAAGGAATTTTCGGCGTAAGGAAAATTTGGTGCAACGTTAATAAAACTGTTAAATATAAAATAATGTAATTGCTTTTCAATTTAATAATACTTTTTCTATTTGAGGTCAGAATTAGAAGAACTTAGAAGAACTTATGCTTTATATATCAATAGTCAGTACATAATAATAATAATAACTGTTTATTGAGCAAAATGAAATACAATACAATATTATGTACAATAGTATTGATTAGTTAAAATAAATAGCTCAAAGGGTGACAAAAAAAGTCATAACCCATTCACAAAAGTGATCAGTCACCCAACATAAAATCAGAAAATAAAACTACTTCGTCAAATTAGAAAACAATACAAAAATAAACACAAATAAAACATGTGAACATAAATAACAATATATACAATGAAAATAAGTAACGTTATTCCATGTTGATAACATATCCATCCTTATCACAATCAGGTAATGCATTGTACGCTTTCACAACTCTTGGGAAAAGAGAAGAAAGGTATGCACTAGAGTAGCCACGGGGAGTGGAAAGCACAGTCCCAGACCCTCTCATACCTTCCCTTCGAGTAATGACAGAAACTCTATTCGGTCCAAAAACCTGAAAGTCATAAACACCTGACAGACATTTTTTAAAGAAAGAGAGATCAGTTCTCTGCAGCATAGCTCTTATTGAGGGAATATTGCACTGCACAAGACGAGCCTCCCTCTCATCACACTTGTCAAACTTGCGATGTCCCAAGATCATTCTAGTTGCTCTACTTTGCACTTGCTCTAGTTTATCAATATTACAAGCTGATGTAGGGTGCCAAGCAGGCGTACCATACAGCATGACAGATCTAACCAAAGCCAGGTAGAGCATCCTAGTCGGTTTAACTTTGCCACCCCTGAAACTCCTTGAAATCATCCCCAGTATATTCATGGCCTTCTTACGAGAAATTTCTGTCTGAATATTCCACTTGAGATTATTAGAAATAGTGACTCCAAGGAGCTTCAGGGTTTCACATTGAGCAATAACATTATTGTTGACATGATATGATGACTGAATAGGAGTATTAGATCTAGTAAGACAAATATATTTTGATTTCAATGCATTTAGAGACATTTTATTAAGCTGACACCAAATAAATATTGTGTTGAGGTCATTCTGAATTACCTGCGAGTCCTCTATGTTGTCAATATACAAGTCCTATGAATCACGCAATATTATCATTATTAGCAACGAAACATTGTACGGTATATATATATACAATGCAAAATATGCCAAGTTCTCGCCATGGAGGACGGAAAGCTGTTCCCAAGAATTTTACTTACGCGAAAGAAAGGATTTATAAAAGCACTACGGTCAGATATGATTTCATTCATTTTGAAACACGTTACTGCACACAGCTGCGCGGTAAAATTGTAAATACGGTAATTCAGTAATTGGGGAGTTTCATATATAGCTTCAGTAGTTAAAGTAAATAAGTCAATTAAATTTTTATTTTGGTTGATTTTCATTTTAATAATGATAGATATTATTTTTACTCATTGACTCATTGATAATAACTCTGACTTATGCTCAGAGATATTATCGCCGGTAATCGCTTTAATTACGATGCTCTTTTTCTTTTAATCGCCCAATATGGCCGCCAATGGATGTTACTGCAAGTGCGCATTATTCGCGTCGCGTCGCATGGTAAAAATCGCCATGTGAATCCACCTTTAGTATGCAATAAACTCTTCTGCCTTCTATGAAAATTTTTTATTTCGAATAGAGGCGCTGCTTTTAATATGTTTACATTTTAAGCGTGACGAAATTTTATTAATGGCAGGTGACGTTAGAGATTGGATTATTATTATTTATTGTATCTACATGGGCCATGTTTCGAACGCAGCGTGTAATTTTTAATTAAAAAAAAAATACCATCAGCGCTTTTAAATTTTGTTCTGGGAATGTCATCCTGCAACCTGCGTTGCTTTAACGCTTAAGCCGTTGCCTACCTTAAAGTTAAATTCAAATGGCAATTTCCAGCCTGCGACGTGATGCATCGAATAATGCGCACTTACTGTGACATTGATTAGTGGCCATATTTGGTAATTAAAAAAAAAGAGCATCGCAATTTAACGTGATATTCGCCGCCGCAATGGCGAATTCGATTCCGCATAGGATTTCACAGCTTGTCGGACAAAATCGCGTCGCATATCCTTTGTCGCCATCTGAATCCACCTTTACATTGAAAATTATCTCCCGCTCTGACGTCACATGCCCCGTCATACACCTCTCGACACCCCGAACGTTACTTGTGCTCTCGTTACACCACCCCGTCATGTCGCTTATGCCTTAATTGTTAACACTTTAAAGGCGTCTTTTAAACAAATATTTATCATGTAATCAGAATCTGATGTAAAACATCTGAAGGGGCATTCACAAAGCCATAAGGCCACAATTAAGGCTCAATAATTTAAGACCAGAAATTTTGGGTCTAAAAAACATGTCTAAAATCAAGCTTTAAATTATCGAGCCTTAAATGTGGCCTTAAGACTTTGTGAATGCCCCTTCTGATGTTTTAAGAATACCTTGCAAAACAATTTTACTGTTCGAAATGCAAACAGAATTTATTGAAACACAAAAATGTTTTAATTGCACATAAAAATATAAATTGATATAACTCGTGCCAATTATGTAATGATAACTTTTATTCAAACTCTCTTTATTCTCATAACACCGGGCCATTATAATGAAGCTTCAAAATTCTGTTGTGTCGTTGGGTAAATTTATTAGACTGAATCAAAGAAAAGTATATGAATATGACGTCACAGCATATTTCATCTCAATTGAGAATGTGTTAAAGAAAATCACAGCAAATATGACGGATCATATTCGCATCGAAACGCTCTTACAAAAATCTATAATAATATATATATCTGACCGCAACTGTATTATATTATAATATTATCCCTCGTCCGCAATACTGAGAGCTATCATTTTTCCACGATTTCATTGTAATAATAAGCTATGTGCTACATCAGTAGAGCGCAATTATGAGCTGTAAATCAATATAAAATAAAGCTCATTATCGCACACACATAAAATAGCACAGAGATAGTTCATTTTTGCAACTAGCGAAATAGTGGTACGCACTGCAGATAGCTCATTATTCCGGATGAGATATAATATGTTATACAGTACAGATATAATAATATATACTGTATAAACGTACAGTATATACCTAATTATTAGTCTTAAAGATAAAGTAGAGCAAGTTCCTTTACTCTCGATCATATTATATTAAATCGTCAATTTTGTGGTAGACTTTCCTCCTGGTGTCACATAATCAGACGAAGTCTCACACCTTGTTAGAACAGCTGTGTCATACACTTCGTTCAGCCTGAATGTTACCAATGTTGTCATTGTAGGTTACTCATATTGTAGTTGTATTATTTACTGTTCGATTTTGGTGTATAAAAATATCAAGGCTCTATAATTAAAAATTTAAACATGTGTGTTAAATGTTGTTTTTTTAAATGCATGATATATCAATCTTAACACATTTCATGTATATATTTATATATCAGAGACCTCCGCGTATTACGGCAAGAAATTTGAGCAAGATTTTCAGAGTTTCATGAAGTTTGAGAGTGTTGTCGCTATAGTGTAGTGCATGTATTGAATAGATTTTGCACTGCACTCTTAAAAATATTTGAATTAAAAAAAATGTTTGTATATTATTGTCATCTTAAATATTCAGGAGAAATTAGCACCTTCAGAAAATAATAAAAATTTCTGATTACCGAAAATACGTCAGGAAAAATCTGAAAAAGACAATTGATTCACGGTGCCAACGTTCCCTGAATAAAAAATGACTTTAGTACACTGAGATTCGGCCAGAGTGTAGAGTGTTCACTAGTGCCACCACGCTTATATATATATATATAAATATATATATATATATATATATATATATATATATATATATATATATATATATATATATATATATATATATATATATATATATATATATACATATATATATATATATAATATATATATATATAATATATATATATAATTGGAAACTTCTACCGTGTTTACCCGCCAAGACAAGAAAAGAAAAATTGTCAGAAAATTTAAAAGTCTTCCGAGGTGGGACTCGAACCCACATCTCTCTGTGCAATCGCGGCGGCGAGACCACCTCGGAAGACTTTTAAATTTTCTGACAATTTTTTTTTTTCTTGTCTTGGTGGGTAAACACGGTAGAAGTTTAAAATTATATAAAATACTGCCATGTCTGTAAGTTGAAAAACTTACTAAATGTCATCTATATCATTTCACTTACGTGGGTGTTAAAATTTGGAGGCTACTCATTTGAGTTTAAAAAGTTCGCGGCTAGCGTTCTGGCCTCTTGGCGCCAACTTCACGCCTGGCGCAGTACAAGCAGAGCATACTTGAGTAGGAGGCCAAAACCCAGCCGGCGCGATCGTCATCTGTCGAGACATTAGCCGTCCGGAATTTAAAAAATAACATGCAATGTAATCGGGAGGAAATATTTTTTTTTTAATATTTACTTGATATTAATGAAGGTGTCTTGTAGTGCGATAATACTTCAATGTAGTCTCCCGTTTGCTAATTATTTTATTTAGTTCATAAATATCATACTTCTTGAGAAATAAGACGGTAAAGTTAGGGCGGGAACTTGGTTCTATCTTCCAAGCTTTAGTAATGTATCATGACGTCACGAAATATTGAAATTACAAAAGTACTTGAATCAACTTTCATACATTATTTTCGATGTAGTAAATAACTTTACTTGATATATACAAAGTATAAAAAATTCAATTAAGTAAAGTGAAAGTCACTCGCTATGAAGAAAGGCTTTCAATGTTCATATGACGTCATCGCCAGTAAACTGACTTTTATTACTTCGCGCATGCCGGCGCATGCGCAGATGTAACAGAAGTAGCAGAAGTCGGGTTCATAAAAGTTTAATTTATGTGTATTAATATTGTTTTTGCGTGAAAAAAAAGGTTGTCCAGTAAGATTAAACTATATTAGAGTTAAACTTGTTTCATTTTGAAAACTCTAGCATACAGCGTAATTGTCGTAAACCGCGACCAAAGTGAAGTCCTCTCCCATTTGATTACACGCAAACCTGCTGCTCAGTAGGACGGCTATTGAAAAGTGGGCGCGGTCGTGTTGTGGCCTTCTACTCAAGTTCGCTCTGGTACAAGTAAAGAGAATTTGTCAGAGATTTGAAGGTCGACCGAGTGCATGGTCCAAGGGGATAAGGCGCTCGCCGCCGCGATTGCACAGAGAGATGTGGGTTCGAGTCCCACCTCGGAAGACTTTTAAATTTTCTGACAAATTTTCTTGTCTTGGCGGGTAAACACGGTAGAAGTTTAAAATTATATAAAATACTGCCAATGTCTGTAAGTTGAAAAACTTACTATATGTCACCTTCATATATATATATATATATATATATATATATATATATATATAATATATATATATATATATATATATATATATATAATATATATATATATATATATATATATATATATATATATATATATATATATATATATATATATATATATTATAATTTTATAAAACATTCAAATTATACTGCATACAATGCATATTTTACATAATTATAGCATAACTAAATAAACTGAAATGAAAAAAAAAAATGATACATATGTATGTTGGCATTTAAGCCCGAAAAAAATGCGCACACCTAGATGTGCCCCTAGCGATTTGAGCAAAGCCCGATATTAACAAATATTTTGGGCTTTGCTCATTTAAATGTGATCATTTCTAGAAGTGCTTAAATAAAAAAAGCAAGCTTCGTCGAGAAGTTTTATTTCGAGCTTTGCTCATTTAAATTTGATCATTTCTAGAAGTTCCCAACTCGAAAAAAGCCAATCCCAACGAGAAGTTTTATTTCGGGCTTTGCTCACTGTTTTGATTATTTCTAGAAATGCTCAAAGCAAAATGAGAAATAATAATTGGAAATCGTGCCGTATTATAGCAATGAATAATAAAACAATGAAATAATGTAAATTTAATATTTTAATTGTATCACTTTTTTAAGTACTTGATAAAAATACAAATTTAATATTAATGGTGTGTATACTGCAGACACTGCAGTATAGTATTTTTTTATTTAAACATTTTTTCTTTCTGTATTATTCAAGTTATATTGAAGAAATTCGATTTGGGTACTCACATTGAGACACTTTTTATATTTTTATTATTGTCATTTTTTTATAATGAAAGGGTATGATTACAATTATACTCTAGCAATGACTTCCAGGTTGCAGATTAACAATTTCTAAGTTCAGACGTATGACGTACAACACATGACAAAGAAAAGAATCTCTCAGATCAGCAGCATTAACAAATTCAAAGCAAGGTTTTGTGTTTTGCAACTGCAAGAAAGGTTGTCAATCTAAAACATGTTGTGCAAAGAAAAAAATTAGATGAATTTTAAAATGCCATGAGAGTATTTTTTTTTCTTTTTAATTGGTAAGTTTGGTACTATCTTGTGTCTGGTACTATTCAGTGAGCGAAGCCCGAAATAAAACTTCTCGTCGGGGTTTTCTTTTTTCGATTTGAGCACTTCTAGGAATTATCAAATTTAAATGAGCAAAGCTCGAAATAAAACTTCTCGTCGCGTTTGCTTTTTTTGAGTTGAGCACTTCTAGAAATGATCAAATTTAAATGAGCAAAACCCAAAATATTTCTTAATTTTAAGCTTTGGTGCCTATATATATTAATGCGATATATATTATCGCATTAATTATATAAATTTGAAAAAAAATCTTCAAGATAATCAACGTATAATACATGTTTGATAGTCTAAAATATATTAGAAATATTAACCATACATAAAATGCATTCTGTATAGTACAATCCAAGTTCGTGAATTTTAATGCAAATAGCAATAAAAAAGCACCAGATAATTAATGCTAAAGAAAGTATCCAGGCATGTGCATGAGACGTGGTTTAGATAATTAACCCTTGCAATACCAAGGGATGGTGGAAACTCTTCATTATTAGAATAGGAATATGCTGTGGGAGTCTTTGTACGATCCTGAGTCATCTTGGGAACAGAGAGAGCGGTTGATTTGTGTATCAAAACGCATGTTATCATAATAAAATAATACCTTTCTTCCTCTGCTACTCGGTCTATTATTTGCGTGATAAAGATTTACATAACCATTTAACTGCAGTACATAATGGGCGTGATTCACGAAGCAGTTAATCCAGGTTTGTAACCACGTTTAACTATATAGGTGGTTTAACACGTAAAACAGATTAACAGTTTAACGCGGTTAAGTGGACTACTATTGTAAGTGTTAAAAGATTTAAAAAAATACAATTATAAACATTATACTTGCAAGTCCTCGATCTTTCCTTTTCAAAATGCAATACGCAAAGTGTTATAATAAATTATTATAATCCAATATAAAAATAAAAACTGCATTTTTGGTATGTTTTATAATTCACCAATATTTATTCATATTAAATCAGTTTAGTTTTTGATCAAGATGCCTTACCCGAAACTCTCGATATTATGGTATAAAATTTGAGGTGTGTGCGTTATTTAATCTTTGTTGTCTGTATTTTGCAAGAATAAGAATTAAGACTTGAGCCGAGATTGAGCGGCTACGCCAAGAATTATTTTATTAACATATTCTGTACGTATTTTGTAAAACAAGAGCAAAGAAAAAAAAAAAAAAAAGTTTTTTGGACCAACAGGTCATTCGTGCTGCAGCAACTGCTGTAAAGTTGCTGTTGTGTTTTTTTCCCACATCATCTTATATCCTTGAAAAAAGTAATTTTTAGTTATATATATAAATGATAAAGTTATAATGAAGGTATTGTAAAGTATTAAAAATTGCAAAAAAAAAATTAGTGTTAGGATTGTCATACAATAATGGTTGCATTTTTTTATTTCATAATTAGAATATATATATATAAAATTATGCTTTACTGAATTTTCCAGATTTTTTGGAGTGCAAGAACTAATTAAAAAAATATATATCTGAATTAGGGTGGTACAACTGATGGGACAGCCGTGATGTCATGCATTTTGCCGTGCTGTGAACCTGTGATTGGCAATTGATGACGTCACGGTTGCTGTGATTGTCTATTGATGACGTCACGGTTGCTGTGATTGTCTATTGATGACGTCACGGTTGTCACATCAGGTTGTACCACCCTAGTTTAGATATTTTAAATACTGTTTTTTTTTAATTAGTCCCCGCACTTCAAAAAATCTGAAAAAATTTAGAAAAGCATATTTTTTGAATATTTTCTAATTATGAAATAAATAAATGCAACCGTCATTGTCTTTTCATTAGTCGTCTTTTATTAATTTACTAAAATATAATATAGATAATTATACAATATCATATTCAATTTGAGACCTTGAGCAGTAGTAATTTATTATAAAAATTTACAACTGATAATGTGGGCTACATACAGTAAAAACAAAGAATGATAACTCAGGTAATTGGGTTTATAAATTAAATATTATACTCTTGGCAAAGAAATGAAATATCGGATTGAGAAATTTAAGCATGTTTTTTTTTTTTTATAAATCGTTATTCAACTGATTTAATAGGGAGTTTTATGTGATATTATATAATATATAATTATGATTTGTTGCTTAAAAATATATATTTTGTTTTCTAATAAACCAAAAGGTACTACTGATAATATAAGCTTAAATTTACATGTAGCATAATATTTTCTGTAGTGTTAAAATGATACTTTAATTTTGAGACAACATTTTCACAAAGAAATGTTTGATCAGTTTTTTTTATATCTTGTTGATAATTCAAGATACGTGCAGATTTTTATTATATTTCCCCAACAAGTACAGAAATAACAAGCCAGAAGCAGGAGATTATAATAATATAATATACGCAGTGTCTAACAAGACCTACAATATATAATATTTAAAAATAATTTAGTTTTATTATATTTTATTTATTTTAATATAGTTATTAAATTTTCCTCATGCTGAATATAAAATAACAGTTGGAAGGCTATACATTATGGTCCTATATACAGAACAAAGCGCAACAAAGGAGCTACGTTTCTCTTTATAAAATTATATAATAAAGAAAGAAAACATATAACAACAACTCGAATAAGACAAGGATGTAAATTAAATATCACGTGTAAAATATACATGCAGCTCAATCAAAATATTGCACATTTAGAATTTGTAAGTTAATACAAGATCGTTGTTTTCGTAAATTTATATTTTGTAATATTTTGTCAAAACTTCAATAACACTGAAAAATTCCACTTTGTTGCTCTCAATAGTTCTGCTTCTTGGATTAACTTTATCATTAATTATTATTAATTTTAAAATTCTCAGTGTTCAATGAAATATCCATTGAGAGATAATTGAAGATTTATATATATAGAACATTATTATTTCTCTATATTAAAATGGACGCCATTCACGAAGCAGTTAGACAGGTTTCTAGCCACGTTTTATAGCTTAACCACATTTAACTGTACTTGTTTTACGTGTTAAACTACCTAGTTAAACGTAGTTAAGCTGAACGTGGTTAAGAAACCTGGCTAACTGCTTCGTGAATCACACCCAATATTTTTCTATATAATTCTTAGTAAGTCTGAATTGTAAGTCTGAATCATAGTAGAAAGTTCAATAGACAGTGCTATAGACTCCAGATGATGAAGTCGTGAAGATAGAATAAGTAGAAGAATGGGTATTACTTTGCGGGAAAAATAACCCTGACCTACGACAATCCTGATGCCTCCCACCACAAATTTGCCGGGCGCCAAATTTGATAATGACAGTACGAGTCTAATAATTTCTCTTTATTACTCTTTCAAAAGTCGACAAAATAACAGGTGGATTTTCATGGGCGATTTCCAGCCTGCGACGCGAATAAAGCGCACTTGCTGTAATATCCATTGGCGGCCATATTCCTACGTGAAGAGTGCATGTTAACACACCTCCTTTTCAGAGTTTCATTTTTTCCTAATCAGCTGTTTGTCGGTCACAAACTATCCCTGCATGACAACCCTGGAGAAGTCCCCCAGCAAGGTAAATCCAGCCTTCTGCACGAGCCCCACGGCCACCTGGTTGTCCCTCATGATGTGCAGGTGTGGACTGACTCCGACCTGACCCAGGGAGCGAGTCAGGTGCGTCAGGACAAGCGAGGCAAGACCCTGACCTCGGTACTTAGGCAGCGTCTGCAGAAGACCAAGTCCACCGTAGTAAGCCTGAGGACAGAAGGTGATAAACAGGGTTTTCAATGGAGCGCATGTCGAGCCGGGGAAAGAAAAGCGCACTGCTTCAATATCATAAGGCGGCCATCTTGGCGAGAGAAAATTGCACGGCGAGGAGCGATTTTTTCGCCAACATGGCTGCCATATGAAATTGCAGCAAGTGTGCTTTTCTCGCCTCGTCAAGCCCAGCTTTTGACATCGCATGTATATTTTATATTATATACGTGAAGACATTCTTTCAGCTAGGAGCGTTCAACTGCTGAATGGCAGATGAAAAAGCTATCATATTATAATATATCTTTATATCTTAATCATTTTAAAATTTTTGTAAACTAATAGTAAGCCATCTGTAGTGACTAAGGACCACTATGAGGGGAATTCAAAAAGACTTATCCGCGAGATTTAGCCGGCGGATAACTTAATGTCCACGTTCTAGTCTGGATAACCTAAATACTTAGCCGCGTGGACGAGTATAGGCCCAGACAAGTGTTTGGATAGGTTACTTTGAACAAGTCACTTAGCCAAACCTGTTGGACAAATTCTTGTGGCTATAAAGATATAGCCACGCGGAGAAGTATCGCGGACATCTCTCACACCTGGATATCTTTTTTAATTAGGATGCCATCTTGGATTACGTCTTAAATATGGAGGTAATTGGACCTCGATACATGGTGATTTGTTGCTAATTTATTTAGCAATTGGGTTCAAATTTGATTGAGTATCAATTTGTGTAGTTTTTAGAAGACTATACTTTCAAATGTTAGTGCCTCCCTATTGTATTATCGTTAGTTTGTTTTATTTCCTTTCCCTCCCCTCGCTCTCCTCATCCGGCTCATCCCTCTTTTTCGGCTGACATAATAAAGAAGTGTCATATTTTTCACCAAATTTGCACCTAATACGCAAGATTTTGGCGGTTATTAATTTATATTATTACAGGATCATATTTCATTATGATATAATTATGAGGTATTAAGTGAAATGTCCATTAGAGAATTGCTTATTTTGACAATATTTGAGAGCTCGTTTACAACGGTACAACCTTGCTTTTTTCCCCTCGACATTTCCTGCGTGCTTTATTTTACTTATTTTTGACAAACGAGTTTGTATTCCTTCATGAACTTCTGCCAGGCCAATACCGAGCTTTTATTTAGTAAATTTACATGTTTAAATGTGTAAATATAACATAAATATGCAGATAAAATCTCGGAAAAGGTAACAGAAATTGTATCATAATATAACAAAGGGGGAAAGGGCTCTCATAAATCGTCAAAATGAGTAATTAAACAATATATATTTCACATATTTTTTTATATGGCGTAAAGTGTGTCCTTGGGAAGGTCTTATGAAATTATTTAACACAAATATTCTGTATTTATGTTCTAATTACTAAAAAATATAGCACAGCAAGATGTATGCTACCTTTCAGAGAGGGCGGGGCTTGTTGATTTCATAGAAAAGGGGCGGTTACAATTGAAAATAAGCGCTAAATTGTTTTAAATCAAACCTTTGTCTACAAAAAACTACACAAATTGATATTCAATCAAATTTGAACACAATTGCTAAATAAATTAGCAACAAATCACCATATATTGAGGTCCAATTACCTCCATATTAAAGACGTAATCCAAGATGGCGTCCTAATTAAAAAATATATCCAGGTGGGAGAGATGTCCGCGATACTTATCCGCGCGGCTATCTTAGCCACGGGAATTCGTCCAACCAGTTTGGCTAAGTGACTTGTCCAAAGTAATTAACTTATCCAAACACTTGTCTGAGCATATACTTGTCCACGCGGCTAAGTATTTAGGTTATCCGAACTATAATGTGGACAAGTTATCTGCCGGCTAAACCTCGCGGATAAGTCTTTTTGAATTCCCCTCATATATATCATATATATAGATAATATATAATATAACTATAAGATATTGAAAATTATTGATTATATATAGTTTTACAATGCAAGAAAAATTCCCTCTAACAATTTATGAGGTTTATTTAAATCATATAATAAAAATACACGAACATAAATCTAAAGTAAGATTTTATCTTAATTTATTCATATAATGTTATTACGATATAAATTGTAGCATCAAATATTATTATAACGTAACTAACTTTCACCAATAAAGTTTGTATAAGATATGCAAATTCATATTTAAGAGAAAAATAAATCATAAAGCAATACCTAAAAAGATGTGTTTTGAAAATAATAATAATAAATAATTAATAAATGTTTAAATTTAAAAAATGGGCTATAAAAAATTGTAATCTACATATATAGGTTAGTATAATCCTTACATAAAATAGTAGTCCATAAAATAAAATGGCATAGCTAATATGATTAATTTTTAAAAGAATTTAATAGTGTATATGACACACTCTCACACTGTATATACGTATAGTACATAGCTTATTAAAACGTTTATATCTTTCTTTCTTGCTTAAAAGGACACAAATTTGATATCGATACTCTGTTCATTTTGAAACTATTTAAAATTAATATATATATATTATATATGTATATATATATATATATATTATATATATATATTATAATACAGTATCAGAGCAAGAATTTTTTGTGCTTATGTTATTTTTTTTTTTTTTTCATTTTTATCAATAACCGGGGAAGGTCACCTAAAAAAAATGCAACATGCAAAAGAAGAACAACATTATCGTTCCAATTTTCTTCTTGTGCAAATTATTTCTTGTCGGATTCACGCCGTAGTGAACACGTGAATGTTCACGGTGTAAGTTTGCTTTCTGAAGAAAGTTTGACGTGTCAGTAAGAATGACGACCGTCACCAAGATTTCTGTGCTCCTGCTCTTTGTCTTTACTACAGGTAAGATTCAAGCAAGAACAATTTTTTTAAATATTCAGGAATCAACTAACCATTTAATTAAAAATACAAGTTTTATAAACTCAAAACGCATAAAAAAATATTAAAATAAAATTAAGCTATGTTGTTATGAATTTTGAAGTTTGATTTGTCTGACCAGTTTTGTAAAAAAATTGTGGTAAAATTTTAACATTGAGGTTTATGCATAGGCTTTAACGATGTATCTGTTGTGAAATATGACTACTTTGAAATTACTAAAACCCTGCATGGAAAAAAAAAATTTTTTTTTTCGAATTTTTCAATTGCATTTCTTTTGAAAAAAAATATCCAATGAATTGTAATGGGCATTGCATTTGCCACTTTCAAGACTTGAAATTTGTCATCATCCCATACTATGTATGCGTAGGCATTAAACAATTTAAAAAAACAGTGCTTTTCAAATAAATTGAAACAACATTCATCCATTCTAAACTCATGGTTCATGTCCCTTCCTTCCACAGCTTTAAAGAGCTCTCTATGTATTATTATTGTTCTATCAATGATGACCGCTCGATTAGTAGAGCTTTGACAACAAAGGATTATATTATGTTTCAATTTTATCTGCTAAACATGAAACTTAATCGTAAAGAAAAGCCATATTAAAGCACTTTTTTTTTCAGTGTCGTCTCATTTCATTGGCCATGTCTCCAGACGAGGAATGAAAATGGAACCCCGGTTTAATTATAGTTTCCCTGCAACTTCAGTCAACGATATCAAGAATCGTCCTTACGTGGTATGTACCTCGAATTATTTCCATTTATATTCAGAATTTGCATTGCAGCAAGAATAGGAAAATTAACAATATCATTAGCAAGGGGGTGTCGAGAGGACCTGCAACTCTTGTATAACATGAAAAAAATTTGAAATGCTTCCAACCCCTACCCCACAAAAAAAATTAAATAACAAATGTAATCCTTACATATAGTTTGTCAACGATTGAGTATGAGAAGAAAAAAAAATATTTTTTCTTGGGGGGGGGGGGGGGGCAAGGCCTTGCAATCCATCCCAGCAATTGCCTGCGACTGAGGGAAATCTGAAAACCTCAGCCAAGATGGACGCTACAGCTTTTGCTAATGAACCGGAAGTGCAATGGTTCAAAGCCAGAGGAACGTACCACATAGTGGAAAAGTGCAATGATTTACCCCTGGGTGGGAAATATGGTTTTTGTTGAAAATTATCACCCATCCAACTATTTAGACATCGGTGATCTGACGAGACTTTTTTAACAAGTGATTTAATGAGTCCCCCTCCCCTTAAAAAAACAGAAAAAATGACAACAATGACATCAATAAGGACCTTGGTAACTTAATATTTAATACTAATATTAATACTTAATATTTAAATTACCTTCTTCTTCTGAATTCGTTTTTGAATATTATATTATAACAGACATGCACCCAATACGAAGTTGCATTGTTCTTGTAATTAACTAATTAAAGTTAATAGGGGCTTGTAAAGGATTATGGATGAACAAAGAGTAGGATTTTTAATTGATTATGGGATGAGGTATGCAAGATGGGAAGGTGATGATGGGAATGCCAACATTCAAGGTATGTGGTGGTGATGCCGGGTCAAGTATGACTATGGGGTGTGGGGTGCAAACATGTAGGTTGATGATGCAGGCGCCAACATGAACAAGATGGAAGAGGGGAATTTGAAGCATCACGTGACAGTCCTATAGCCGACCGTGAGCAGGGACAAAGTTGTGCTTGTGGGGATGCGTTGAGGCGAAATGATATTTTATGAATCAAATTGGCTGGGGAGAAGGTTTAAGAAATCAAGACGATTAATGAAAAGTTAGGATAGGGATAGTTACCAGGATGAGGACAAACAATTTGAGCGGAGCGTCGGACGACAGTGTTGCAAGCACTCAGCCATTTTGACGACCATAATCAATATAACCAGATGATACAATTATTAATAAGTTTTATTGGAAAATGAAAAAGTTCAGTTTACTTTTTTTATTTTGTACTCTCTATATATATAAGGGAATTCGTAAAATTTTCGCGTAATATATGTATATATATATACATATATAAAAGGATTGAAAAAATCTACTCTTCCAAAAGTTAATTTCAATTCATGATATTATACTATCGCACGATAACGTGATGCTTTTTTAAAAAGACTAAATATATAATAACTCTGTTTTCAGGTGTCGGTGATTCTTGCCTCGGAAGTGCTTTCTCAAGGAATAATAATCAACAAATACTACGCTCTGGTTCCAGCATGGACTACCTATACGATATATAGACTGTGAGAAATTAATCTTAAGATGGTCTTTACAGTTAGCGTCAATGCATGATTAAGTATCATTTCCATATTTGAACCTTTTTCAACACAAATTTTTGAGTAATTTTTAAACCATAACAAATAGTAGGAATATAACATAACGTAGGAGTAACAGAACTATTATATAGTTATATAGTCAAAGTTTTACTATGTAACCCGTCAACCATCAAAACCCCCCATCAACAAGGGAGGGGGGTAAGGGGGGAGGAGGGAGGAGGTGGTTTAAATGACCACCATATGGTTAGGTGAATGATCAGTTTTGTGAATGAACTGCTCAGCAATTTTTTTACTATAATATATATATATATATATATATATATATATATATATATATATATATATATAATTTCTCCCTGCTTTTTTACCGATCTGCATTTGTTTTATTTTACTTTTTTACCTATCTGTTTTTTATTTATCAAACTTTTTTACCTATCTGTTTTTATTTTGTCACACTTTTTTACCTATCTGTTTTTGTTTCTTCAAACTTTTTTACCTATCTGTCAATTTGAAAAAAAAAAATTTATCGCGGAAAAATATAGAGTGCACCACCGTACGTAAGCTGTTAAAATTTCAGAGTGTTTCGCGGCTTTTTTATAATTTAAATTAAATAAGAACAATCCGGAACAATCAGCTGACAGACCAAAACAAACCTCGTGCGACGTTTATTTCTGCTTTTCTTCTGAGTCTACATGCAAATAAGGATTGAAATAGGTAAGAATTTTATATTCTATTATTAACTAAGTAATATTTACATTCATTAGAGTGAATTACGTAATAATAATGATCGCAATAGTAACAATTTGTTGTTTTTACAGCTTCTCAGTATGGAGATTGGACCAAGCACTAGTGGTCGGAGCTCTGAACAAGCCGAGTCAGTTTTGACGATTGAAGAACAATGTACTGATACTTGAAATTCCTTTGTTACCTTATTAGACTTAGCAGATGCAGAGCAAAATATTAATCGTAAAGTAAACAATTCTAAAACGTTAACAGAGAATGAAAAAGAAATTAACAAAAATTAAAAGTAATATTAGACGTCTTTCATTTGAATAATTCACAAACCCAAATCTTCGCCAGCAGGGGAAACCATATGTTGGAACGAAGACACAACTTGGTATTGTTTTACCTGACAACAAGCCTGCAGTGGTGATGAAAGCTGGGTGTAAAAACAGTGAAAAGAAGGACACCCAAAAGTTATTAAAATTCTGTGCTAATGTGAGTGAAAAGGATAGAGAAAAAATTCATAATTATTTTTATTCACTTGACAAATATGCAAAAAAAAGTGTTTGTTCGAGACTCTGGCGTTATATACAGCTGCACCAAAACGTAGAACATTGAGTAGCCCTGTAAAGCTACGTAAACAAGTACAACGGCAGTATTTCCTTAGGACTGAGAGTGGTAATTTAAAGTTTGTGAAATGATGTATACTAATAAATACACTCTGCCTGTCTGCTAAAACAATTAGAAACTGGACATCAGAAGATTTTATGGCCCCACAGAATATATATAAATTAAGCATATTTTGTACTGAACAGCGAAAGCAACATGAAGAATATTTCATTTAATTTTCGTTTCATTTATATTATATTACTGTATATATTATACAAAAATTGTTACAAAACATATAATAATATTTATACTTATTATTAATTTGATATATTATTATGTTTGATATTAATATAAATTAATAATTATTAATTTGATGAGTTTTATTTATCTGTAGGCTATAAAATATGCAAAAAAAAAAAAAAAAATCAATTATGTTAAACTTTAAAATACTGTAGTGACTTTGAAATTAAAGGTTTGCATAGTATCTTAATTACAATCGGTTCTACAAAGTACAAATGTGGTTCCCCTGGCTTTGGACCATTGCACTTCCGGTTCATTGACAAAAGCTGTAGCGTCCATCCTGGCTGAGGTTTCCACGTTTCCCTCAGCCGCAGGCAAATGCCGGGATGGATTTGCAAGGCCGTGGCCGCCCTCGTTCCAGAAGAGCCCGCGAAACGCTCAAGTTAGGGTTTCGGAAGGTTCGGGGTTTCAAAGTAGTATGTAATTAGTAAATAGAAGTACCCAATAGGGTTTGATTAAAAACAAAAACAAAAAAAAAATTACAATCGATACATACATTTTTAATCCTAAATGATTGCAATGCTTAGAATGTAAAAAGTATAATTATATTTTTTATTTAGTCAAATTCCCTATTCCCATGGCCTTTTATAAATATTACAAAAATAAATTTAATTCTTTTATGTTACAATTTTATTCTTTACCAAAAATGCCGAGGATAATAATTAATTAGCATTACTTTTTTCGTATTCACAATAACTATATATGCCGATTGATGCATCATCAATTACTGTTTTATTAATGTTCCTTAATTACCATAATTATATATTATGTATGGTAAACTTCATTAATATCTACACGCGTAATAATAAGTAATAAAACTTGTTGAGCAGAATTTTGAATCCCGCTTATATTTTTTTACGCGAGAAATTTACGGAATTTGAAAAAAAAAAAAATCGTTACAACGAGTAATAATATTACCTTTAAAATAAGCTAAGTGTATTTTTAAATAATCACAACAATAAAGAAATAAACAGTTTAAACCTTCTCCTGAACAATTCACTTTTTCACAGATAGGTAAAAAAGTTTGAAGAAACAAAAACAGATAGGTAAAAAAGTGTGACAAAATAAAAACAGATAGGTAAAAAAGTTTGATAAATAAAAAACAGATAGGTAAAAAAGATAAATAAAACAAATGCAGATCGGTAAAAAAGCAGGGAGAACATCGAATTATATATATATATATATATATATATATATATTATTTGTTATAGTACTATTTTGTTGTATATCGCCCATGGAACAGATAATAAAATAAAATAAATATTGCGGAACAAAAATTAAAAGGTTAAAAGGTAAAGAGGAAAGAAAATCTGAAAAAGAAAAAAGTGAGGGGAAAAAATTAATATGTATTTAATCCGGTGATATTTCACCTCCCCTTCCCTCGGTAATATGCCATGTAGGATAAAAAAAATACTTTTCTAATACTAAAATTAATGTTGATTAAATTCATGTTTCAGTTGTCCCTACTTGGATGCATTCTATGTCATATCTAATTCCTTGAACTCAACTACTGGTGGAATAACACACAGTATTCTTTATGGTATTACACACCCAGACTTTTGGGTGTACTCGGACCCATCGGACACAGATAACATCGGAATCATCAAGGTAACCTTGAGACGACCTTGTATGACCTTGAGAACGTTATATTGTAACAATTAAAATATTCAACATTTTTGGGTTTTACTTAAAGAATGAATTAGTGTCATCACGGCGGTTAAATATTTTCTGATGGTAAACTGAATATATAATAATACTAGGGGTGGGGTGTACTCTCGCTGACGCTCGTTTGGTTTCAAGTCTTTTAATTAATTTTGTCAATCATATGTTGCCATTTATATAATAGTACGTGATATCATAACGGTATTTTAATGCAAAATGGACAACCTACATGAAATTTTTTTATTACAGAAATGAATTGAAGGTACCAAATTATGCTACTCTGATTTTTTCAAGATTTTTTTGAAACCCATAACTATTTTTAAATAATTATTAAATGTGCTGGAGGCGTCAACAGGCGTCTCTGTCCTATCCTTTTTATTAACGATTCAGGGGTGCCGACTTAAATTACAGAACGTTCAATAAATATTTAAAAATAGCTGCAGAACTCATAAAAATCTAAAACAATTCAGAGTAATTCAGAGTAGAGGTGGAGCGTGGCGTTATGCATTGACCGGTTCTCGTTAGATCACTGAAGTCAAGCTACGTCAAGCGTGGTTAACACTTGGATGGGTATTTCAATTACAAAAATACGCCGCTCCCTCCCTGGGATAAATTCATCTTGCTTTCCACCCGGTGCAGTGATGTACTTCCAAATCTGTCAGCCCTATAAAATGTTGACAGATATTATAGTGTTTTAAATTAGTGAAGATGAACAGGCTCAGATACTGACTCAGACGCAGTTGTTAGGCCCTTACTATTTTATTATTATTAATATTTATTTTATTTAATAATTTTTTAAGGAGTTTGGGGAGATTCGAGTTAATTATTTTCTTAGCGTCCGGTCGTGATCGATCGAGCGAGCAAGGCAATGGGCTTACTCCGGACACTGCCCATCTTCAACACAAAGAGGTGGCCAGTTGTAATTAAACCTCGTAATGCTATGATGTACCGAACACAAATTGCCCCTAAAAGTAGACAACCACAACCTACATGCCCCTGAAAGTATGCAACCCTCATTAATTACATCTTAATTTGATAACCCCCCTAGACCTAATTGGGAGATGATCCGAGCATTATTTACGAAAATATTCGCTTTTATATAAAGTTATTATAAGTTACCCCTAAAGGTAGGCAACTTTCACTTACATGCCCCTGAAAGTATGCAATTCAACCAAAATTCCCCTGGAAGTATGCAACCCCAACCTACATGCCCCTGAAAGTATACAACCCGCATTACCTACACCATAATTTTATAACCCCCCCCCCCTAGACCTAATTGGGAGTAAATCCGAGCATTATTTACGAAAATAATAAATTTTATATAAAGTTATAATAAGTCAACCCCTGAAAGTAGGTTGCTTGGAATGTGCTACCATCTCCATCTATGGAAACAACATCGAACTTCTGAATGTCTGAAATTGTCGGAATGTCTACAATTTCTGTGCTCACGTGATTCCATTTGCGGGCGGCCACCATCTTGAAACTATCTTACGCACATATGCGCGCACTTGCGCGGATATATGCATGCGCATTTTCGCGGACCAATCTTCGCGCGAATTTCACATCACTGCACTGAGAATTCAGATCCCCTTTTGCAATGTTGCCTCTAAACAGAAGCAGCCAATCGGATGGCAGCAGTCACACAAAGAAAGGTAATAATTTCAAAACATTGGCAATATGCAAAAGCTTAAGTTCAGTCAATCCCAGTTAGCAGAACTCTTTCTACCAATGGTAGACTTGAATTTTTCCACCAACATTCAAACTTGGAAGACAAAGAAGCTGTTGAAGTTGGTAACCATAAACTTTCCAATGGCAGGAAAAACTGTATGTATAAAAAATTGAAAAAGTAGCACTGATTCGTTGTATGTTGCATGTTTACGTATCAGAAAACACAAATCGAAACCAACGAAAAGATGAACTCAGGGAGGAGATCCCCTAGCCGTGGAGTCACACGGCACAAAAGGTCACCCGTGTCCACATTTGTGATTCAAAGTGCATGATAGAGGGCCATAACACATCAAAAATACACGTAATACGTCGTAATAGCATGATATCCTCACTACACGGCCATGACAACACACCACGCACCAACACTCGAACACAAGGTGATTCAAAACAAAGACGGTGAAAGACCACACGACACCGAAGAGCCCAAATTTCCAAACGTAACCTCACGGTCGGCGTGCACTGCCGAAACGGTGTCCGGTGTCCGGAATCAAACACGACTCGGCAGCAACAAAAGTTCACCGGGCAAAGAAATCCACCACCCATGGCCAGCGCAGGGCACCGGAAGTGCTCGGAGGCCGAAAACCCCCAAAAATCTAAATAAAAAAATTCACCCCCAGCCCCCCCCCCCCCCACCCCCTGGACGTGGATTTTTTATTATTTTCCTGGTTATGGCGGCTACCTCCAGGAACCTCCAGGAAAAGATTCGTCGGGTTCCGATGAACCCAGACCCTCTCCCAAAGGAAGTGCGTCCCAGCATAGGAAAACACTGGTTAATTTTGGGGTCCCGAAAGTGGTTCTTAATAATAAAGATAAAGGAGAAAATAATTGTTGGTTTGTTGATGTAAAACAATAACAAATTTGATTTAGATTTTGAGAAATTGATTGTTTCGTGTGAAAAAGATGCTGATTTGATTATAAGCAGTCCCCATTTAAAAGAATGCTATTTGAAACGCTGAATGAATAGAAAATTTCACTGAATAAGCAACATACATAAAAAAAATTATTAAAGAAATAAATAGAGGGTACGAAATTGTGCTACTCTGAATTTTTTCATATTTTTTTGAGACCCAGAACTATTTTTAAACAATTATTGAAAGTACGGCCACGCCCCTTGGAGGCGTCAATAGGCGTCTAGGCACTATCCTTTTTATGAAGGATTCAGGGGTGCCAACTTAAATTACAGAACTTTCAATAATTGTTTAAAAATAGTTCCGGGTCTCGAAACAATCTGAAAAAATTCAGAGTAGCATGATTTGGTATCCTCTATTCATTTCTGCAATAAAATTTTTTCATGTATGTTGTCCATTTGATATTTTTTTTTTAATTGAAATAAAATTATTTCATAGTGTCAGGAAGGTTTCCTGTCGCATTTTTAGAGAGCTGTAAAATCTACTAACAAGTTAAGTCTACTTTTCTTACCACTGAATTTAATCCTTAACAATAATTCCAATTACACATTTTAGATTTTGTTTCAAAAGATTTACACTAACATTTTTAAGGTTGTTTCACATGAAGCGATTGCGCGCATTTTCTTGAATTTTGCTGGCAGCCATCTTGTCACTTTATCACCAACATGGCAACAAATAAATAAATGTAACACATTTTATATAATATGATAGAAAATAAAAATGTAGATAAATAAATTTGACAGAAATTAGAAATGAGAAATTACTTTTAATTACTAGCATTTTTATAAATAATTTTTTTTTTTTTTTAATTTTAGATATCATCTTGCCCCAGTTTTCTGACAAGCAGCTTTGTAGTTCTTCCCGCCCCAAACCAAGAGTTTGCCGTCGGGACTTCGTACGTCGCTGTTGGATGGGGAGGAGAAGTAGGTATTTTAATAAAACATTCCCAGGATTTTATCATTCTCAATAATTAAAATTATCTTTTAAAATAACTGTATTTTGGCGATTAGAAATTGAACTCGAAAATTTACATACTTTAGAAAAAGAGCTCATTTCGAAAGCATATATATGAATGTGTAATATTCTCATTTTTGAACTACTTAAATATTTTCAATGTGTCCGAAAATCGCAGTAGTCATTTGATTACTGGAATTTAATCCCAATGGACAAGTAGCATAATATATATATATATATATATATATATATATATATATATATATATATATATATATATATATATTTCTAGCTCAATCGAAAGAGGAGGTCAAAAAATACATTTGTGAGTTTTATGAGATTTTTATTTGTACTGCAACATCGGCTAAAATAGAGATGTAAAGAGGTCACTTGACCTGGAGGCGGCGCCCGTGACGCCTATGACGTCATTGAACTGTTCTGTCAAACAAACGATCAACTTTATAATGCTTGTATGCAACCACGTTGCTATGGAAACAAGCAAAAATTATTTTTTTGTTTATTATTGTAATTGTTTGTTGTTTATTATATTGTTTGTTTATTTATTGTTTACAAGCGTTATATAGTCGATCATTTGCTTGACCAGACAGTTCAATGACGTCACGGGCACCGCCTCCAGCTAGATAGGTCACGTGACCTCTTTACATCTCTATTTTAGCCCTGATGAAATAGAAATGAAAATTCATAAAATTTATAGGTGCATTTTTTTACCTCCTGTTTCGATATAGCAAGTAAAAAAAATGATGCAAACTATCCATTCTGCATTTTTTTTTTACAAGAATACACCCTTAGAGCTTGAGCTCCCCGGGGTAATGGGTAGGGATGAGGGAGGGAAATGACGATGCCTGTTACGTGTCCCAGCATTCGTTGAGGGGAAACTGAGGGAACCGTAGAAAACCTCAGTCAGAACGGACATCGCTACACTATTTATCAATATAATAAATATAATTTCTATTTACAGAAAACTCTAAAAGAGCTACCCCTGGTTTTGGATGATCCTGAAAACTGTAATTCAGGTCCATCTGAACAATTTCCCGTCATAATCAACACAACGAAGGAAATATGTGTTGACATCAAATCAAACCTAGCAGAAGAGTCTTGTAATGTAAGGAGTACAACTTTTATATTATATAACAAATTAACCTAAAGGAGTTGCATGAGTCATACAAAAATTATGCAGTATATATAAAATCAGTTAAAGCTTCAATTAAAAAAAAAAAAAAAACACCAGTGTGTACTTAATTCTGCATTCACAAAGAGGCTAAGAAAACAACAACAAAATACTAATTAAACTTGCTTTAATATTGTATGATAGCCATCTTTTGGCGAGAGTAAATCGCTTCCAGCGTGGCGGGGAAAATGACAAACATTCAATGTTAAAGGTGCATTTCCATGAAGCGGGTGAAGCGAGAAAATCACTTGCCGCATGCAGCTAAAGGCGGATTCAGATGGCAACAGTGGCGATGCGACGCGATTTTGTCATACAAGCTGTGAAATCCTATGCGGCGAGCGAATTCGCCAGGTTGCCGCAACGAAATCACGTTAATTGCGATGCTTTTTTTAATCACCAAATATGGCCACCAATGGATGGCACAGCTAGTGCACATTATTCACGTCGCGCCGCATGATAAAAATCGCCATGTGAATCCGCCTTAATCAGAGGCTCGAGAATTCCTCGCTTTGCGGGGAGCGATTTTATCGCCAACATGGCTGCCATACGAGATTGAAGCAAGTGCGCTTTTATCGCCCTGCCAAGCCCCGCTTAATATCGCTCCATGGAAATGCATCTTAAAGCACGAGTGCTATTCTCGGTCAGCCAAGCCTCGCTCAACATCACTACATTCAGTAACTAACTCTGCAATCAACATAATATGGCTTTGATGTCTTGATTTATTTTGTGATCCACTCACTGCTGCGTTTGGAGGCTCGAGGCCCGCTGTGACGTCATGTGGTACACATGGCAGGGGATCACGTGGGGCTCCGGCACGCCCCTGGCGGCGAAGGCGGCAAGCAGGCCGGGTAACTGACAGTCTCGCACTCCGGCGAAGTGCGCCACGGAGCGCCAGGGCAGCTGTGGGGAGAGCGCCAGGGAGGCAGTCAGGGTGTCGTCACACGCCTCACCTGCCGCGTAGAACATGGCGCTCAGCTTATCACCAGAGACCTGAGACAGAGGTTATTGGAGGTCATCGCAATATTGTTCTCTAGGTAAAGTTTAAAGGCCTCAAATTACAAATCAGACAGTGTTGTTCGGGCCAGGGGTGGATCCAGCTCGGGGGGGGGGGGGTGTCCTATCCCGCAATCTTTAAAATTGAGTGGGAGGGGGAGGGGGTGACGACGGGGGGGGGTAACACCTTTAATGAATTTTGGGACATTTTGGAGGGGCATTCGGATCCGTGCCTAGTTCGAGTTCAATTTTAATTAATAATTTATTATTGCTTTTCGATTGTAATTTATAATCAACATTGACATTAATTTTATCTCCGCACTGTGTGACTGTGCGAAGTTGCGATGCAAAAAATATCCTTGCTGACGTCACAATTCACAGCCTGCCAGACCCGATTAGCATTGATTTGTGACGTCAGCAAGGACTAAATTCTTACTTTGCACTAGCTTCAACTTCGCACGTCTACTCTACGCATGAAGAAAAATGATGCGAAAATAAAAATTGACTTATATATTTACTGTAAAATAGTTGATAACTGTCTAATTAGTAATATGTGTGGTCAGTTTCCTTTTAAAGCGATATATTTATTTGATTTAGCACACCTATTTTATATAACTTAACGTAAACATTATTAGATAGTCGTAGTGTATACATAACGAGTATAATAAATAAATCTGCAGTTCAGCGTCAGGGTATACCTCAAAAAAAAGTTTTAAATCACTTAAAATAGTGCTGCAAAATGCTGCGACGTCATGGTCATGCAAACACAGAGGGAAAGAATTACATGACTATGACGTCACAACACATTTCAACTCGATTTTAAGGCTGCTAAAGTGTTCAGAATAGTCTTAAAAAATTGACATCACAATAAAAAAAAAATGACTCGAGGTCCTTAATCGAGTATCGACCTCAAAAATTTTTATTGCACGCAGAAATGGATAGAGGGTGCAAAGTTATGCTACCCTGAGTTTTATCAGATTTTTTACAGCCCTGGACGTATTTTAAAAACTAATTAAAATTAATTTTTGTGACGTCACGCGGCGGTATATAAGTCCTTATATCCTTTTCTTAAGGAGAGGCGTCTCGTGACGTCACAAAATGGACTTTCAACAATTTTTTAAAAATACTTCCGGGGTTGTAAAAAATTCTGAAAAAAATTAGGTTAGCAAAACTTTGCACCCTCTATCCAATTCTGCAATAAAAAAATTGAGGTCGATACTCCATTCAAATATGCTACCATAAAAAGTTGCATGCAGGTTGTAGCTCAAAATATCTAACAACAATATTATGGTCCTTTATTGTCATGTACAGTCAATAACAGATAAATTGAACAAACAATAGTTCTTTGTTGTCACGGTACAATGTTTAATTTCTCTACTTCAAGCTGATCACAGTTCCTTGTGCATTTTTGCTCTATCAACAATGCCCGCTCGATTGGTGATCGAGTGGGCGGACATTGTTGAGAGTGTAGAGCTGTGATAATCTAGGAGAGAATTTAAACTTTGTACCGTGACAACGAAAGATTATTGGTTCAATTTATATCTGCTATAAAAAGTTACTCCTAGGTTATCAGTTATCACAAATCTCTGGCTTGGGGGCTGCGTCATCAATGACAGCCAGTGAGAGAGGAATCAGAACTAACAAGCAAGTGAGTGCCTGCCATCGATGAGATAACACACAAGCTCTGTGATAAGCTAGAAGAAGGGAATGCAACTTTGTACTGATACAACAAAGGACAATTGTTGGTTTTGAGCTACTGACTTTGCCCTTTAAGGTATAGAGATAACGAAAATCAGCTGTTCGACATACTCTCCTTTGATTAACATGTAAACCTTTGCAAATTCACAAAAAAATCTGATTTTTTTTTGAGAGCCATTGCAGTGGAAGCCCTATGCTGAAAATTAAAAAAATTAAAAAAAAAAATCAGCTCGTTAAATTGTTTTGAATGTTTTTCTATGAATTTTAAGCACTAATATCTGCCTCTCAAAAAAATTTCAGAATTTTTGTGAATTTGCTAACGTTTACATGCCATGGTAATCAATGAAGAGTACGTCGAACAGTTGATCAGAGTTATCTCTATAATACCTTAACTCTTTATATACTGTAGTTTTGACTAACGAGTGTCAATATGCTGCTCTCACTCACTAGTCCTCCGGCCAGTCCCACGACGGCCCCGGCCCTCCAGTCCCCTCGGGGACACAAGACCTGAAGCTCCACCCCCGGGGTCTTGTGCTCCCAGACGATCTGCACTCCGAGCCAGTGAAAGGCCTGCAAGAACGAGGGCCTTGAGTCACGATTCATTGACATAAAGATAGGGACTGATGCTTATTCCTCTCCTCCTGAATTTTAGAATACACATATATAGGCAGTAATGTCCCATTGATTTTATAATACACATAAACCATGCAGTCTCATGACAGTCATGGAAGTTTCAACAAAAAATAGTTTAATTACTATAATTTACTACAAATTTGACTGTTATTTTTTGCCAGTATAAAATTAATTTTTAAATATTCACTAATTAATCGGAAATTTACATTGTAAGCTTCTTAAAATGGTTCCATGATAGAATTTTATTGCATTGCCATGCAATAATTTGCATCAATGTCTTCTACTCGCACAATGGTTGTAACAAACCATTGTTTATAATGTCTGTCGCATGAAGCCTTTATCATTGTTAAACATGGGACGATCCGACGTAGTGCCTAATTTTGCCACCAGAGCAGAGAACGTAATGGCATTGTTATTGGCGCTAGGCAACGGTGTCAACTTCATAATTAACGGTCAATTTCCATAAGTTAACATGTAAATCAACAACCGTCCCATGTTTTTCCTTTCACGCGACAGACATTACACAACAATACTTTGTTTACTAACAACGAGCAGAAGACTTTGATTTGCATAAGAATTTGTAGTTTGACATGATGTTGCTGTAAAGAATTTTTAGTTTGTAAATTTATAATATAAAATATTATACCATGTCATGTATTTTTTTGTTATTATTATACAATTTTTACTATACAGCTTTAAAAGAAAAAAAATTTATTAAATCTTTTTTAACGAACAGGTCACAAATAGTGTCCTTCTTGTACGAAACAGACAATGAATTACTATGTGCAATGTCCAACGAACTCAAAACAACCCTAGGGGTCCCACAGGGGTCCTCCCTTAGCCCGATACTGTACGCAATAGCCACCAACGATCTGTCAGATGCGATAACAGAGGACGACAAAGTGCAGTACGCGGATGATACCGCATGCGCCACCATCGCAACCACTGTTTCGCAACTCACAGAGAAAGCATGTAAAACTACGGAGGAACTCACAGACTGGAGTTCAGAGAACAAACTATTACTCAACCCACAAAAAACTACATTCATACATTTTAAATCAAAAGGCAAAGAACATAATTTCACTCCACGCATAACAATTCAATCACAAAACATAAAAAAAGTTACGGAAGTAAAATACTTAGGTGTAACAATAACAGACGACCTACAATGGTCGGCACATATAAACTCAAAGGCAAAATGTATCGCAAAAGGAATTCACGTGTTAAGAAATGTTAATAAAAAATTGTCAGAAAACTTAAATAAACAATTGTATTATGCACATGTACACGCGCATCTTTTATATGCTGTAATATTATGGGGGAACACAAAAGATGCTAGTACACTATTTTCACTACAAAAATCAGCACTTAAGGTAATTTATAATCTCAAAAAAACAGAGTCATGTAAAAAAACTTTTATGCAACAAAAAATCCTAACATTGCCTTCTTTGTATATACTAGAAAGTGCAAAATTTGTAAGAAATCAACCCGATCTTTTTGAAACTAACGCCACCCTTCATACTCATAATACAAGAATCAGAAATGATCCTCACCTTCCAAAAAATTTCAAATGTCCTCATTTTGACCTTATAACAATTTATAATAAACTGCCAACGGCAATTAAAAATATTGACTGTAATAAAAAATTTGCGAAAGAACTAAAAAAGTTTCTATTAGCGCACCAGTTTTATTCAGTAAAAGAATATATCAATCTTAAGAATACAACATAGCGGATAAATGCCACTATGATGTATTTTCTTGATTTATATATGTGTATGAATGTTATTTTAATGTTTGCTTTAATTGTTTTAATATTTCTAAGTGCATATAATATTGTATCATGTTTAATTTTTAAGTTATATTTATAATTTTTTTTTGTCTCTATGTTGTATTATGTACAGCCACAAGAGAAATAAATAAATAAACGTAGAAAATATGGTATTTGGTTGTAAAAAAAGGTCATTGATATATATAAGCCAAGCTCTTGATCGCTAGTATCGCTACAATGTTTTGAATGTTGAGTTTATATAACATGACTGCTTGATTTACAGACCCGAAACCAACACATCAATAATATCAATTCTTTTTAGATAAGAAGTTGTCACGAACTCTCAATTCAAAACACAATTCACTACTTACGACGGTACTGATAGGCAGCGACTCTTTCAACAGCTGCAACAAATTCGGGATGTCTTCTTTAGGGATTGGTTCGAATAGGGAGTCACACATGTTGCTTATTGTTATAATATGTCACTTCTTCTTGAATCGTTTTTGAGAATAGACCGTGGTTATTGGACTATGCATCCATGTACGTACTATCACTTCACTGTCACTGGACTGTCATCACACTAATTTTTTATATAGTTATGTTCTAAGGAAAATTTATAATATACTTAAATTAACCCGTTTAATGAGATATTACAATGTGAAAATTTTAGTGGCTTAATCGAAAGAAGGGGTACAAATATGGTACTGTGAAATTTTTCAGATTTTTCTGAGACCGGGAACTATTTTTAAAAAATTATTGAAAGTCCATTTCGATGACGTCACGGGCGGCAGTCCTTAAGAAAAAAGATAGGGAAGTGCCGCCCGTGACGTCATCAATAATTTTTTAAAAATAGTTCCCGGTCTCAGAAAGATCTGAAAAAATTCACAGTACCATATTTTTACCCCTTCTTTCGATTAAGCCACTAAAATTTTCACATTTTAATATCTCATTTAATACATATATATGTATAGTTATTACATAATTATTTATGCCTATATGAAGTACTTACGTATGAAAAGTAGTGGCATATAATAAAGAATGGTAGTGGTAAAAAGGTTCAATTAGTACATTTAATTAATATACTGAATCATAAACTTGAGTTTTCTAAACTGTAATAGTAATGATAAATAATAACATTCTTTTTCAGTAAATAGATAAAAAAAAATGTCTGTACACAGGCCTTATGGGTGACGTCATAAAAGACATTTGACATCAAGGTACGAGCAGCATCGGCTGACCTTCACTTTACAAAATAAATACAATACACATCTTTGCCGATACCATAATACGTATAAAACAACAAGACACTTTTTAAACCCTCTTTCATACATAAGGTCTAAAATTAAATCAAAACTTCATGGTTAATGACACTTATATTCTGAAACGATGAACTACAGCTGAGTGTTTACTCTCACATCTCCAACAGAATACTAAACGCAGCCGATCACTTTCATTCTGAGTTTGTTGACTCGGTCATGTGACCAACGAACTCAACGAAGGCAAGTGGCCTCATTTCATTAGCAGTACACACAGCGAGCGGCGGAGCATACAGTCAAATTAATTTAATTTTCCCGCCAGAAGTACCCGGAAGTGAGTTCTTACTGGTCTTCCTTTTTGTATTTAAAGTTTGAAATTTTGCACAAAGATTTATATTGAGAATAATAATTTTCGGTTCGCAAAAATTCAAAACTGAGAAATACACAAGAAAGCTAGAAAACAATAATTTCCGGTTACGTCCTCTGGGAATATTTAATAAATTTAACCATCAATAAATGTAAGAGTACCACCTGAAGAGCAAGGTTTTTCGACTTTCTACCTAGTTAAAAAATTACGTGTTCAACTCATCCTTTACACGTCTAAACCTAGGTGGCGTCCCAATAGTCCTATTCTCGTCTACTACCCTTCCCTACAATGGCGGCAAATTTAGGGCGCATCATATGCGCCCTTCTTATATAGCGGCCATCTTGAAGGGGAGGGGAAAGCTCATTTAAAACCCTAAGTAGACGAGAAATAGTATTAGGACACCGCCCTAATCTTTTTACCTCTAAGACACATTTTATTTCCTATTGATTCAAAGTGAGACTTAAATGGAGAAAAAATTTCTAATATTTTCTGCTCTAGAAGAGAAAGAAATGCGTTATCTCGTCATTTTCTCCCTTTTTTTCACTAAAATGGTTCAAATAAGAGGAGAAAAGACGAGAGGAGACCTTAATAGCGAAGAAAAGATGAAGTTTATTTCAACTCGGGCAAGTTCTATTTTGAACCTGAAATTTTGCAGAAAGATTTATATTATGGATTTCAAACTTTTTGCAAAGTTTTTGTGTTCATGATAGTTATTCGGACAAAAATCTTTCACTCAATGTTACAATCTTACATTTCTTGAACTGTAGATAATTATATTATAATTTATAATGCCTGAAAATATATTTATTAATACTATATGAAATATGAATTGTTATATCAATTGATGTTGTCAAAGGAGTTAAAAAAAAAGGTAAAAAAAAAAAGTAATACTTATGGTAGCTATCACGTTATCACTATGCATGATGGTTTTTAATACGAATCTATTGATAGATAATGATATTTTATGAGGCATCGTCAACGGATACGTATTAAACACCGTCATCTAAACGTATTCTGATTGTGACAATGATTGTGATTGCCTACAGAATATCATAACACTGATGTAAAATAATAATAAGCAAACGAGCGTTTAAAGTTAATTCCACTGATTACACACTTGTGTTGCACAAATTATAAATTAAATTACAGCCTGATCGGACATTTAATATTATTTATTTTTTGAATGGGGTGTACAGATATCTTTCAATACGTTTACATGATAATGTTTAATATGTATTCGTTGACGACGTCTCATAAGAATAACATTATCCGTTGTTTAATGAATACGTATTAAATATCGTCATGTAGACATAGTATTTGTTGGAGGAAAAAATATGTAGGAAAAAATATAACAAAAAAGTAGCACGCAAGAATTAAAAATTGAGTATCTTCTTGTTTTTGTTAATGATGCAAGCATATTACTTTACATATGTATTTGTGTACACCCAGCAGTATAATGTGCAATATCATGTAAATAAATTTGCTCTGGTTATCTTATCGCTCGGCCTGACTTCACAAATCGTAAATTACAGCCTCCTACTGCTCAAGCCAAACAAAGTGTTTAGCAACAGCTGATGTTAATTAGCAGTCAATAAGCGAGAAGATTTTATAAGACGTACTTGGTACCTGCAGTTCATTGAGCTCTATACAAGGCTAGAGGGCTAATCAGCTGTTTTAGGCGCGCACGGCGTCTGGGAGGAAAGTGGGTGGTGGTCGGTGCTATCGAAACAATCTTACATTTCTTGAACTGTAGATAATTATACTATAATTTATAATGCCTGAAAATATATTTATTAATACTATATGAAATATGAATTGTTATATCAATTGATGTTGTCAAAGGAGTTAAAAAAAAAGGTAAAAAAAAAAAGTAATACTTATGGTAGCTATCACGTTATCACTATGCATGATGGTTTTTAATACGAATCTATTGACAGATAATGATATTTTATGAGGCATCGTCAACGGATACGTATTAAACACCGTCATCTAAACGTATTCTGATTGTGACAATGATTGTGATTGCCTACAGAATATCATAACACTGATGTAAAATAATAATAAGCAAACGAGCGTTTAAAGTTAATTCCACTGATTACACACTTGTGTTGCACAAATTATAAATTAAATTACAGCCTGATCGGACATTTAATATTATTTATTATTTATTTTTTGAATGGGGTGTACAGATATCTTTCAATACGTTTACATGATAATGTTTAATATGTATTCGTTGACGACGTCTCATAAGAATAACATTATCCGTTGTTTAATGAATACGTATTAAATATCGTCATGTAGACATAGTATTTGTTGGAGGAAAAAATATGTAGGAAAAAATATAACAAAAAAGTAGCACGCAAGAATTAAAAATTGAGTATCTTCTTGTTTTTGTTAATGATGCAAGCATATTACTTTACATATGTATTTGTGTACACCCAGCAGTATAATGTGCAATATCATGTAAATAAATTTGCTCTGGTTATCTTATCGCTCGGCCTGACTTCACATATCGTAAATTACAGCCTCCTACTGCTCAAGCCAAACAAAGTGTTTAGCAACAGCTGATGTTAATTAGCAGTCAATAAGCGAGAAGATTTTATAAGACGTACTTGGTACCTGCAGTTCATTGAGCTCTATACAAGGCTAGAGGGCTAATCAGCTGTTTTAGGCGCGCACGGCGTCTGGGAGGAAAGTGGGTGGTGGTCGGTGCTATCGAATGCCTGGTTGACCAACCTAAGAAAGTTTCCTTATAAAATAAGTATTAAAAGTTACACTGCAGTTGGCAATTCTGAGGAGAATACGTTGGAATGTGTGATGAAAGCGCAATCTCCCACCCACTTCCTCCCGCCGGACCGTGCGCACAGTTTAACATTGAGAAGTATAGGGCATTATCCCTCTAGCCTTGTATAGAGCTCAATGCTGCAGTTACATCGTCTTTCCTGTGCCGCTCCTGAAATCTTTCCTGTCTTCCTTTAATCCTTACATTCAATACTTCTAATTAATACCTTCCTTTTAAAGTGTATAATTTTCTTTATTTCCATCTAAAAACCATCTCTTCAGGCAGCGGTACAATCCCATAATCCACTAATTTTCACTCGCTCTCTCGGTGACGGAGTGGAGAGTAGCCATTACTGCTGTTTGTCACCTTCACAATCGCCCTTCCGCAAGGAATATTTTTCCATTACGTTCACCTTACATCCCAAGAAGGTGTCTTGACAGATCCAGGATAGTTTGTTTGTTAACTCGTGTAAAGTGATCGTCGACACACCTCATCGGGACTTGTTACTAACTCTAAACATCAATCAAGGAGCGAGGATGGCAAGAGACAGTCTGCAGAGGATTTCCCGCAACAACATCCCCAAATTGATGGAAGCCTTGGAGGCGGACATGCCTCACAGCTCTCCGGTAAGTTTACATTAAGTTCAAAATATAAGCTTTTGTCTGGCGTAGCTTGCAAGTCGTGCAAAGATGGCGCGGGCTACAAGCAAAACAATTATGATATACCAAACAAGCATTTTCTATAGAGTAGAAGTTCTCGAATTCTAAACTCTTGGGGTCTACCTTGTATTTCTATTGTAATATGACTAATATGTATTGTATTAGTTCTGAATAAATAATAGTTACATTAAAAAAAGAAGAAGTACGAGAGAAAACTTAAATATCGCAAAAAAAAAACTCTGTCATTCAAGAGCTAAAAATAATAATAATAATAATTTATATAGACAGTATTTTACAGAAACATTGATTCTAAATTATGAAGATATTGTTTATCTTCTGCAAACAGCTATCCTGGATAATATATACAGTACATTAAAAAATGTAACAACAATGAAAATATAAACAAAATTACCTCTCTAATTCAATAAAAACTTGACCAGCAATAATAGTTTTAGAATATTTATAGTTTCTAGCACAGCAATTGAAAGAATAGGTAAGAAAATAAACTGAAACTTCAAAATTATTATAACATGCGCATTCACAGTCAAAACTTTTTGCAATGCAGGTGAATCGAGACAGCAACTCTTGGTTACTAATCATAACTGATGAGCAGTACAAATTTTCACAGCCTTATATACCCCGACTTTTCTTGTCTTGGTAGGTTGCCAGGCGGCATGGAAACAAGGCATAAGAAATAGCGTGAATAATAATGATAAATATTTAAAATTCCTGTCTGGCTTGTTATCAGAGATAATAATGTAAATTATTACTTCCTGGCTGGCTGGTTTTCTTCACACAAAACTGGCTACTTGTTCGACCAAAGGTCTATCCTCACCTCCACTGAGACGGCGAGCAAATTGCGCCCCGTCTTGTTACCACCACCACCAACACGCAACGTTATGCTGCAGCAAAACCTCCGCATCGCGCGTTTTGCGCGCATAACATGTTGCAAGTGGTGCCTGGTAATTATCTCTAAATATAGCTGAAATTTGCACACTTTATGGACTTTATGACGTTTAACCACTTGTTATAATAAAGAATAGAATTGACGTCATAAATACATGTATGGACATCTGGTGGATTTTAGCTGAGTGATTCTAAAAGTGGCATTGTTTTTATATGAAAACTTTGCTACTCATGGCTAAAAAGCACGTGCATAGTTGAGCCATACTAACTTTATCGAGAAGGTTTCAATGTCATCTCTTGGTGTTTTATGAGGTTAAATTATTGTCAATTCTAAGGTCATATATATTGCTTGTGCGTTATAAAACCCAATTATATTGTTATAGTCACTATACTGTATATAGCTAGTTGGTATGATGCCTTGAAGCTCAATGCACCTTAATATTCTTCAAATTTCGTACATCCATTAAACTAATAACGTTTATGAGTGGCACTTGATTTCGCAATAAAAAAGGGTGATTATAATTATATATTTCTTTTATAGCCCAAGGCATTATTATAAATAAAATAATAAATAACGTTGTTTATTTTAATTTGTATTTTTATGAAAATTTACTGAACAATATATATATATATATATATATATATATATATATATATATATATATATATATATATGTATGTATGTATGTATATATGTGTATATATATGTATATATATATATTCCACATAAACTAAAATTTATCAGTATTAATCGTGACTTTGGCTTGTATTTTGTTTTTATTATTATTATTATTGTCAGTGATTGTGTTTGATAGTGTTAAATAACTTATGTAAATGTGTTTAAGTTTGATGTATTTATGTTGTATTTTGTCCAATTTTGACTTGAACATGTTTGTCTTGTACAACCAAAAAGAAGTTCCAAAATAAAAATAAATAAATACAATAGACCACTTGCAAAACTATGTTATAGTAAAACGTAAACAATCTGTCCACCCAGTGTATTGTTGGTTGTTGATTATGTGTATAATTTTTTTTATACATTGGACCTTATGGGAAATTCACGATTTTCACACACAGTTTTCAATACGTTACAAAAGTATAATTTTAAAAATAAATAAATCACCGGAATCTGCAGTTCTTGGCCATTTATAATATTGAAAATTGCATTGGAAGACTGTTTCTTTATTTCAATATAGTATGATACCAAATCAGCCAATTGCATGGGGTAAGATACGTAACTAGGCAAACTCCAGTTTGTTGATTTTAACTGTTGCAATAATAAACAATCTGGAACTTCCTTGGTTACGTACATCTTTCCCCATGCAATTGGCTGATTTGGTATCATACTAAGTTTACTATATTGAAATAAAGAAACCATCTTCCGATGCAATTTTCAATATTATAAATGGCCAAGAACTGCAGATTCCGGTGATATATTTATTTTTAAAATTATACGTATGTAATGTATTGAAATCTGTATGTGAAAATCGTAAATTTCCCATAAGGTCCAATGTATAAGAAAAAATATACACATAATCAACAACCAACAATACACTGGTATGTGAGTTTGTTTACGTTTTGCTTTAATATAGTTTTGCAAGTGGTCTATTATGTTGTATTGTTGGGAGTTCAAATACAAACTTCGTACCTAATAAAATAAATACTGAAGCCTTAATAATTAATTTATGATTTTCAATACATAAGATCATTAAAAATATTTAGGGAATCTAAGTATATAACATAACTTTAAGATTCTTCAATATTTTTTATTCAATTAATGCATTTTTACACATATATAATTTATAATGCACTTCTAATAATATTTACAATTTTACTTCTAAAAAAAATACGTGTTCTTTTGTTTTGATATTTACAATTTAAGTAAAATATTTTGAGAGCATCACATGTTCAACAACTTTTTTTAATTATATTTATTGTTATTTTTACTATTACTATTTATGCAAGTCATATATTATCTAAGCCTGTATTACACGATACCATTTGACTTAACAATTTTTTTGCAAGGAGAAATAATATGAAAAATTAGAAAAATTGTATCTTGTAATACCACGGTATTAATAGACACACAGGCAAATTCAAGACGTTTTCATGTCTATCATATTTTCATCCTTTGAAGCCTCCGCCCACCCTGTGGCCCGTTCCATGACCATGACCAGGCTTGCTGCCCCCCCTGTGGGTATGCCTATTGCCCCCTCCTCCACCCCATCGGTTCGCCGACTCCGCGGTCTCCAGGTCCTCCGCGGCAGAGACGTAGATGACCATCAGAACTGCCATCAAAACAAACACCAAACTCTGAAACAGGCGAGGAGGAATTTAAGTGTCAAAATCGTTGAAATAATTTAAAGATTAACCTCAGTTACTACGCAAGTCAAAGAAATTTCTGTCAGACGGCATCGAATGAAATAAATTTTAAAATATCGATAATCGCGTATAGTTTGAGCAGATTCAAGGGGGCGGTTTCCTCACAATAGCTCCATTTCCAGTATCCGTTCATAAGGCCAATGTTAAACTTCTACATCAGTTTTCTCAAAACTGATCAGACCGATCCATGCACCTCAAAATTTACATACCACCTATAATTGATGGTGAGTTCTATGTTCTCTATAAATCTTCTTGCATATTATAATAATGTGAGCCGATTCCGAGATCTCAATCAATTGAGGCCAATCCTTAAAAATGAACCTCAGTTGATAGAGATATCAGTCAGAATCGAGCTCCTTGACATTATTTTATTTTATTATCTCTTTCATGACCAATTTATACTATAATTTTAACATAACATATTTAATATATTATAGTGAAAAGAAAATTAAGATAACAGCGGGGCAAATTAAAAAAGATTGCTGAGCTATCGAGCAGTCAAATCACAAAAACATTCATTCAACCAATAATAGTTGTCTTTGTTTTTTATTAGTTGATCACTATTTAAGTACATTATTATGTTTATCTGAATTTCAGTAAAAATCTTTTTTTTTTTTCCGTCTCCTTATTTTTATCCTGCAGTTAAGACAGAGTCAATCTTAATCGACAACACCTCTTAACGCCTGAATTAGTCATCTCGGGTTATACTAAGGCATATCTATATAATATATATATATATATACTTAACAAATTATTATTAAAAAAATTAATTAAGAAATCGAATAAAATTTCTGTATGTTATAGTAGTATATCTGATAGTGTTAATAGCTTATTGTTCATCAGAATCGTCTATTACTCTTTGTCTTTTTGATCATCTTGTTCGTCTTTGAAAATACTGTATACTTTCAATTAGTAATGAAATAACATAACAAAGTATCTTTCCTTTAAAGATTCTGTTTTTTTATAACAGAGTGAAATTGCTAAGGTATGAAAAATGGTTGTAAAGAATTCTAAAATATGATAATTGTTAATTTTATTATATTATATGGCAACTAAGAATAAATATAAACATTTTCTTGAAGTAAGATTTTATGATTGTGCTTATAAAAAGTTATATGATAAATAATATTCTGTATACTATGTCCATAAAATAAAATTCAATTTTGAACTACTTCGCTTAGCTGACCATGCAGATTAATTAATACTTTTTAATATAACAAGCTAATGCTGATATAGGCATTATTAAAATAAATATTTATTGAATAACATCACTATAATTTTTAATATAATATTATTAGTTATTACATATACGCATTCTATATTTTATTTGTAAAAAAAAGTACGCAAATTCTTTCTACCGTAGATTTAACAGCAGGTAATTATAATTTCTGATAAGAGCTATTTTGTTATTTCTACCTCAAAGAAAAACAATCTTCTCTGCATGCACATCAAAATATAAAATAATTAGATTAATAGAATATAATATACTTACCAAACGTTTGAACATGATGATTGTATTTCAACGATGCTCTCGACTCAAGGTACGAATGTGTTCTATATATTTGATGAAACTGAGTGATCATTTATATACAAAACGAGTGCCCTCGTGTACAAACCTCGACAAAATTTGCATCATCTCGTTCCTGTGGCATGTGTGCACCAAGTTCCTGCCAATATCTTATAGTCAACCAATTTTATCAATCTTTCAAAGTTTTAGCTACGTTATCATAACATGATCGTCATAAATGCACTGTTGATTTTTTTTAAAGAAACAAATGTTTGCTTATATTTGTTTGCATGTGTACTTGATCTTGTTCTCCATGCAAGTTTAATTATTATCCATCTCTTTCCTTATTGACTCCATTTTTAATCGGACACTGAGTGGCCTAAAAATCACTGGTTTTCTAGGCTAAGAGTGATGTTCCGGTTTTTTATTTTAGTTGTCATGAGTATTTTTAATTGATTTTAATCGTTTTATAATTTAATAAAATATAATTACCAACTGAAGTACAAAGTTTGATAAACCAAGCAGTACAATAATCCCGAGTTGAAATAAATTTAATATTTTATTCGCTGTTAAGCCCTCCTCTCGTCTAGTTTCCTCTTATTTTGCACCATTTTAGAGGAAAAAAGAGAATAAAAAGGAAGAGACTACGTATTTCTTTCTCTTCTTGAGCATATTAATGTTAGAAATATGTTCTTCATTTCATCCTCACTTTGAGCGAAGAGGAAATAAGATGTTTTATAGACGTAAAAATCCTAGGTTGAGATGTGTAAAAGATGGGTTGAAGATGTAATGACTTAGTTTGTGCAACTCTGTAGATGTAATTTTTCAACTAGGGTGCTTTAATTTTATTTTTCTTGATCTTACAAAAACCAACAGAATCTATGGTAGGAACCAAGCAAGAACTTTATGATGAATGGTTATACAGTATTATATATGTGTTTAAGACATACTTAGTTGACTTATTTCGCAGAACAATTTATTCTGTGATTACAGGTGCTGTTTTTATTTAATTTTAATTTTGGCAATGTTAATAATAATAATAAACTTATTAAACTTATTTTAATAACATTCATTTTTTTTTTAATAAAACGGATTTAATACCACATACTCTGTGTTATGGGGCTACTTTTGCTGCATGTGTATTATGTATCTTTTTCATCTTAATTGTTTGTCATAATATAATATATACCTGATGTGTATTTTTTTGTATATATGTACTTAGGTGAGTAAAATATAAATAACAATTAAATAAATGATTATAAAAAAAAACAGTAGCTTGACTTTATTTTATCAATAGCGTTTTATAGTTTACATGAAAAATCAAAAGTCGCTGTTGTCATTATTGATGTATTGTTAAGTTTCTTAACAAATCGATACACACATTTTTTAAATAATTAATCATAATTAACCGATACACTTTCAAACACATTACAATCAACAGAAGTCCTGGAGAGGATTCCGGTACCGCCATATGCCCGTGGCAAGTAGGTATATAATATATACATTATAGCACTGACAAGATCAGCTTGAATGCACATACTGACATAGTAAACAAATTATAAAATTATTATTTTTTACTTCACTTAAAGAAATATTGTTTTGTCTAATATAATTTCTATTATTTAAAAATAATTAATACAAATTTTTATTAAGAGAGCTTGTGTAAAAAATATTTGTAATTTTTCGTAAAATTTGGCATGCAATTCTACATTTTTAAACGTTTTTGTCAATTTTTCATTAGAAATTGCAGTTTTATGAAAGAATTTGTAAAATCACTGAGCTAAACGTTAAAATAATCCACATACAAAATGTAAAGTATTGATACAAAAATTTACTTTAGTAATTTTGCATTGTAAAATGAATTTAAAGAACGCATAAGAAAACGTAAAATTATTCTAAATAAATGTAATATTACTTAAAAAAATTGTAAAACTACATTTTTTTTGTTCATAATTACAAATTATTATGTACTATTACATGATATGAGACAGTCGTAAGCGTCGCAAAGAGACGCCATGACACACGGAGTTCTCCAGCTTAGTAAGTTAATAATTTGTGGTGATATAATTAGTGAAGGACCCCAGATTCAGTGCTCAAATTCTTCGGTAAGTGTTACTCTATATTTTGAGCAGTGATTTGTATCACTTGATGTACTTTTCTGTAAGCAATGATGAAAGCATCATCACGGCTTAGAGACGCGTACCATGTTGGTTTTTGCGTGTCGATAGTTTTAGAGCAATTTTAATTTTTTTACAATAATACAATAGGACTATATGCATAATTTGGTAGTCTTCCGGCAAAACGTCGTATCTGGATTTTTTTAAAATTGTTCAGGAGAGCAAAAATAAGATTTTTTTCTATACAACTGTCACAAAATCTTTATTTATATCTCCATATATTTCATTTTTTTACTTCTGACAGATGCCATGAACCTCTATCGTTCTTGTTTATTAAATTCGGATACGAGCAAAACTCCGTGCAGTAAAATTATTTTAATTATGAAAAAAGCCAGAAACTACTTTCTGCCGGAATATAGCGAACGATTTTTCTGCCAGATACGTCTTTGTGTCAGAATGAATGAGTATTTTTTTTTTTTTACCAGATACGTCTTTTTATGATATTATCATGTTGTTCTGCCATATGCATACATAGGTATTTGCAATTAATAAAATTACCTGTTATTAGAGTATAAAAACTCGGTAGAATTTTAATATGTAATTAGCGGTATAGAGAAACAAAAAGCTATTAATATAAACTTTCTGTTGGTTGTAATTTCTTTGCAATTTTAGAATAATTATATATGATCTAAATATTTTTAATTAATGCTCAATCTTAATAATATGCAAGTTTTTTTTATAATTTGTACTTTAATTCAGTGTATATCGCGCTATATCAAATATCCATTGCTTTTGAGTGCGCTTAATACTCTCAAACTATACCAAAACAAAACAAAACAAAATTTATTATCTTACTTGTGTTGCACTATTTGCATAAATTCATTAACATAGAAAATTCGCCCCTATTTACGACTATTTCGTATCAATCCTTGCATGATAAAAATAATTCATTGTCTGCTTTTACGAACTTTTAAGCAGTTTTGTTAAACCAATATATAATATATTTATTATTAAATTATTTATATATTTAAATATAACATATATGTGTCAAATAAGACTTCGATAACTATAATTATATATAATGGATGACCTACGATTTATTTACATTTTCTAATTTTATTTATATCTTTGGTATCTCAAGTTCTAGCTGTGTTGTCAATTATTTAAGAATTTTTTAATTCCTGCAGTGTATTATACTTCCTTCAAAATTAGATTTTAAGGACATTAAAGGGTTGAAATAAGTTAAAAAAATAATGTGAGTACATAACTTGAGGTCGTCTATCCAGGAAAGCAATACAAAAAAATCGTGAAGTTTGTCCCTTACGTGCATATAAAATATTCAATAGTACTGTCCGTTCTGACTGAGAGTTTCCACGGTTCTCTCAGTCTCAACTCAGTGAATGCTGGGACGCGTAACGGGCCGGGCCACCACTCTACCCCTTCTTTATGTCCCATTACGTCGCCTCAAACTCATGGGGTTTTATCCTTGTAAAAAAAAAAAAATAAATAAATAAAAAAAAAATACTGTCGCATGCTAAAAATTGCAACTCATACAGGTTCAGATTTTAAAGTAGAGTGAGCGATTTCATTTTTTGGAATATATTATTTTCTAAAAATAGTTTAACCTGCCTTCTATTGAGAAATTAAAGCCAAAAAATTCCATCTCAAATAGCTTCACCACAAAAAATTCCCAAAGTTGGTGTTTCGGAGGCCTTTAACATGCATCCTTATGGAAAAGAAAAAAAAAATATTGAAATTTTTGCGGGTTAATTCCCATAAGGATTTTTAAGATTTTTTCCGGAAAAACGATTCAGTAAAAAAAAATATATATTTGAAAATCCATTAAAGAATTCATCATAGATTTTATTTTTTAATTGGTACCATAGTTCAGACGAAGTTGGTATAAAAAGCTGTTTGGAAATGTTTTGTGGTGAAGCTACTTGAGATGGAATTTCTATTTCTTAATAGAGAGCGATTTAATCTATTTTTAGAAAATAAAACATTAAAAATAATGAAACCGCTCACTCTACTTTAAGTACAATGTTATGCATAAGGTAAGCGTATAGTTACATAGCCCCTTTTGGTTGTATACATTGCATGGTATACCCCTTTGTCAGACGCAAGTAAGAAATTTAACCACATACGCCCTTTTGTCAGACTGTCCTGTGAGCTATTATTATCAGATACGTACGCTTTTGTTCGGATTTACTTTCTACCAGACTATAATTTTGAAAATTAATATGCTGCCGTTTTACCACGAAAAATTCCCTTTGGAGGCATTTTTGCATGCTTGCAGTGGTCCGATGACCAGGAGCCTTTACCATGTGATAGAGAAGGTCCTGTAGAACAGTATAATAATATGAAAAACTGTGAAAATCAACAATAACAACAACAACAACAACGCGATCCAACAGATGCAACGCTCTGTCGAAAGATAACACCGCATTATTTTATGTCCATCTTAAATTTAATATTAAGGTATACGTATTTTTTTATTAAAAATAATAATTTTTATGTTAAGTTAAGGAAATACTTTTTTTAATTTCATAATTTGTTTTTAATTTGATGTAGTGATATGTTGAAGAAATTTCATCCAACAATTTCTATGTCGCTTGTCCGGTAGAATTAAAGATAAAAATTGCTGCTTAGTTATAATGGCAGATATATATAATATTTAATTCTGTGTATCATGCTGATTTACTATTTTTGAAAAAAAAGTTATGCAAAACGTTTACTTTAACAGAATTTGCGTGCGAGATGTTCAGTAAGCGAAATTTTGATCTATATACTAGCATATAAGGCCCAAAACTACTATGCCATATGGACGTAAGAGTGATTTTTCATGATAGATTCCAAAACTTGTTACTAGCAATATTAGTAAATTATTAAAAAAAAAAAAAAAAAAAAAAAAAAATAGGTATAATAGATAACAAAAATGGATCGATTATTTCCTTTAATTTTTTTCGATAAAGAGTGAATAACGAGAATTGAAAATAACTTTTATTATTGTAAAAAAACAGACAGGTTTGTAACTTTTCAGATTACAAAAAAATGTAAAATTACATTAAAAAAATGTAAAAAAAAACGCCACATTTTAAACGTGTAAAAAAACGAAAAGTTTTGTAATTGTTTAAAAACAAACGCATATTTGTATTTTTACAAATATTAAAATTTTGTTATTATACATTTAAAATTTGTAATCTCAATTTACAAAATTTTAACTTTAAATACACGTTTTTAATTTGGCGTTTTATTTCCTATTATTTTTTGTAGAAGTACAAAGAATTTTTTACAGTGTTAATTTACATTAACCTTACTGTATCCAGGACGCATTTTTACATTTGATATTAATTCCCTGGCTCGTACAATATCATGTAATAAAAATGAAAAAAATACATTGACCAACTTCACAAATACAGGATTACACGATTATAATTCATTTTTGTATATTGTAAGATTTAATTAAATCTCTATATTGAGTGTAACTGGAACCATATAACTAATATAATGTTTTAAAGATGGAATCTATTTCTCTATTTAATTATTATAATATATATATAATAGTATTATAATATACACACACATATGTGTATATATATATATATGTATATATATATATATATATATATATATATATATATATATATATATATATATATATATATATATATATATTATACACATATCGGGAGTTTTAACCAAATAGCCCCTGAAGTAAAATATTAAATATTACACATTGAAGGAATTTTTGTAATACACTACTTTTTTAAATGCGGAGGCGTAATTATTACATAAAAGATTGCTGAATTATTAAAATAACTTACGTGCATCACCGATTTTGAATAGTATATATTACATACATATATATACGAATAACTTTTCGCAGCCACATAAAATAATAAATAATGTCTAATTATGTTTAATCATGCTTATTTATTTTGTCGTAATAAAATTAACAAAGATCCTATTATTTACATTTTCAGTAGGACCTGTTTTCATTTTAGGAATTTCAAATGTAGCAATAAAAAAAGTGAACACAAAATCATTAAGTAAGTAATATATATTAATTATTATCTTTTAACGCTGTGAGTCATATATATGGGTACTCTATTTAAAAAAACAAAAATATATTTTTTTAATCATTTTTTATTATCATTAAATTGTAATCTTTATAACATTTATATATATATATATATACATATATATATATATATATATATATATATATATATATATATATATATATATATATATATATATATATATATAGATATATAGACAAAGAAGTAAAAAAATAAACATTGATAAATTTAAGACGATTTCATTTACGTATTATATCTACTATTTTCTTCTTGATTCGGTTTTAAGAATAGGTCTTACTTATATGTATGACCATGCACCTAACGTACTCCTCTACATTATCATCGTCCGTAGCCCCCGTGCCCCCTATAGCCACCATGACCCCCCCTGTGGCCCCCGTAGCCCCCCCTGTGGCCCCACCCTCCTCCTCCCCGCCATCGGTTCGCCGTCTCCGCGGTCTTCAAATCTTCATCCGCGGCAGTGACGTAGATCACTATCAGAACTGCCAGCAACAACAACACCAAACTCTGAAACAGGCGAGGAGGATCGTGGATTAAATTTTAATTAAACTCCCAGGGGACTTTAGGATCACGTGTCACCAAGATATGTATACAAATCCTGGCTTACCACAAATAGTTTTTATATTTTGAAGATCATATCTTTCTGATCGGTTTTGTAAAAATTGAGGTACAGTCATCGCCTCAAAAAATTTCCCTTTGCAGCCTTGTTAATCACAATGCTCCGTAAGAATAAGACAGGCGCCATGGTAGTTAAGAAGGCTGCAAGACGACGAGTGTACATAGTAGTTTAACATGTAACGCTATAGATTGAAACTAGAAATGGACTTGTTGTGAGAAAACCTTCCCCACCCTTAAAGTTACTAAACCGTAATAAACATTATTTTGGTTTTAAAACTTTCTCGAAATTTTAACCTTTTCTTCATTCTATTCCGTCCATCGTCGACGTTTTACATTATACAAGAAATAGCAATAAATTATAATAGCAAAATGGTGGCATACATACCAAAATGTGTCAATTGCCCCAAAACACCAACCATTCCAATCAATCAATCAGAAGGTGTATACTATAGATATAATTATATTATGTATATATTTTTTTAAATAATTTCATGTATAAATATCTACCCTGATATATATATATATATATATATATATATATATATATATATGCTGATGACTTTAGTTTTAATTTTTGCAAACAAATATATCGAGTTATGTAGGAAAAATTTGCAACATGACATAAATATTGTATGTGAGTGGTAAAATGACCATAATTTGGTAATTAATAGTAATAAAACTAAAGTTTTGTATATTGTGAACCCGTATAAAAGGATATAATGTGAAATTAATTTACAAATTCATAATGATATATGTATGTATCCAAAGCCCTTTACCTAAGTAAAGGGATCTTGTATGTATCAACATAACTATGATTTATGTAACTGTCCAGTAATTGATGATGTTAATAATTTTGAATATCTAGGAGTAATATTTGACGAGTATTTTAAGTTTCAAGAACATATTGGAGAAATTACCGCTACATTAAGATTTACACTGAAATCTTTTTATTAATCAGAGAGTAATTAAAAAAACTATCATGTGCATGTTTTTGCTGATTGAATATTTATTTCGTATTATTTTTTTTCTGATTGTATTTAATTTTCTGCAAAGCTCACTATAATGTAATATAATTTGTACACCAGCACCTACCCATAAGGCTTCGGTCTTGGTAGGACTGTATTCTAATTTTTACTAATAAAATTATTTAAAAAAAATATATATATATATTATGACTAACATGCAATGGAGGCTTCAAGTCAACTGATTTTTCAGTGATCCCACCCGCTATACCAAACCTATGTAAAAAAAAACGTGAATTCGTTTTTTCACTAAGAATAAGATTTTTCAGGGAAAATTCCTTTACGGAACTTTGGTCCAAACTGAAAAATACAGTAGATAATTCAAGATTTAGATTTTTTACTTGATTTATAACCGAGAAATGTTAAAAAAACACTTTGCTTCATTTTCAAGTGCAAGGTTAACCTTAGCGACAAACAGTTGCACAGCGAAAGCGCATCACTTGAAGCCTCTATATCTGACAGTTACAAAAAACGATTAAAACTTTTTAAAACAAGTTGAAACGAATTTGATTTAAAAGGAATTAATTAAGCAATTATAGGTATCCGGCATTTTCGGTGTAAAGAATATTCGGTGTAAGCGTTCGGTGTACGGAACTTTCGGTGTACAGAGATCTTGGTGAAAGGAAGATTCGGTGCAAGGAATTTTCGGCTTATAAGGAAAATTTGGTGCAACGTTAATAAAACTGTTAAATATAAAATAATGTAATTGTTTTTCAATTTATTAATACTTTTTCTATTTGAGGTCAGAATTAGAAGAACCTATGCTATATATATATAATGCAGAATATTGCGTGATTCATAGGACTTGTATATTGACAACATGTACTGACTATTGATATATATATATATATATATATATATATATATATATATATATATATATATATATATATATATATATGGTAAGCGGACCAAATACCTCCGGACGAAATACCCCCGGACCAAATATCCCCGCCCGGACCGGACGAAATACCCCTGGACGAAATACTCCCGGACGAAATATCCCCGGATGAAATACTCCCGGACGAAATACCCCCGGACGAAATACCCCCTTGTAAGTGGAGAGGGGCGGGTGACCGACGCGGGAGGGGAAGTTGACTTTATTTATAAAGTCTGTTTTTCTGTCGTTTATCTGACGTCACGCGCGTCGTATTAAAGAAGGAAGTTATTATAGTAACGCCATTTTTCACAACAAATATAATATATATTATGTAATATTCAAAGTATATTTATAGTTAATGCCGTATCAAGATCTCAAATTGCGTCTTTAATTTTATTATACCAACACATACTCAAAATTGTGCCGCAAACAAACGATTTTTGTATATGCTATATATATATATATATATATATATATATATATATATATATATATATATATATATATATATATATGCTTAAAGGTGAACTGAAGGGATTGCTTTTTTTTCCCTTTAGGGAACCTTATATTACCTATCCTATCCATCTGCACTAATTTTTTCATGGCAGATACTTATTGTGCTGCTGTAGGACAATTAGTGAAAAAGTAAAGTTGTGACGTATCAGCGACGGTTGGTTGACTTAAAACTCGCCGCGGTGAAAAAACACACGAGCTACCGCGAGCGACCGCGGAAACTGCCGAGGGAGCGGCGATCGGCTCGCGATCGCCACTCTCTCGGCAGTTTCCGCGGTCGCTCGTGTGTTTTTTCACCGCGGCGAGTTTTAAGTTAACCAACCGTCGCTGATACGTCACAACTTAACTTTTTCACTAATTGTCCTACAGCAGCACAATAAGTATCTGCCATGAAAAAATTAGTGCAGATGGATGGGATAGGTAATATAAGGTTCCCTAAAGGGAAAAAAAAGCAATCCCTTCAGTTCACCTTTAATTTGATTGTGCGGCAATTATAAATTGTCTCAGCATTTTGTAGCAAGATTTTGAAGGTTTTTAAACGATTTTAGATTTTTAAACCTAGGTGTGCCCCTAGCGATTTGAGCAAAGCCCGAAATTAACAAATATTTTGGGCTTTTTGCTCATACAAATTTGAACATTTCTAGAAGTGCTCAAATCGAAAAAAGCAAACCCTGACGAGAAGTTTTATTTCGGGCTTAATTTGTTCACTGTTTTGATCATTTCTAGAAGTGCTCAAAGCAAAGTGAAAAATAATAATTGGAAATTGTGCCGTATTATAGTAATAATTTGTAATAAATAATTAAAGCAATAAAATATTTTGAATTTATTAATATTTTAATTACATACATCACATTTTTAATTAAGTAAAGAAATACAAATTTATATAGCATTAGCGTGTATATTATTTTTTTATTAAAATATTTCTTTCTGTTTTATTCAAGTCATACTGAAAAATACGATTTTGTCACATTTTTTATATTAATATTGTAATAATAAATAAATAAATAAATAAACAAACAAACAAACAAACAAACAAACAAACAAACAAACAAACAAACAAACAAACAAACAAACAAACAAACAAACAAACAAACAAACAAACAAACAAACAAACAAACAAACAAACAAATAAACAAATAAACAAATAAATAAATAAATAAATAAATAAATAAATAAATAAATAAATAAATAAATAAATAAATAAATAAATAAATAAATAAATATTGCCTAATCTTATTAATACCTGAACTTGACTTATTTTTGCAGGGATTACTATCATGGCATTTTAAATTTCATCTAAATTTTTTCTTTGCACAACATATATGTTTTAGATTGACATCCTTTCTTGTAGTTGCAAAACACAAAACTTTGCTTTGAATTTGCTAATGCTGCTGCTGATCTGAGACACCCTTTTCTTTGTCATGAGTGCATGGTACGTCGTCTGAACTTAGAAATTGTTCATCTGCAACCTGGAATTCATTGCTAGAGTATATAAATTGTAATCATACCCTTTAATTATAAAAAAATTAAAAGTGTCTCACAGTGTGAAAAAAAAGTGTTAATTTCTTTTATATGACTTGAATAATACAGAAAGAAATGTTTTAATAAAAAAAAATACTTTACACGCTATTAATGTTAAATTTGTATTTTTATTAATAAATTAAAAAAGTGATATATAATTAAAATATTATTAAATTTACATTATTTTATTATTTATTGCTATATAATACGGCACAATTTCCAAATATTATTTTTCATTTTGCTTTGAGCACTTCCAGAAATGATCAAAACAGTGAGCAAAGCCCGAAATAAAAATTCTCGTAGGGGTTGCTTTTTTCGAGTTGGGCACTTTTAGAAATGAGCAAATTTAAATGAGCAAACCCCGAAATAAAACTTCTCGTCGGGGTTCGCTTTTTCCGATTTTAGCACTTCTAGAAATGTTCAAATTTAATTGAATAAATTTAAGCCCGAAATAAAACTTCTCGTCATGGATTGCTTTTTTCGATTTGAGCTCTTCTAGGAATGTTCAAATTTAAATGAGCGAAGCCCGAAATATTTGTTAATTTCGGGCTTTGCTCAAATCGTTAGGGGCACACCTAGGTTTAAAAACCTAAAATCGTTTAAAAACCTTCAAAATCTTGCTGCAAAACGCTGAGACAATTTATAATTGCCGCACAATCAAATTAAGCATATATATATAGCATATACAAAAATCGTTTGTTTGCGGCACAATTTTGAGTATGTGTTGGTATAATAAAATTAAAGACGCAATTTGAGATCTTGATACGGCATTAACTATAAATATACTTTGAATATTACATAATATATATTATATTTGTTGTGAAAAATGGCGTTACTAACTTCCTTCTTTAATACGACGCGCGTGACGTCAGACAAACGACAGAAAAACAGACTTTATAAATAAAGTCAACTTCCCCTCCCGCGTCGGTCACCCGCCCCTCTCCACTTACAAGGGGGTATTTCGTCCGGGAGTATTTCATCCGGGGATATTTCGTCCGGGAGTATTTCGTCCGGGGGTATTTCATCCGGTCCGGGCGGGGATATTTGGTCCGGGGGTATTTCGTCCGGGGGTATTTGGTCCGTGATTCATATATATATATATATATATATATATCAATAGTCAGTACATGTTGTCAATATACAAGTCCTATGAATCACGCAATATTATCATTATTATCAACGAAACATTGTACGGTATATATATATACAATATATGCAAAATATGCCAAGTTTTCGCCATGGAGGACGGAAAGCTGTTCACAAGAATTTTACTTACGCGAAAGAAAGGCACGGTCAGATATGATTTCATTCATTTTGAAACACGTTACTGCACACAGCTGCAGTATTTAAAATTTTAAATACGGTAATTCAGTAATTGGGGTTCATATAGCTTCAGCAGTTAAAGTAAATAAGTTAATTAAATTTTTATTTTGGTTGATTTTCATTTTAATAATGATTAGATATTATTTTTACTCATGGATAATAATCTTGACTTGTGCTGTATATATATATTAAATGTATTTAATATGAATTAAATTATTATGTACGTAATTGTTGTATGTAGAAAATTTGCAAAACATTTTAAATTAAAAAATAATTCAAAATAAACTGTGTCAGTTTGTAAAGAACTATCATTATTATTATCAGGGAAATGTAAGATTTTTGAAAAAAATAAAATTTATAACTCTCTTTAACAACATGTTATGTATTAATACTATTAATATTATTATGTTATTATATAACCAAAAATATTGACATTTCATAAAAAAAATACTATTTGCACCGAATTTTCCTTATACCGAGATATCCTTGCACCGAATCTTCCTTTCACCAAGTTTTCTTTACACCGAAAGTTCCGTACACCGAACATTCCTTACACCGAAAATTCCTAGAATCGCAATTATATCTACACATAATATGCTAGATTTTTAAATTTATATTAAATCATAAAACCATAGATTATTTAAGTACTTACCAAACGTTGGAACATGATGATTGTATTTCAGCGATGCTCTCGACTCAAGGTACGAATGTGTTCTATATACTCGGTGAGACTGGGCGATCATTTATATACAAAACGAGTGCCCTCGTGTACAAACCTCGACAAAATTTGCATTAATTCGTTCCTGTGGCATGTGTGCACCAAGTTGCTGCCAATATCTTATAGACAATCAATTATATCAACCTGTCAAACTTTTAGCTGCACGTTGTTGCAGCATGATTGTCATAAATGAAGCGTCGATTTCTTTTAAACAACGCAGTTATTTTGTTTTAATTAATTTTTGCATGTACTTTATGTTTTTAAACACCTCATCATTAATTTTTATCCATCTTTTCCTTGTTGCGTTTATTTTAACACAAACAAGAAACTGGTTTTCAAGGTTGAGTAGGTGGTTTTAGATTTTTACTCGAGTTAAGGGGTTTTTCCATGGAGCGATGTTAAGCGGCGTTTGACGGGGCGAGAAATGCGCACATGCTTTAATCTCGTATAGTGGCGATAAAATAACTCTCTGCAAAGCGAGGAAATCCCGAGCATCTGATTGGCTGCGGCAAGCGATTTTTATCACTTTCTTCGCTCCATGGAAATGCATCTTTACGCAAAAACAACATCGTCATATTTTTCGTATAAACCACGATGTTTTGTTCCAATTATAGACCTTCCGCTACATATAAATAAGGTCTATAATCGCCTGAAAATCACATAATTTCTACAAAACTTATATTCAAATTTTTAATTCAATTGTTTATAGGTTTCATGTAGACGAACTTAGAACATGTCAAATAAAGAAAAACAAACGAACCACTAAAAGCAATAACAAACAACAAAATAATTATTAAAATGCACACAAATTACATATATATTACAAATTCCATTAACATACATTTACAAAACATATATATAAATTAAGTATTATAAAAGTTCTACTTTGATTGATTTATTATGGTAATAATTAACGCTTTATAATCAAGCTCGAGTCGATTCAAGTCAAAATTTTTGGGATCACGTTTTTATCAAATACACATGCAGGCTACATATTTTGTATCAAATATATTCAAGGAACCGCGTTTAAAATATATAAAATTATTAAAACTATATAAGTATCTATATATCATACAGATCGTACGTATATTTATTTATTATTTTAAAATAATTTATGCAACAATAGAGTACCGACCTCGATTTTTTTTATTGCAGAAATGGATAGAGGGTGCAAAGTTATGCTACCTACTATTTTTCAGATTTTTTACAGGCCCTTTAACGAGGTGTCTGCCCTTATGAAAAGGATAAGACTTGCCGCCGCGTGACGTCACAAAAAGGACTTTCATTCATTTTTTTAAAAATACTTCCAGGTCTGTAAAAAATATGAAAAATATCAAGGTAGCATAAATTTGCACCCTCTATCCATTTCTGCAATAAAAAAAATTGAGGTCGGTACTCCATTTTTATGCCATTGTTTTCATATCTTTAACTTTTAATGTTATTGAATGTGCATTAATATAATAATATATACTGTATAATACATTACACAACATGAATTACTCTTATTAATATCTATAATATGTATTGGATAGATATATATTAACATATTAAGGTCCTAAAAAGTACATGAAAAAATACTTCGAGAAATTATAAGAAAAAATTTGTTCCTCCAATTTTATTATTAATAAAATTCAATAATTTAACACACATCTTTTAATTAATTTACATTGTAAATATAATAAATAAATATCCTTGACGCCGTTATTACCCTTTCGAGTGTGGCCAGGCCGATATTTTAGCCTTTTTAGTAGGAGTTACCTTGCAACCGAGCTGGGGCTTACCAGGCTCCCAGAACCCTTTTCTGCACTCTACTGGGCTCCTACTACCAGATCTGTGCAGCCTGCAGTGGCAGTGCAAGACTGCAGGGCAGCGGAGTATAGACAGTCGCAAACTGCCTTCCTCTTACCACTCCATCATCTAGTAGTCAGTCACACCCATCCCAAGTCACGAAAAGTCTGCCGGATTCGGGTATTGAACCGGGGACCACTCGGACCAGAGTCAGAGGTACTAACCACTACACCTCAGAGCGGATTTACATTGATTACAATTAATGTCATATAATATATCATTTAATAATATGACATTTATTAATTGTAATCAATGTAAAATATAATATATGACATTACTTGTAATCAATGTAAATTAATTAAAAGATGTGTATTAAATTATTGAATTTTATTAATAATAAAATTGGGGGAACAAATTTTGTCTTATAATTTCTCGAAGTATTTTTTCATGTACTTTTTACGCACCTTAATATGTTAATATATATCTATCCAATATATACTATAGATAATAAGAGTAATTCATGTTGTGTAATATATTATACAGTATAATATATATTAATGCGCATTCTCAATACGGGAATTTCATGTTTACATTTTGGGTAGCACGGGGATGCCCGAAGCCACCCGAAGAGCTTCGGGATGTAGGCAGAAAACCTTAAAATCCTATGCTGTGCGTTTTAACTGTCTTAACATAACTCACAACACCTCTTTTCTCATAACAGTTTTGGTCGCCAAATATTTTTTTTTTTACTAGCATTGGTTCTTCTTGTCACCATTTATGAAAAAAATTTCTGCGATAAATGATACGAATCGTCAGGAGAAATTAATTTCGAGACCAACTTTAACACGTATCTGCTATGCCGCTGACAATGTTTTGCCTACACAATTATGACGTCATATTGTTTTGTGACGTATGGTGAAAGACCCGTTATAAAAGTTAAAGATATATGAAAACAATGGCATAAAAATGGAGTACCGACCTCAATTTTTTTTATTGCAGAAATGGATAGAGGGTGCAAATTTATGCTGACCTGATATTTTTCAGATTTTTTACAAACCTAAAAGCATTTTTAAAAGATTATTGAAAGTCCTTTTTGTGACGTCATGCGGCGGCAAGTCCTATCCTTTTCTTAAGGGCAGACGCCTCGTGACGTCATAAAAAGGATATTCAATATTTTTTTTAAAACACTTTCAGGTCCTGTAAAAAATCTGAAAAAAAGCAGGGTAGCATAACTTTGCACCCTCTATCCATTTCTGCAATAAAAAAAAATTGAGGTCGGTACTCTATTGTTGCATAAATTATTTTAAAATAATAAATATACGCATATATATGATCGGTATCACGTCAATATCACGAAAACAAAAATCACGAATGTATTTTCAACGAATGACTTTATCCCGAAAACAATTATATCGAAAACAAATATATTAAATGAAATCATTTACCACGAAAATAAATTAACATGAAACGAAATAATATCGAGAACATAAATCACTAAAACAATATGTACGAAAGTAATTTGACCGAAACAAAAAAGGACGAAAGTAAATTAGAACGAAATTATTTTAATACAAAAATCACGAAAACAATTTGACTGAAAAGTTATTTGAACGAAAACATTTAAGACGAATAAAAAAATAACGAAAAAAATTTGAACGAACGCTATTTGACCAAATAAAAAACACCAATCCCATGCTAAAATTTGGGCAGAAACTTTGAGCTAGAAATTTGAAATTTGGCATACGTAAAGCCAAGGGTTCTAAGTTTTTTGACATGTTTGTGTAAAACGATTTTTAAAATTTATATTTCCTACCTTTTTAGGGGTGGATTCACGATTTGCATTTCTTCCTTATGGGATTTCCATGTTAATTTTAAGTTGATAGAAAAATTTTAGCCGATTTGCACCAAACTTAGTCTTATTCTATTCTATTCTATTCTATTCTATTCTATTCTATTCTCTTCTATTCTATTCTATTCTATTCTATTCTATTCTATTCTATTCTATTCTATTCTATTCTATTCTATTCTATTCTATTCTATTCTATTCTATTCTATTCTATTCTATTCTATTCTATTCTATTCTATTCTATTCTATTCTATTCTATTCTATTCTATTCTATTCTATTCTATTCTATTCTATTCTATTCTATTCTATTCTATTTTAAGTATATCTAGATTATGGCCGAGTGACCAATTGCAGTGAGATGTTTTACGACCCCGTATTTAAAAACATGTAATACACCCTCATATCTGCTATTAATATATATATATATATATATATATATATATAACAAAGTTTTTATGACCCTTTGTGCTGTGAAGTTAAAAAAAAAAAAAAATATTAATTGGAAAATCAATAAATGCGTCACCCAATTATTTTATAAGTTTATTACTTAAATTAACATTTTTCTTTTTTTTTAATGACCATGCATGCTGGAAGTATAATTGCCAAAGATTTATTCAAGATTCAGGTTTGAACCCACGCCCTTTTGAGTCCTATATTTAAATGTGAATATAATTAAAAAGTGAGACCCATTGACGCCTCTTTCAAAACTTTAATTTTGTTCAAAATTAGTTCCTGGCCTCTAAAGAAATTGGCAAAAAAACAGAATAGTATAACTTGGTACTGTCTTTTCATTTCTGCAATAAAAAATGGTCCATTAATGGTGAAAAATGCTTGAATTTGACTGACTAGCTATTTTATTATGTTCAAATACGAGACATAACCTGTAGAAAGTAATCTTGTTGTCCCCACGTTACAAGTACGGGGGTTGATAGTCACCGACTGAACGTCACCTGGACGTAGTGTGTCGTCCGTCGAGTGCCTGCGGTGCGTGGTGGGCATGATGCTCACAACCGCCGGGCTCCTCGTGGACGGCCAGCTGACCTCGATGGCGCTGCAGACTTGGGGTCTCTGCAGACCGTGGCCGAGTACCGCGGACGTGTCCTCGCCGCCCTCGTGCGCACGTGGGGCAACGTCAGTCCGCAGCTCCACGTCAACACGGACAACCACGTGACCTTGAGGGGGGGGGGGGCGTCAAGTGGGCTTGTATTTTAGATTTTATGAAGAATTACAACTTGGTGCTTTTTATAAATAATATATAGATAGAGTAATGACTCAATTACATAACAATAAAAATATTATATATTTCTGCTCCATATTTTTACTATATACTTTCTGCGAGAACTATATATTTATTTTATATTTCATTTAATACATTAAATTTATTTTATATCAACTCCAAGGAGAATACATATCTACCTCCTTGATCAACTCAATTGATATTGATGGCGTTCGTGATCACTAATAGAATCTGCATAAACTTTGAAACGAAAAATCAAAATATTTAATTCAACCGTTTTATATAATTTATTTTAAAAGAAGAATTAATACCATTAAAAAATATTACTGCTTATTATGTCAATGCTACAAATCATTTAGAGTATTAAGTAAAATATAATTGCGTTGATTAATGGTAGAAAAGAAACATTCTTATCACATTATTTATTTATTCATTGTACATTTAGCCACAAGGGCTGAGGCTGTTCAGGGAATTCAATCCCTCTTTAGCCGTAGTATATATACATATAAATTTGTGTTGAGATTTTTAGAAGAATAGAACATGAGATATATATAATTAAAAAGAAAAAAAAAATACACGAAAAAAATAGTTTACCCTAAGATTCTAATACAATATGAACAATATATAATTTATAATGCTGTAGAACAAAAACAGGTGGCACACAAAATGTAGTGGCACGTGATGTACGTTATCTGAAACAGAGGGACTTACGAATTTTTTTTTGACGAGCATGATCACAGAAAATGCGAGATAAAATTTGAATTATCACAAATATGTCCTTGATTTGGAGGTGGATGGCGTCTTTCCTAATAAAATTGAAATTTTCTTGCAGCAAAATTAAATACATTTTCAATAAAAAGCAACATGGCCCACAAAACCCACCCATATAATGCAACATTCGAGGAGCACCAACATAACAGTAATGTTTCTCAGTAAGGAAATGTTTTCACTCAATGAAAATTTTATAAAAATGAAAAAAAAAAATCTCATCTCATGCGCTTGCTCGCTAGCTCCTCATCAGCCAATCAGCGGCTCCCTCATGCAGTAACCGGTCTTACCCCGGTCCAACCCGGAAAGCCAGCATTCAGTCGTCCGAGGAGAGGAGCGCAAGCCAAGGGCCAATCCGAGTATCTTATTTTGAATTTCGCTCCATTTCGTACCAGTTATCCCGTTATCAAGATAGCAACTATGCATGATACCAGTACTCTAATTATTGCAACATAAACTGAAAATTTCATGTAATAAAAAAAAAATACATATTATTTTTGTTCTTCTTATATTATCAAAAAGTAATTTGAATATTTTTTATTTACAGACGCTAAATTAAATAGTGTTGTAATTGAACAAGCACTTCCATGATACCATTTGACGCCATTGAACGCGACGTCCTCGATATCAGGCATAATATATGCGTACGGTTACGGTGAAACAAGGCGCCTGAAAGAAGAAAGAGTAAAGAGTGGTACATATTACCAAGGCTGTAGCTGTAAAGCGTCTGTTATAACCAGAGAGACAGTATAATAGTTGTACTGTATATTTTCTGATGGCATCGGCATTAACTTGCCTCTGCCTCATGAGATAAAGGTAAGAAATTTTGTCGGATGTTCTCTGAAGATTCTCTTTCTCTGAACGCTCTGTATGCATGTTTATATATTGTTTATGCATATAATATATAATTATATACTGCATAGTGTTCTGTTTACATAGTTTTAAATATACTTAGAGTACATATATGCATACATACAGTACAGAATATGCATCACAGTATGCGCACGACCTTGAAGTTATACTGTATAACTTTAAGTATGCATTGCAACTGTATTCATTAGATTTTCCCCTTTTGTCCGCCTTGAGAAATCAGAAAGTGGTTATGATTCATTAGAGGATTTTGAGAGGTATCCATAATATAATATATATGCAGTACTGTATGCATATAACCCACACAGCATAAAACAGCATGCATGATGGGTTGATGCATGCATGCATGGCTTAGGGGCGGGTGAATATTATGAAATTTTGCATATACGGGTCTTTCACCATACGTCATAAAACAATATGACGTCACGATTGTGTAGGCAAAACATTATTGTCAGCGGCATAGCAGATACATACGTGCCATAGTTGGTCTGGAAATTAATATCTCCTGCATGACGATTCGCATAATTTTTCGTACAAATTTCTTTCATGAATGGTGACACGAAGAACCATGGTGAAAAAAATTTTTTGGCGACCAAAACTGTTATTAGCAAAGAGATGTTGTGATTTACGTTAACACGCACAGCATAGGATTTTAGGGTTTTCTGCCTACATCCCGAAGATCTTCGGGCGGCTTCGGGCATCTCCGTGCTACCCAAAATGTAAACATGAAAATCCCGTATACGAGAGAGTGGAATTTGTTGGGGCCTGCGGAGGTGGGGGTGGATAGGATTGAGAAGTTCAGGGAGCTGGTGACCGCACGCAGGACCCCAAACTGAAAGCCATATAGTGCCATGGTGTAACCACAACTGTCACAGTATAAACCAATCTTTTTACTTTGCATGACCAAAACGGTATGTTGTTAATAAAATAAAAAAATATGCCATGTTCATGTTACTTTGAATTCCAGCGGAGGGGCAAGCCACCTTTCCATTTCAGGTCACCGACAAGCCTACTGATAAATAAATGCTAAAGTTGAATTGTCATTTCAGTGCTGGTGGACCTCGACAAATGAGCGTCCTGCAGCCGGGACCCGGACGAGGCAGCCCAGCAGCTGTCGTCCCCGGACCGAGGTAAAAAGGTCACCGACAAGCCTACTGAAAAATAAATGCTAAAGTTGCATTGCCATTTCAGTGCTGGTGGACCTCGACAAATGATTTTCCTGCAGCCGGGACCCGGACGAGGCAGGTCAGCAGCTGTCGTCCCCGGACCGAGGTAAAAAGGTCACCGACAAGCCTACTGAAAAATAAATGCTAAAGTTGCATTGTCATTTCAGTGCTGGTGGACCTCGACAAATGATTTTCCTGCAGCCGGGACCCGGACGAGGCAGCCCAGCAGCTGTCGTCCCCGGACCGAGGTAAAAAGGTCACCGACAAGCCTACTGAAAAATAAATGCTAAAGTTGAATTGTCATTTCAGTGCTGGTGGAACTCGACAAATGAGCGTCCTGCAGCCGGGACCCGGACGATTTTCCAATAACATCTTTAGTACATAATTATTTAAAAGATTATCAATATTTATCATAACCACTGAGGAGTAGAATTTCATTGTTATTTTTAAGTTATATTCTATCATTTTGTACTTTTTTTGTATTATTATTATTAAATGAAACTTTTATTTGTGATGTAAAATAGTGCAATTTTGTTGTATGTTATTGCATGTTCTATCTAGGCATATTTATATTCAAAAGCGGATTGTGACTTTTGCAGCTGAAATTTTATAATTCCAGACGACACAGGTTTTTATAATAAACAATGTAAGCTTTTACTACAAAAAGTGAATATTGTTTTGTTATTACATTTTTATTTATTTATATAATTTATTATCCCTTTTCATTGCAAGGTACAGCACAAATTAATTAAAGAAATGAATGATTGTATGTATTGCAAAATTTAAGAATCCTGAGTTACTTATTAGGATGTAGGGTAAAAATAAAAAATCGGAATAAATATATTTATTATTATTATACTATTAATAATAATTAATACCATATTTTTTTATGCAGGCGGGAGGGTGTAGGTGGGGTAAATTCAAAATTTAACCGCTATAATAGTGCAGCCGTGGGTTCCGGTGGCTTCGGTCGTGTTCGTCTCCACTCGGTTGCTCTCGGCGACGTCATATGCGTTATTCATCTGCAAGATTTTTTGGTGGTACGGGGGGTGGCGTGAGGGGGGACGGCTTAACTGATACTATTGGCAGGATAGGCGTCTTGCACTCGTCTCGTCGCAGTCGTCCATTACTCGCAATCGAGAGAGGACCACGATGGGGGGGTGTTCCCGCCAAATAATCGTGGGGGTGCTCACTGTGACCATGTTGTCTGCAATGGTGTTTTCTTGTTCATACCCCAATCAGCATCAATTGTTGCGACCAAGAAGGAACGTTCTTACAATTGTTGTTCCTAGAATTCCACCTCGTAATAAAACAGAGTGTCAAATAAAATGTGATAATCAATTGATTCGATATGTTCAAAATGGTGAATGCTGCTGTAAAAAACAACATCCTTCGTCAAGTGAGTTCATTATATTAATTACATTAAAATTTTATTACTTATATAGTCGAGTATTAAACTAATAAGGGGCTTTTTAAAAACTTAAAATTAAAAACAAAATATTACTACAATTTTTATCAAATTTAAGTACTAATAAATTGAGTAAATCTTTTAAAATCTAGAAATTATATTATTACTCATAACTTTTATTTATTTATTTATTCTCTTGTGGCTGTATAATATATATTATAATACAACAGAGAGACAAAAGACATTTTTCTTAAAAAAGTATATGAAATTATTATAAATAATATATGATATATAGAGCGTGGAAAAAAGTCACATTTTTTTTTAGAAAATGCAGCAAAAAGGTGGTTTAAAAGTTTTAAAGGTGCTATTTAAAAGTGTGTTTAAAAGTTTTTTTTTATTTTTACTTCCTTCCTTTTTTTTTACAATATGAAGAAAAGAGCTGAAACAATGCACTAAATATATGTCAAAAAGTCACAAAAAGTCGTCTTTTGCCAAAATAGTTTCAAAATTCAAAAAAAATCTAAATATTCTTTTTTTTATATAGGCTCATTTTAATCCACTTACGGAGATCGGTGGACATCCTAAATGACAACAAAATAGTCCTCATAAGCACAAAAAGGCAAAATGACTTTTTTTTCCGCGCTCTAATGATATATTATCAAGCCTATTATCAAACGTTTATAAATAGCCTCCATATGATGATATCAGATATGATTGTAATTATGCCATCATATTATTTTGTAATTATTAATGCAGTGAAAGATTTTTTGAGAAAAGTGATTTCATAAAATTAATGTAAAACTTTAAAAGCTATATAATATACCAAATACTTATAGTTTTACTTGAATGAGTGAACTAGTGAAATAAAGGTATCGTGTTTGTTTTTATAATATAAATGCTGCATATCTAGTGTACCATAAATTGTATAATTATTTTATAAAAATTTTGTTAACTGGAAGAACAAGAAAATTGTTAACAATTTGTGTTGTAAATCTTATTTAAGTAAGATTTGCCTCTGTTATATATTGGGTTTTGTGCTTCTTTGTAAATTGAAGAACATAATATGAATGAAAATTAAAAAAAAATATTTTTTACTTTCAACTAATATTATGGTATCATTTTCAGAAATAAATGGAAATTGTACGAAAAGGGGAAAGAAAATCACTCAAAATCCCCCATCTCTGGCAACAAGTAAGATTATGAGTACGAATTCAAAACCAAGGATATTAAAATATTGTTTTTACATATTTTTTTACAGTGGTTCTATTTTAATAATTTTATGAGTCTGTGTTAGTTCGGCACTCCTAATTTTTTATTTAAAACATGTTTGAAACTGACTTAATTAATGATTAACGAAATGTATAATAAACCATTTGCGAACTAGTTTATATTACATAATTTTATTTCGTATAAATTAGGTAAAGTAAAAAAAAAAAAAAAAACATATGTACGCATAGCATTAAAGGTATACAGGCCTCAAATTACAAATTAGACAGACATTAAGTGTTGCTCAAGTTTATAATTAACATTCGTATTATTTTTACCTGCGCGCGGTGCGTCCGTGCGAAGTCGCGCTGTAAAGAAAGTCCTTGCTGACGTCACAACTCACAGATAGCACCGATTAGCATTGAGTTGTGACGTCATCAAGGACTAAATTTTTGACTTTGAACTGCGACTTCGCACAGATGCATCACGCGTGGAAAAAAATGATGCGAATATTGATTATACACTCTAAACCCACTTGGTGACTGTCTAATTTGTAATTTGAGGCCTGTATGCCTTTAATCTTGCGAAATAATGTCTCGTAATAGATTTTGTTTTATTGTGATTTTTTTTTTTTTTTTTAGTCTGGCAGCCATTCTTATTTGTTACACAAAACCTTAAATAAAATTTCGTAATTAATGTTACACGTACAGTATGTACAAAAACATGTGATGTCTTTTACAAACTTTTACCTTGTAATAATTATTTTGTAATATTGATTTTATTTTAAATAAATTGTTTTTATTTACGTTTAGCAAACTAAGGTTACTTGTACTCATAAAAGGAAAACAACAGAATTTACTCCTTTGCATAAAGAAATTCTTTTCAATTATAAATTGCAAACTTATATGATCTTTTTATTAATCTGCAGCTATATAGGCTTTTCGAGCATCAACAAAAAAAGCAATCAAGATGGAGATAAATTATAATTTGAAAAGGAATGATTTTATATCCCAATTACAAAACTAATTATTGCTTGCATGCGTTGTAAACACGGTCGAATTGTATAATATGTGGTTCCCCAGGCTTTGGTTATCACTTTGGTCCATTGATAAAAAGTAGAGGTGTCCGTCCTGAATAAGGTTTTCCACGGTTCCCTCAGTCTCACGTCAGCAAATGCTAGGATGCGTAACAAGCCGTAGCCACCATTCTTTCCCTTCCTTATCATTCTTGGCGGGTTGGCCGAGCGTGTCGGACGTGTCTCGTGTGTGTTCCGTGCTGAGTATATAGTAAGATGGGTGTAACTCTACAAGTGTGGCGCGCCAGAATAGGCTCGTTTTTTGGCCATTTTATTCGTCGCAAGAGTTCTACGACTGCTGGAATACATTCATCGAGCACATCATCTCATGGACCATCTTGTGATAAAGGTTTTCAATATGTTAAGCTTCCCTTTTGTATTATGCTAATTGTTGCTTTACTGCTTATGAGTGGTGTTGAGACTAATCCTGGCCCTGATCCCTCACTAGCTGATATTCTGACTTGTATGCAGGATACTAAGTCAGTATTACAACAAAACATAACTGACAGTAAGGCTGAAACGTTGAGTGCAATTAGTGATCTTAATGCAAAATTGACAGATGTTGATAACAATGTTCGTTCGCTCCAATCAGATTTAAAAGACGCTCAAGTACAGATTGATCAGCTTGCTGATTGTAATAAACAATTAACTGATAGAGGTGAATTACTTGAAGAAAAATCGAGGAAGAAGAATGTTATTATTTATGGTTTAGCTGCAACATGTGATAATGAGAATGTCACTGAAACTGTAATAAAATTTTTCTCTGAGAAACTGAGTGTTGCGATTGGACATTCCGACATAGAAAATGTATATAGATTAGGTAAAAAGAAGTCTGATCGACCAATTTTGATTGAGTTTGCTAGGTTTAATACTAAGCAAGAAATCTTTAAAAATGTTAAAAAACTGAAAGGATCAAATGTGTCTATTGGTAATGACTTAACTCCTCAGGGTCAATTTAAAAAACGTATGCTGGTTAAGGCTGCTAAACAAGCAAGAGATAGAAAACTAAAAGTTGTTATTAGAGACACGCATATCGTTGTTAATGGTCGCATTTTTCAGTATGAGGACGTGATTCGGCATGGCTGGGGTGATGATATTCTACAGTCAGTGGCAGACACCGAGATGATGAATGTTGATGATGCGTCCCAGCCTGCTCGCAAGCGCCTGCATTCTGACCTTAGCCCAGATGGAGAAGAGGAGGAGTCGGACAAGAGAGTAACGCAACCAACGATGCCTGAGGTCAGTGTACAACCGCTCTCGAAAATGCAGCCGCCGCCTCCAAGGCCGCCTGCTGCTGTTATTGATACTACTGAGAGTTTGACTGGACATGATAATATTGACAAGCCGGGAAACTCCCAGAACCCCTCTTGCACCAGCAGCAAGGGGGGGAATCGGCGAGACAGGGCCAACTCAAAGAACAGAAAAACTTAGACAATAAAAAAAATAATAATGATCCGTGTAATACGTCAATGTTAAGTGTAATGAGAGATAAATTATTAACAAATTATAACAATTTCTACCAAATAAAAAACTCTCTGAGTAATAAATTTAAAAAACAATTGAAAATATGTCACATTAATGCCCAGTCTTTAAATGCACATTTAAAAGATGTTAAGGAAATAGTAAATTCTAATGTATTTGATGTAATTGCAATTTCTGAAACGTGGTTAAGTGATATTGATGATGATAACTTGTACTCAGTTCCAGGTTATAATTTTTACAGAAATGATCGAGAGGGTAAAGGAGGAGGGGGAGTTGCTGTATATATCAGAGATAATATTAAAGTTAAAATTTTATCAACTTCTCCACGTAATTATAATAAGGAACCTGAGTATCTAATTGTTCAATTGTTAATGAAAAATATTAAGATTCTTTTCTCAGTTGTGTATAGACCCCCTAAAACTAGTTTCTTTGGACGTTTTTTAAATGATTTGTCTCCTTACGTGCCACTTAATGATCATGTTATTTTGGCAGGCGATGTCAATATTGATTTAAATAAGAAAAACACTCATACTGAAATATTACAGAATATGGTAGCAGATCTGGGCATGAATATATTACCAATTAAAAATACACATAAAACTATTACTAAAAAACTTGTCACTGAAACAACGATTGATATTATTGCTTTAAATTCACATATTATTTGTTCAATGTATGGTAAAGTCCCGGTATCGGGAATCTCTCACCATGATTTAATCTATACTGTAATGCAGATTAATAAAACTAAGTATGAACAAAAATATATCACATTCCGTGACTATTCAAAATTTAAATCTGAGGAATTTCTTAACGATGCAGCTAACACAAGGTGGGAGTCTATTGTTGATGTTATTAATATAGATGAAAAAGTGCGTAAATTTAATGAATTTATTATTTCTCTTTATGACAAACATGCACCGTTCAAAACTGTTCGTGTCAGTAAACCTAAAACACCTTGGGTAACTGCAAATATTAAGGAAAAAATTAAATTAAGAGAAAAATGGCGTGCTAAAGCTTGTAAATCAAAAATTCCTACTGATATAATGCACTATAAGAAAATAAGAAATCAAGTTAAACAGATGGTGAATTTATCATACAAAAAATTTATAGCTAAAATAATCAATATAAAAAGTAATACAACTGATTTGTGGAAGAATTTAAGGAGGTGTGGGCTGGTAAAAGCCAAAAATCAAAAGACTAATACTTCACATTCCTTAAATGATTTTAATAATAATTTTATCAGATCTCCTAAAATTGGTGATGAGGATAAATTTTATTGTGAACAAAAATATGTAAATACTGATCCTTCTTTTTCGGAAAAATTTTATTTCAAAATTGTTACTCCTGAAGAGATTAAAAAATGTCTCATGTCTATTCGTACTAATTCTAGAGGATCTGATGAAATTTCTCTTAACATGATTAAGCCAATTATTGATATAATATTGCCCTCATTATACCACATTTATAATTCCTCATTGCAGCGTGGAATTTTTCCTTCTTTATGGAAACAGGCTCTTGTAAAACCTATACCCAAGAAAAATAAACCTGTGGAAGTAACTGATTTTAGGCCTATAAGTCTACTCTGTTTTTTTGCTAAGGGTTTGGAAAAATTAGTGGCGGCTCAAGTTAATTCTTTTATCAAAGACAATAGCATACTTGATTGTAATCAATCTGGCTTTAGAGAAAAACATAGTACAAATACTGCTTTAATTAAAATAACACATGATATAAGAAATGCTATGAATGAGCGATGTGTTACTGTTTCTGTATTATTAGACTATAGTAAGGCTTTTGATAGTGTCATCCATAGTATACTTCTTAGTAAATTACAGAGTCTTAATTTTTCTATATCTGTGCTTGCGTGGTTTGATTCATATTTAAGTGAAAGACAGCAAGCTGTCATCGGACCTGGAGGAAATAAATCTGATTGGTCTCATTTAAAGTGTTCAGTGCCGCAAGGTAGTGTTCTTGGTCCATTGTTATATTTACTGTACACATTTGATATTGGCAAGGTTATCAGATTTTCTAAGTATCATATGTATGCGGATGATCTCCAATTATATATCCATTGCAAGCCTGAAAATGTTAATGAAGCAGTAAACCTGATCAATGAAGATATTGAGGCATTAGTTAATTGGTCAAAAATCCATGGATTGGAAATTAATGAAGGTAAGACGCAATGTATTATAGTTGGAGATAGTCACTTGCTTAGTGCAGTTGGTAATGATGTTAATAGGATCAGAGTTAAAGGAAAAACAATTGAATATGTGGATAAAGTTAAAAATTTGGGTATTATAATGGATAATAAAATGGCGTGGTCTTCTCAAGTTAGCGTAATTTGTAAAAGGGTTTATGGTGTTCTTCATCACCTCTACAAATTTAGGGCTGGCACGCCAGAAAAGGTTCGAATTTTGTTAGTTAATACTCTTGTGATGCCTGTTTTTGACTATTGTGATACTATTCTCTGTGATATGCATGTTGAAGATGTTAAAAGATTACAAGTTATGCAAAATAATGTTATGAGATACATTTTTAATATTAAGGCTCGTGAGAGTGTTACCCCATATTATAAAAAATTATTATGGCTGAAAATTGAAGAAAGGCATAATTTGCATATGCTTATATTAATTTATAAAATTATTAATAATATATTGCCTTCTTATTTGAGTAATATACTTATGAAATACAGTAGAGTTTGTCAAAGAGTTACTCGCACCCACGCTCTTTTTTTGCAGATGCCAATCTCTAATTGTTATAATTTCAAAAATTCTATGGCTGTTAAAGGTGTAAAATTGTGGAACGAATTGCCTTTTGCTATCTGCTCGAGTAAATCTTTGGCTATTTTTAAAAAGCAAGTTAACAATTATTTGCTGGTAAAGTGTAATTTGAAAGCTAAAATTTAAGTATGTATATTGTTTGTTTTGTATATAAGTATATTGTTTGTATGTATTTTACTTTTAGTGTTATAATTTAATCACCGCTTATTATATGGTAATGAATATTTTATAAATTAAATTAAGTGTGTTTTATAACTATTTATAGTCTATATTATTATCTAAAATTTTCTAGTATATATAATAATGTATTAATATTTTAATATTCATATAGTTCCTGCAGTGTTAATATTTTTGTTTACAAAGTGTTAATTTATTTAAATAGTGAGTGTATATAGTGAATGAGTGAAAAGTGATAAAGGTGATTAATATTTGTGATATTTACATGAAAAAGATTTTGAAGAAAATATTGCTGTGTTGTACAATGATATATATACTTTTACACAAGTTTAAATTGTTTATTGTGATTATTTAATTATCTATGTTTTTCTTTCCAGCAAAATCCCATACTGTATTTTATTGGCGGTTAGGTGTAAGAGTGGGCTTGCCTAAACCTCGCCGCAATAAAGCAATTTTCTATTCTATTCTATCCCTACACATTGCCCTGCCGCGAGAGGCCTGGTAAGCTCTTAACGATGTTTCCTTGGAAAAAAAAGAGTCATAGAAACACTGGCACTGTCAAATTTTAATGTTTAATATTAACTGCAATTACCTGTAAGATAAGTTTAAAAAAATGAAGATAATCAGAGATTGCTATAAAAAAATATATAATAGAAAAAAAGATAGAAAGAAAATAAATAGGTTTCTATATTATTACAATGGCCGTACATTTGAAGTTTATTAATTTATTTTTTTTATACTGCTAAAAAATATTGTAACGGATTATTTTAAAGGTGTTTATTTATTTATTAAATTATTTAAAACATTATTTACTTATTAAGTTTAGCTTGGCTGCGAGAGGTTATCCGTTACTTTTAGGGAATCTTATACTCCATTATTAAATAATTAACAAACATATGGGTTAGACAGAGTTTTATTTATTAAAAGTCAGAATTAAAGCACTACCAAATAATGCCGTGTCGAAGATTCAGATTTGAGGCGCACATAAATTACACATAATAGAAAGTCATTATGAACACTGAGAGGAGCGGTGTCCTCATGATGAGCTGCTACTCGATGTAACTAGAGCCCAAGACTCTCGTCGGCGACGGCCGATGGTGTCGCTCCTGGTGTCTTGTGTTGCGTCGCACCTAGTGTGTTCCTTGTCGTGTCTCTGTGCTCGTACCCTCTGTGCTCGCACCTTCTGTCCTGTCTCGCTCTCTGTGTTTCTCGAATTTCATCTCACTGAATTTATAGTGAAATTAACAATGACGTCACATGACGCTTGCTTAATTATGACATTGGGGAAGGAATGCATCTGCATGTCAGCTGTCAGGTGACATTGAAAACAGTGTGAAAAGATTCACATGTACGAAGCATTCTGTGAATTTAGAGTATGCGCGCAGTGCTGACCAATTAACACTTGCAATGAAAGTGGTGGGGGAATCATATGTGAATACTTGCATAAAGGAAGTAGTGGGTGGTATCTTGTGAAACTAAGATGACGAAGATTGTGGGAGATGCATCATCTTCATGGGAATGTGGTGGGGGTGTTAAGCAATGTGCACGTGCGTGGTCCAGCTGCACAATGATGTGATACATAACATAAACATCAAAACATGTTTAGGTTACAATATCTCCTCATGGCCTCTTCACTCCATTCAGTACGAAATACGAAATATGCTGCTTGTTAATTTTGTTGCTTTTTCATCAATGCATTTATCTTCTTTTTTTGTCAGTTACATTTGTTAACAAATTACTTTAATTTATTTATAATTCAATTTTAGTAAAGACACCAATACCTGCAACTTTTCCCACGATGAAACCAGTTGTGCCTGAGAAATCAGTTCAAAAGTCAACTGAGGGGTCAAATCAAAACTCAATTGAGGAATTACCTCAAACTTCAACTGAGAATGCATCTCAAAATTCAATTGAGAACTTAATTCGAACATCAACTGAGAAGCCACTAGTTAAGATACAATTCCCAGGCAAGTATTTTATATATTTAAAATTAGTTGAACCTAATTAATCTAAAAGTAAACAACATTTATAGTTCTTTTATTCCTTGCAGTCAGTGTATTTGCAATATTAAATTGATTATTATTTTCTCATATGTTACTTATAAATATAGGTGTGCATGGGAAATGCAACTATGTGCAATATGGTGTTAGTTAATCTGTAGGAGATTTAGAATATAAAATTATAAAATATTGATTTCATTTTTCGATTGAAACAAATAAAATTATGAAGACACAAGATGTAATAGTCCCTTGTACCCTATTCTCAAATATGGTGACCTCACTGAGCGAAGTACATTTTAATTTATAGATAAGCATTTATCATTTTATTCACTAACTTATTTTTAATAAAACATTTTGTTTTCTTTGCACTTTTATTTTAGTAACGACAATAATAATACCAACAACATCTTACACAATAAAACCAGTTGTGCCAGCTCAAAATTCAACTGAGATGCCAACCCAAATTTCAAATGAGAAATCAACGCAACTCAATTCAACTGAAAATTTACCAGTGAAAATAAACTTCACAGGCAAGTCTATCATTTATTTTAAAATACGAGTATATTTATTGATAAAAGTAACAACGTATTATGTTTCTGTCTTATGATTTAATACTTGTAATTTATCCAAGAATTGGAAATTCTGTATTTTATTCAATAAACAAATCAAATCAAATACTTTATGCTATACCAATGCCGGAAGACATATTTGTAAATTCTGGTTCATAAACATTATAAAAGATTTGCTTAATTTAAAGTCCACTTCATTTATAGTTAATTATTATTTTTAGTGCATGCAATCAATGCATTTTCAGTAATAATTTCAATAATTTTTACTTTTAAGGTATTTATAGTGTTTGGTATTTATTATTATGCGCATACAGTATATGAAAAGTGCAACTCCATACAATTTAAGTTGAGATTTAAACGTCTATATATGAAGAACTTATATACAAATCAATCGGGGGTTGTAAGTAGCGCATCCATTGAATCTATCTTTTCTATTTTATTTTTGCTACTTTATTCCAAATAAAATTAATTATAATATTTCAAATGTAAACTGGCTAACATTTTTAAATATTAATTTCAAACATTTCTTTCTGAAAAGTATTAATAAAAATTATTGCTGACGGATCATTAAAGTTGTAATAAATGGAGTATATATTATTTAAATTCATAAGAAAAAAGAAAACAAATTGGTTCCTCAAACCACAGGCATTAAATTTTTTTTTATTATAAAAACAGCTCCAGTATAATATCTTATCTTGGATAAGTTAAACATTGATAAATCGTAATAATAAAAACTTATCAAAATGAAAACCAGGCTCCAGTTTCGTAGAATGGAGAGAACAGTGATGATGCAATGAGCATGATATGCAATACAGGCAAGACTGTTTCTCAGAATTATATTATGCTGTTAGTACTGTACCCAAGGACTATATACAAGAGGACGGCCTAACTTTTTTGCCGCCAATGCGCCACCATTTCCTTAACCCAGTGACGTCACGACGTTGAATTTTCTAGCGCATTTGATTGGCCTAGAGTCAGCTACAAAGATCACCACGGTCAAAGATGCCGCTATATTAGCCATCTGTCAAGCTGTCAAATCTTTGACTTCCTCAAAGAAACCGCCCGAGCACGTGGCTCATTTAGCCGACTTCCCCGAAGGTTGGCGAGAATTGTCGAGTATCGAGGTTCTTCAATAAGTTGTCATAGGCCGTCCTCCCAGCATATAGTCCTCGGTTAGTACCTATAGGTGGATGATATAAAGTAATATAATTATACTGCCAATATATGATGAGCTGATTCCCTCACTTGTTTGACAACAACTTAAAGTGAAAGTAATTTTAAGTTTTTCTTATGTCTAATATAGAAACCACAGTAATACAATTGATTATGAGGAAATAAATTTTTCGTGCAAATGATATTCATATATTCATATTGAATGCTACTTCACTTTTCGGACTTTTACCTTTGTCGGTGTTCGATGTAATCCTTCTGTATGTAGTATGTTGCAATGGTCACTTAGTGTTCGCGCACGTCACTAACACTTGCATGTATTACACATATCACTATGTTTCGAGAGTCAACCGCTCTCTTCCTCAGGTGATCTGAGACTAATTCTGAGTCTCAGATCACCTGAGGAAGAGAGCGGTTGACTCTCGAAACGTAGTGATATGTGTAGTACATGCAAGTGTTAGTGACGTGCACGAACAATAAATGACCATCGCAACTAACTACATACAGAAGGATTACATTGAACACCGGCAAAGGTACTGAAAAGTGAAATAACATTCAATACAATATGTTATATTACTAACCATGATACACTGTGATAATGTAATATTATTTTATTACAAGAAACCTCAACTTCAACACATCCTTCTTCTGGTACTAATGATAAAGAGACGACGACTAATTCAATTTTAATTAATCAGCCTGTAGCCTCTAAGTATGAAGAAACTACAATAGGTACGAATTTTTAATTTATTATTATTAGATAAATGGACAACCTACATGGAAATTATTTGTTGCAGAAATGAATAGAGGGCACCAAATTATGCTACTCTGAATTTTTTCTGATTTTTTTTTTGGACCTGGAACTATTTTTAAATAATTATTGAAATTAAGTTATGTAAATAAGTTAACAAAAAGGATAGGACCGAGACGTCTATTGACGCCTTTAAGGGGCGTGGCGTAATATCAATAATTATTTAAAAATAGTTCTGTGTTTCAAAAAAATCTAAAAGAATTCAGAGTAGCATAATTTGGTACCCTCTATTCCTTTCTGCAATAAAAAGTTTTCACGTAGGTTGTCCTTTAAAAATTAAGTTCGTACAAATGGACAACATACATGAAAATTTTTTAATGCAGAAATGAATAGAGGGTACCAAATTATGCTACTCTGAATTCTTTCAGATTTTTTTGAGACCCAGAACTATTTTTAAATAATTATTGAAAGTGCGGCCACGCCTCCTGGAGGCGTCAGTAGGCGTCCAGTCTCTATCCTTTTTATTAAGGCTGCAGGGGTGCCAACTGAAATCACAGGACTTTCAATAATTATTTAAAAATAGTTCCGGGTTTCAAAATAATCTGAAAAAATTCAGAGTAGCATAATTTGGTACCCTCTATTCACTTCTGCAATAAAATTTTTTCATGTATGTTGTCCATTATGATTGAACATTTTTTCTTATTTTCGCAGTCGTAGCGAGTTTCATCGTAGTTATGTGCTTGCTGACCGTGATCTGCGTTCTGCTACTGCGGGGTCGTCAATCCAGGCAGCAAGACCACCCGCCATGTCGTTGTCAGCCACATCAATTGAAATGTGTCAGCGTGTAGGTAAGTCGATCGATTGATTGATCATGCATGGTTGGTATCCATGATATTTGGGGGCAGTGGACAACTTACTTGTTTGTTTGTTTTTTTTACTGCAAAAATGAAAAGAGGGTACCAAATTATGCTACTCGATTTCTTTTAGATTTTTTTGAGTTCTGTAACTATTAAAAAAAAATATGTTGAAAGTTCGGCCACGCCCCCTAGAGGCGTCAATAGACATTTTTGTCGTATCCTTTTTAATAAAGATTCAGAGGTGCCAACTTAAATTACAGGACTTTCAATAAATATTTAAAAATATTTCTGGGTCTCAAAAAAATCTGAAAAAATTCAGAGTAGCTTAATTTGGTGCCCTCTATTCATTTCTGTAATAAAAAAAATCATGCAGGTTGTCCATTGATTTATTTTGGTAATGTATGCCCCCTTATATAGGTAAGAGGGCATACCTCATGACCTTATGTGAAATAATTTTATACTGTCATGCACAAATATTTAAAATTTACATTTACATAAAAAAATATACATTAAAATTTTACATTTTTTAACTTTCAACTCTTTTTAAATACCTTATAAGGTATTTAAAAAGAGTTGAAATAGCGTTCACAGTACAATACTATGATAATAACGTTTATAATATATTCCAGAACCATTTTTTTTTAAAGTTATAATTATAATAATACGTACAATATGTATTATGATGTTCAAAGTATAAGAGTTTAGAACAGGGAGAGCGTTTTTCTAATATAAAATGATAAGAACTTTTAAAATGCATAAGCATTTTATTATTATTATTTTATTTTTTTTTGTAACGTACGTGTTTCATTACGTTATTAAGAGTTTAAAACAGGAAGAGAACGACTGCATATTATTAAAAAAAATTAAACCTTGTCCTTATTAGCTCCAACCTTTTCAATCTGCCAGTTTTTAGCTAGACTATTAATGACGTCATGGTAAATCATGATTTTATATTGTCACGCACAAGTATTTACGTTTTAATTTAATTTTATATATATTATTAACTTTCAATTCTTTTAAATGTCCTTGTAGCGTTTCACAGCGTTTATAAAATGATGAGAACTTTTAAAATACAGTTTAGGAGCATTTTTTTTTTATTATTATTATAAATATAATATAAGGTACGGGTTTCGTTACTTCGTTCAATGAATAAGAGTTTAGAACCGGGAGAGAATTGTAATATATTATTTAAAAATTTATTAATTTGGAAAGGAAAATTTTCAATTTTCATAATAAATTGAATGGTTGCAAAATCACGTGAAGTTTTATTAACTTAAATTTTAGTTTGTAAGTCCTTCGTAATATTCGTATCTTAATTATAGAAGAAGTAACAAGATGTTAAACGTGCTTGACACCTAATTGTTATTTCGATTTCTGTTCACAGCAATTACATTGAAGATTTATTCTGAAGATGACGCAGTATTGTCAGCATTGTCATGAGTATTGCAATGCTGCTTTATCTTTAATTTACACATTGGTGTTGAGTTAAGCCACCTTACATGACTTTTGATGTCCAGCAAAACAATCATGAATTCAAATCAATTTATATGCACGGCAGTCCTGGAAATTTCAATTGCCAAGAAATATCAATATTGATATATTTATTGACTTATTCAAAAACAGACTACTAGTTATGCGTAATCTGATTAATGCTAGGATTAATTATTGTATAACAGATCTTTATATTTGTACCTACTACAGTCAAATTTACACTAAATTTCCTCCGGAAGTGAATAGTTTCTGGTCTTCCTATTCGTAGTTCAGCGCTGCAATTTCATACACACTTCTACTTCAAACAACTCTGTAAAGTTTTAAAACTGAATTACAAACAGAAGAGCTGAAGACTTAACACTTCCGGCTACTTCCGGAAAGAATAAAAAATTAATTTAATTGTATTAATTACGAAATTAATGATGGTATTTAGTGGTGATTTTCAAATTTTTTTTAAATAATGAATACAGTTTAATTTAAAATCATTAAGTTTGAAACTTTACACTAATATGCCAGCAGTAAAGTAACAAATAAAATAACAGGAGCTTCCGCATGGACTATTATATTTTTATCATAATAATTTTTTGAGAGCAGCAGCAAAAGAAAATCTGTTTTTTTACCAAATCTCCTTGACATAAGTTAAAGAAAGCGCAAAGGTTCACATGATTTAGTTTAAAAAATTACATTGCAAGAAAGATTAAGATTTCAATTTTTTACTTCATTTTCAATAATTTTGAATTACTCGTACATTATTTGTTTCCACTATACAGTATAAGTGAATAAAAAAAAATCAGAAAAAATAATATAGCTGTTTAGTGGCAATAATTTGGGCACGATTCACGAAGCAGTTAACCAGATTTTTAACCACGTTTAGCTTAAACACGTTTAACTATACCTGTTTTACGTGTTAAACCACCTTAGTTAAACGTGGTTAAGCTAAACGTGGTTATAAACCTGGCTAACTGCTTCGTGAATCGCGCCCATTAAATATATTATGTCATGTATTATTATGTATAATATCACATATTATAATGTATATATACAATTATTATTAAACTATATACATCGTTATTATTCATACTCAAAAAAGAACATGTTGACTATGACTTTAATTTCTGTTCAATAGTATGATTTTTGGTGTTCAGAATATCTCATCAAATAATGTCTAATAATATCATTTAAATATTTTATTTCTTTGACCTGAATCTAACATTACGCCATAATTTTCCTTCGAACAAGAAAGTAGGGTGGTCTATAGATTAAATAACCCTTTATTTAACCCTTTAAAAATACATACTCATAATTTAAATATTTTTTATTGCCCCTAAATGTCAGTTTTAATAATTTTTGGACAAGATTTTTTTTTTAATACATTATCAACACTACAGGGGGTAGGAATATAAATAATTTCTCTTAATTTGAGTAGCCTTTGACTAGACTAACACCTGAAGGTGAGGTTGTACCCTAGAATTAATTTGAACCTGAGTCATAGGTCTACTAAAATCATTCTATTATATCTCCTTTCTAAACAATATACAGCTCTGGACAAATGGAGTATCGGCCTCAATTTTTTTATTGCAGGAATGGATGGAGGGTGTAAAGTTATGCTATCCTGATTTTTTCAGATTTTTTATAGCTCTGGAAGCATTTTTAAAAAACTATTGAAATTTCTTTTTGTGACGTCACGAGGCGTCTCTCCTTAAGAAAAAGATAAAACTTGCCACCGCTTGACGTCACAAAAAGAACTTTCAATAATTTTTTAAAAATACTTCCAGGGCTGTAAAGAATCTGAAAAAATCAGGGTAGAGTAACTTTGCACCCTCTATACAATAAAAAAAAATTGAGGTTGATACTCCATTATATTGTTATTAAAGTTATTATTATATTATTATTATTATTATTATTAATATCAAAAGAGTTTTGATTCATTACATTTATACAGACTGTGTGGTAATACTGGTAATTGAAAACGAAGCAGGATTGATTTTCATTCTTCCCAGACTTGTCTCAAATTTTATATTATCGAAACCATCAATATATGTTACACGATGCAGCAAATCTCAAGTATTTGAGGCTGATAAAAACAGTACTCGGAATAGTTATATATAGATAATTATTGATTCGATGATACGAAAACTATCTGGCACGAGTACAAAAAATGTACTTATTTAATTGTCGCAAAAAATGACGCAATAAGCAAGTACAGCCCAAGCAAAAGCGATGTGTAAGCAGGCGCGGATCCAAGGGGGGAGGGGCGATGGGGGCGATCGCCCCCCCCCCCCCCCCCCAAAAGGTCCCAAAATACATTGAAGGTATTACCACCCCCCCACCCGCCCCCCCCCTCCCTCCCGCCCCAAAATTTAGCATTGCGGGATTGGGCACCGTCCTTCCCCCCCCCCCTCAGAGCCGCGGGCTGGATCCGCCCCTGTGTGTAACACATCACATGTCTAGTCGCAGACAGAATCGCATGATTTCGCAGCGTATGATAAAAATATTAAGAAACTATGCGATCATGCAGGTATGCGCGCGCACACTTCTTCGCATGGTATCGTATGGTATGTGGTATGACATCGTAAGTTTTATATCATTTTGAACCGGTTCTAAATTTTTATCATACGAATTCATACGATACCATACCATGCGATGCGAAGTCTGTCGCGACCCCCCTTAATAAGGCTGCGGTCTCTTGTGTTGCAAATAATATTACAGTATTATCTTGATTATGACTGTAACGTCTACTGAACGAACAGTTGCATTTTAAATAGATTCGACAGAGTATTATAACTATTAGGGGGGTCTCAGACAGACTTCGCATCACATGGTATTGTATCGTATGACTTCGTATGATAAAAATTTAGAACCGGTTCTAAATGAAAAACTTACGATGTCATACCATACGATACCATGCGAAGCTGCATGTGTGCTCGCGCATATACCTGATCGCATAGTGTCTTAATATTTTTATCTTTTTCTGCGAAATCATGCGATTCTGTCTGCGACTAATCATATATATATGTATAAAAAGTCTTACAGCAAATTAATGGTTTGACGCGTCACCATTCAGACCGCGCCTGTAGGAATTTTTTTATAGTCGCACGTACGACCGAGATATGCGCGATAAGTAGAGTGAAGATACCGCGGGGTGTTGCATCAACTGCCGTAAAGGTAAGACAGAACTACGCTGTACAGACTTACCTTGTACGTGTACTTCTAACCTAAAGTAGATGGAGGGTTTTCAAAATGTTTGAGTAACATGAATCAGCTGATTTTGTAGTCCCATTTGACTAACAAGTAAACATTAGCAAATTCACAAAAATTCATATAAATATTTTACAGACCGTTTTTAGTACTTAAAAGCCATAGAAAAAAATTTAAGACAATTATTCGAGTCGATTAATTTGATTTATTTTGTTTTTTAATTTTCATCTTAAAAATATCTTCTCGAAAAATTGTATTGAAATTTTTTATATGGCTAAAATCTGCCTCTCAAATTTTTTTTCAGGATTTTTGTAAATTTGCTAAAGTTTACTTGTTAATCAAATGGGACTACAAAATCAGCTTATTCTTGTCACCTTAAATTAATACCCTCAACTCTAATACTGAAAGCACGAGAATAGTGTGGGATTGTCTGAAATAAATACTTTAACAATTTATAATAATTCCAGACTACTTTCGGTAACAAAATTAAAATATGACTTCTAGAGTTACTAACAAAAATGCCATTAATCAGTGTTATTTCAACATGTGATTTATTTTCCATGAATTAAGATATTTTACTGGAAATAATACACTAATGAGATAGCGATGTTAATTAAATTTGTTTACGATTTATTTACATAAATTATTATTAATATTGCAAAGCTATTTTATTATAATTTAAGTTTAACCAATTTAATGTACGTATACGTAATACATTACTAAATATAATCATAATTTAGTTAAAAGTTCATAATTTGTTCAGATAAAAATTGCAAGCGTCTTCAGCTGTTAAGATTAAACTTTGAAGATAAAATTATAAAACATTATGGAAACAGCTAGTGATATTAATTTAACATTGCAAGCGGATGTGAGATTTTTCTGGCCTTTAAGCCCAGCATACTGTTTGAGAAATATAAATTTTAAAATTTCCGCCAGATGTGGAATGATTTGGGCCAAACTATGATCATTAAAAATCTAAGACTTTTCAGATAGTTTATAAATATATTTAATTAAAAAGTCTTAGATTTTTCAAGATCACAGTTTAGACAAAATTATCCACTTCCGATTAATTTGTTGAACTGCGTGTCTGAGCTTTGAAAATAAATTAAAAAGTTGTTCCTTTTAAAAATTTCTCTGCAAATGTTGGAAATTTAAATGAGCAGGCAATTATTAGCGGGCCAGTAGAAGGTTTGTTAGCGTTCTTATGGCAGGAGGGTCTGGACAAAAATGACACTTTTGGGGGGAATATTAAATTACTGCTATTGTACTGGCATATGGGGATTTTATATTACATAATATATAAGTGTATGCGTGGTACATAAATCATATACCTATTTGATGTGTTCTGTAAATGAATGAGCCATGTCTTGTGTGTTAATTATTATAGCAGAGAATTAGTCAATGTACTACAATGCGAATAATATTATTCAATGTTGCAAAAAATTAAATTTTAGAACTTTAATTTAGACATGATTTAATGTAGTTACCGTCATGAATTGGATAATTGTATATTCATGTATATTAAAATACATTAATTGTTGTAAATAATGTCGCAAAAATGGTGCACATAGACATTTTTATTTGCTAAAATAAAATATATTAATATGTTACAGAAATCTGACCATTTTTAAATACACACGAAGCGAGAAGCAGCCTGATCGTCAAAATGACAGGTGAGTGTTTTTATTTTAATTTCTATCGATGGGACAGTATAAAATGTCTTTAAACATAGTTCTTACGGGTGACGTCATAAAAGACGTTTGATATCAAGGCACGAGTGATAAAGTCAGGCATATCGGAGACCATATAGAGACCTCCGTGACCTAATATATGGCCAGAGCGCAGTCAACAAGAACCGGGCCGTGCCCAGCCGAGCTGTGCGATTAGCAGTGCTGCCTCACTCTTAGTACCAGGGAAACTCTGACCAAATCTCTGGCCATATATGTCACTGAGGTCTCTATAACGTCTCTGCAGGCATATTGACTGACCTTCACTTCTCAAATTCAATATATATATATATATATGTAATAATATAATATATATATATATATATATATATTATATATACCGTTACCGATACTATGTAAACAAATCGTAATTATTTACTGTCCATAATTTCCATAAAGTTATACTGATTAGCCATGTTGTTACATTTTGTGTAGCGTCCAGTCAGAACATGCATGATTGCTGCATTACAATTAATGATTTTATTGACCATCTAGAGTGAGATTTAATTATTACAATAATTATGTAAATTAATTTTTTCTTAAATCAAAAAATAAAATATGTCTCCTAATTAAAGCTTCAGCTCCAATAAGTCATTCATGAGTACAACGTTTTTAACAGAATGTAAAACAGCTAAATCAGCTGATCTTAGAACTAGCTGTTTTCAGTTTGCTGCTACAAAAGAGCATGTTGTTCTTCACCATGCATGAAGAAATTCATTTACTTTGCTGATGTGTGCCATCAGGGACGAACTCAAAGGACTTACTGAATGAATACGGACCCATATCAGGGGCCTACTTGACCCTGTGGGGGTTCTTTTCTCCCAGTCGAGGGGGTTTTCTGAGCGATCGCTCACCAACTCTTATGACCAGTCCGAACCTGTGTGCCATGAAGAGTTTGCACCGCACAACACGTCTGTTCCATTAATGACCTTTGCATGACCTTGTTTTAGTGTCTGAGGTTGTTCTGATGCCGTTTCTTCCCAGTCTCAAACAATATGACAGCCACGTAAGTTGATAGACCTGTACAGTCAATGGCGCAAAATATCTGCCAACAATGGTCCTTTATTGTCACGGAACAGTCAAATTAATTTTAAATTCCCTTAAACCGGAAATGAGTAGTTTCTTATCTTCCTGTTTATGTCAGATTTTTGTACTTTTGCAAAGAAGTCACTTCTCTTATTGCAATGATCCTCTGTAAAATTTCAAACTCCAATTGACAACAGGAAGGACACAAATTTTTCACTTCAGGGTACTTTCGGCGCGAATTTAAAATTAATTTGACTGTACGATGCTGCATTTTCTACTTCTATTATAGCTAATCACAGACTTATGACTTATCTGAATCAGAATTATGGTCAAATTTATATGATATTCCTTCCGATAGTAACCGGTATAGATTAAAGAGTTTCTAGTATTCCTATTATTTTTCAGCATTGCAATTTCATACATAGTTCAGTATTTGTACTGCAAACCAGTGCAAAAACCACTCTGCAAAGTTTCAAAGAATAATTACAAAAAAAAAAAAAAAAACTCTCTTACTTCCGGTTAATTCCAGAAGGAATCTTAAGTTAATTAGACTGTAGCAGACAAGCGAGTGGCATCGATAAGATAACACACAAACCACAGAGCTGTGATAATTAAAGCTAGAAGTAAAAGGAATGCAACATTGTAGTTGACAACAAAGGACCATTGTTGTTAGATACTTTGTGCTTTTGACTGTTCAATGAATTTGTTTTAATATTACTATCGGAAGTAGCCGGAAATGAGAGATATCTGTCTTTCCTATTTCTAGTTGCATATTGAAATTTTGCAATATATTTTGAAATATATATAATTATATTTGTGAAATTTAAAAAATCAGAAATTTAAAAGGATTAAATGTAAAAAAAAAAAAAAAAAAAAAAAACCGGCTACTTCCAGCGGGAACTTCAAATAAAATTCAGAATTTTTATTTTAAATTTAAATCATATTATATGATTATAATATTTATGATTCTTAAAGGAGGGGAACCGCTTCAGTTTTTATATTTTTATCGTTTTATAAATGATGTCAAACTTACGTGTGCACTAAAAAAATAGTCACCACCCTCCGCCTTCCACCAGTTAAGCAGTTGACATTCAAAAAGTGCGCCAAAGAAAATTGAAGTTTATGAGTTATGACGTCAAGCGCCATGATAGGTCAAACGCATGCAACCAATCGTTTATCTTGACGTCATAAGCCTCAATTTTCTTTAGCGCGCTTTTTGAATGTCAACTGCTGAACAGGTGGAAGGCGGAGGGTGGTGACTATTTTTTTGGTGCACAAGTAAGTTTGACATTATTTTTTTTATTAAAATTTTTATTTAACACTACACTCTTACAGTGTATATATTATATATTACATAAACATAAAAATCTTATATTATACATCACTAAATGATAAATAAAAACATACACATATAAATAATAGAACATTAAAAATATTAAGGAACATAGTGATAATTATTACTTGGAAATAATAATAATAAATTAACCCGTATAAAGAATACATTATTAGCTAAATATGCTAAGGAATAATTTCGTTTTGGACAAAACAGGGCATGATATGTTTCACATTGTTGGCCACAAAATTGCAGACACAATTGTCATCGCTTTCATGGTATACTAGCTTTGTTTGACATTATTTATAAAGCATTAAAATATAAAAGCTGAAGCGGTTCTCCTCCTTTAAACATATAAATAAGCCTATTTAATTGAAAGTAGGTATTTCGCAAATTGTTTCGAAAAATGATTCCTTAATATTGAAACATATTTTTCGAAAGTAAAGAATTCATGGAACCTCTTATGTTTCATCTGTCGCACAAAAAACAAAACGTGTTTTCAGTTCAAATTTCTGATTTCAATAAGGAGTATTTTGAAACATTTTACAGAAGATTCACCTCAGTTGATTGAGATCTCGGAATCAGCTCCGTAGAATTGAACGACACTTGCAGAAAACTTAGAACTTGCCATCAATAGGTGGGCCGAGGTGGCATGTAAATTTTGCAGTGGATCGGTCTAATCAATTTTGAGAAAATTGAGGTGGAAGTTTAACATTGGCCTTATGGATAGAAATTAGAAATGGAGCTATTGTGAAGAAACCACTTCCTTGAATGTACTGAAACCAAAAGCGATAAAGATTTAGATCACTCAAGATTGTAATTTTAAAATTTATAGCATTCGATTCTGTCTGACAGAAATTTTCTTTCGCGTGGTAACTGAGGTCAATTGTTAAGTTTCTATGCCATGAGATACTTTGTCAAACACCTAATACAATGAGTATGGTTGTCAACAATTTATTATTTTGACAGCGGCAGCTGCGGGTTCGGTGGGAGATGGTGAAGACCGCCTTCAAAGCCCCAATCCTTAGCGTGGATGACCTGCTGATGGCGCTGCAGAGCTACAACTTCCCGCTCAGCTCAAAATGGAGGTTCCAGGCACTGCAAGACTGCCTGTCCGAGGTGAGACTGCGTTTACATGAGACGTTCAATTTGTACAGTCTTAGTATGTGGAAGTGGAACTTTTCATTTTCTATAAGAGCTCGAGTGACCACTATACGATCAAGACCGTGCAATGTTTGGCAAGTATGGCAACAGTGCGTATGATGTAATATTGTGTCAACGACTATCAGCGTGCCATGACGAAATCAGAGTGAGAGAGAGAGAGAGAGAGAGAGAGAGAGAGAGAGAGAGAGAGAGAGAGAGAGAGAGAGAGAGAGAGACAGACAGACAGACAGACAGACAGACAGACAGACAGACAGACAGACAGACAGACAGACAGACAGACAGACAGACAGACAGACAGACAGACAGACAGACAGACAGACAGACAGACAGACAGACAGACAGACAGACAGACAGACAGACAGACAGACAGACAGACAGACAGACAGACAGACAGACAGACAGACAGACAGACAGACAGACAGACAGACAGACAGACAGACAGACAGACAGACAGACAGACAGACAGACAGACAGACAGACAGACAGACAGACAGACAGACAGACAGACAGACAGACAGACAGACAGACAGACAGACAGACAGACAGACAGACAGACAGACAGAGACAGAGACAGAGACAGAGACAGAGACAGAGAGAGAGAGAGAGAGAGAGAGAGAGAGAGAGAGGAGTGTGACTGCACAGGTGAAGGAAGAGTTTCGCTTCTTCTCCAAATTCCTCTTGGCCTGATGGTGCTCCTATACCAAAAGTCTTTGAGGAAGTTTAACCAGGCGCAGATAAAAAAAAACGGGGGGGGGGAGGTGAACTGCCTCCATAAGGCCTATGTTAAAAAATGGAGTGGGGAAAATGTCTATATTGCCCATGTTAAATCCACCATTTCGGAAGGGAGGGGAAGGGTGGGCTGCAGCCCACTCTTATTTTAAATCCGCGCCTGAGGTGTCTTCAAATAATACAAATTAAAACAATCCTTAACTTAAGACAGTGTATTCTTTATTGTTGCGCTAAGACAGTCTTAGGCTAAGTTTAAGTTAAGTAGTGTTATTTGCTGATCCCTACCACTCGTATGCATTGCAGTGTTTTCGGATTTACCAAACACGACGCGGCCTTGATCTCACTTCAGTTTACACGCAAAACGAAGTGTGTTCCACTTTCATTTATACTATAAAACTGAACCATTAACAAATATCAATTAGGATCTTATAGACATTTAATTTGTGCATCCATCTAGTATACAATTCACATCACACATAAAACTTATACTAACAAAATACGTCGATAGGATCTAGGGCTGTAAATAACCGAGAAAAATGTTTAACCGGTGACCGTCAACTTTTAACCGGTTTTTAATCAAACCGAAGCTCGATTAAAAACCGCTCAGAATTCTGAAAATGTTTGATCGATTAAAAAACCCGTCTAATCGTTATCGGTTAATTTTATTCGATCGGTTAATTATTTGAATTTATTTGATCGGTTAATTTAACCGAAACGGCTTACTCTGCGCCATCGGTTATTTTTTGACAATTATCACGTTAAATTAAGATAGATTTAATACAATTGCATACATAACTGAATATATTCTTTTTCCTTCAAGGTTCAATATAACGATAAAAAAAATAAAGATATAAAAAAAGTTTTTAAAAGTTAATTTTTTACGATCATTTCTGATACGGTATGCAAAAACGTTCACCTAATGTATTAATTATTTTAAAAAGTACAAAAAGAAAAATATATTCATGCCGAAATAGTTATATATATTATAAATTATTTTCTGCAAACAGACTGAATAAACTTATAATAGTTATAATTTAAAAACAAATTGTACGTGCTTTATTAGCAATTAGTGCCATCAGTGCAATTATAGTTTAACCTAACTGAAAATTTACTCACAGTTCACGATGTGTCAATTAATTTTTTTGCATTTAAAAAAATTATTAAAAAAAATTAACCGCGGTTTAAAGTGCTTAAAATTATGACACGGCTAGAAACGGTTAAAATTGACTATCGGTTAATTTTTAATTTTAATCGAAGTTCGGTTAAATGGTTAAATTAACCGTATCCTCGAGTAACAGTGTTTTATGAAAACGATTAACCGTGGGGTATTAACCGGACGGTTAATCAACCGGTTAAAATTTACAGCCCTAATAGGATCCATGCAGTTACGTTTCTTGATATACAGTTATTAGAAGTTATTATATTTTTTACTTAAATCATTTTTCAGTAGATTAATTAGATTAATAGGGAAATAGGAGAATATTGACGAACTTACGTTAGTATTTTTATTACATTTGTATTGGGAGGTGCGTTCCTTTTTTTAGGGGGGAAAACATGGAGAATGTAATTAATGGGGAATTCTCTTACTACTCAAATTTTAATTTAACTACTATATTATGATAGGTTACATATTAACAATAAGTTTGATTTAAGTTTCAATTTTTTTAAGTCAAATTTGGGGATTCTGAAGGGATTATTAGAATAGGGGCAAAGTATGCAACCTTCGCGCAAACCTGAAAATTGTGACGTAGAAACTCCCTAGTTAACACACAACAACTGCCTGATATCATAGTTTGAGCGTCAAGTAGTGATTGGCTATACATTTTAGTAACACGATCGAAATCAGCGGGTTTTTCTACCCTAGTATCAATAGTTTTGTCCCTAATATCAGTTTAATTTAAGAGTGATAATCGAAAATATAAATTTATTGCAGGAAAATTTCGCCTGCTAGGCAGTTTCTACGTCACGTTTTGGCGCTAAATTCAAAAGAAGGAAGATTTTTAAAAAATTCCCTTGTCTCCAATTTTGAAAATTGAAACTTTTTTGTTTTAGGACATTTAGTTTCAAGGCAGAGAGCATCTGAAAAAATATTAAAATAAATGTAGGAGAATTCCCCATTATATTGAAAGTGACGAAAAGTTTTCTATAAGAGGCCACTTTTAAAAATGTGGTGATGAAACTTCTGTATAGCCTTGCCTGGTCGTCACATATTTTTCCCTTTTTTTAAGTGGCATAATTTTTGGCTTTCAATTGTTTTAATTTTACGCAGTAATGATTCTGATCATTTCAGAAATAAACACGTTTGTTCTACCTGCAGATTCCTAGCCACGCTTCACCTGAGATCCACAACATTGATTTCTTCGACAATTTATTGCCACGTATTATCAAGTTGGCGCTGTGCCTGCCTGAAATTTTTCCCGAGGAAACTAACAACACACAAGGGCAGCAGTACGGTCACGATAACCAACCAGGGTACTCAGGTCAGGGTAACCAACCAGGGTACCAAGGTCAGGGTAACCAACCAGGGTACCAAAGTCAGGGTAACCAACCAGGGTACCCAGGTCAGGGTAACCAACCAGGGTATCCAGGTCAGGGTAACCAACCAGGGTACCCAGGTCAGGGTAACCAACCAGGGTACCCAGGTCAGGGTAACCAACCAGGATACCAAGGTCGGGGTAACCAACCAGGGTACCAAGGACAGGGCAACCAATCAGGGCACCGTCAGTCATCCTCCATACGCCAGGCGGCCGGCCAGGTACCCCTGCTGGCGAGCGGCACCTCAGCAGAGGTGACCCTGAGTCAGCTGCAGGTCGCCTCGCTGCTGGCGAACGCCTTCCTATGTACCTTCCCCAGGAGGTCAGAGTCCAAGGCCATGTTCCGGGACTACCCCACCGTCAACTTTAACACGTGAGTTTCTTGCTTACATATTTCCATGTGAAATGAGCAATGAATAACCTTTATGTCATTTTTATTAATACTTCGAGAAACGTGTGTTGTCATTTTTTTTAGATCGTTTCCAACACTAAAGGTGATTTCAGATGGCGACAACAGAGATGCAACGCGATTGTGTCTCAAAAGCGGTGAAAGGCTATGTGGCGAGCGAATTCGCCAGGTTGCGGCAGCGAAATCGCGTTAATTGCGATGCTCATTTTTTTAATCACCAAATATGGCCGCCAATGAATGTCGCAGCAAGTGCACATTATCATGCGACGCGAATAATGCGCACTTGCTGCATGCAACATCCATTAGCAACCATATTTGGCGATTAAAAGAAAAAGAGCATCGTAATTAACGCAATTCCCGGCAAATTCGCCACCGCATAGGATTTCACAGCTTTTACGTAAAAATCGCGTCACATCGCCATCGTCACCATCTGAATATTCTGAATCCACCTTTACACCCTTAAAACCAAATGGAAAGTCGTTATGACGTCATAGTCAATGTCATCTCTACTTTGTGTGCTATTTTCTGCATAACTATGACATCACAGCGTTCTGCAGCATGACTTTAAGAACCTCAAAAGAATTTAATGAGATATTTAGAACATATTTAACTCGAGGTTTTCTATTTAAATATACAAAAAAAAATCATTAAGGTTGTCCATTAAGTATCTTTTAGAGTTAAAGAATTGTCTTCACGCTTTTTGGATGAAATTAAATTCTCGCGGCTGTTTCAGGCTGTTCAGCTCACAGAGACAGGAAATCACGCAGACAAACAAGCTGTTCTGTATCCTGAACTACTTCAACCGTGTCACTAACAACAGTAAGGCGAGACAATTCTGTACTTGCTCTATATGAAGGAGTCCAATCAAATATTTTATAACCATGACACTCGTGATACAAATCTTTGAGTATTTCCCATTAAGTATATCAATGATTTTAATTTAAAATAAATTGTGGCAAGCTATACTTAATTAGGAATTATAACGGAAGGAGTGGTGTCAATTTTAATTATTTTACCGAAGCCAAGGTATCAAAAAAATTATAAGGTATTCTTTCTGCTTTCTTTTACTCGTAGAATTAAATATTAAACTGATCGAATAGTATTAATTTTTATACATCAATTAAGAAGAAATTAAGTTTTATGCGCATATTATTTAAACTCTCATTATCATTACATATGGTGTAGTGGTTAGTGCCCCTGGCTCTTGTCCGAAAGGTCCCCGGTTCAAATCCCGAGCCCGGCAGACTCTTTGTGACTTGGGATGGGTGTGACCCGTGTGACTGAATGATGGAGTTGGTAGGAGGAAGGCAGTCAAACTATCAAACTATTACCGGAACATGAAAGGGTACAAATAACGTTAAGGTTATTTAATTTTTTATTTAAATATTTAAATTTTTATAATGGACAATTTGCATCAATTTTTTTTACTAGCTCAATCCAAAGAGGAGGTCGAAAAATACACCTGTGAATTTTATGAGAATTATATTTATACTGCATCATGGCTAAAAGAGAGATGTAAAGAGGTAAATAGGACACCTATGACGTCATTGAACTGTTCGGTCAAACAAACGATCGACTTTATAACGCTTGTAAACAACCACGTTGCGATGAAATTAAACAAGCAACAATTATTCATTTATTGTTTATAAGCGTTATATAGTCGATCGTTTGTTTGACCGGACAAGTCAATGACGTCATAGGCGTCATAGGTCACGTGACCTCTTTGTATCTTTATTTTAGCCATATAATGCAGTACGAATCAAAAATCTCATAAACTTCATGGGTGTATTTTTCAACCTCCTCTTTCGATTGAGCTATTAAAAAAAAAGATGCAAACTGTCCATTGTAGTTATGTTAACTGAGGAGTAATTTTGAAAAACTTTTAATATGATTGTTATTTATTTATTTTTACATGTATTTAAGGGAACTTCAGAATTATTTTGGTATGGTGCTCAATATTTTTACACGATTCCTAATGAAGATGCTCGAGAAAATAAGATTTGAAAAGTGAAGGCAGTGGCGGCGATGGGTCTAGTTAAACTGGTTCACACTGCAGCAGCTTACCGCTAGAAAAAAATCGCTGCTTTGTCATATGCAGCAGCGTTCATTAAAACATGTTTGTTTTCATTGACAGCTCCGCAAGGTCATGTGACGTTCACGCGACTTGTGACATCAGACGAGGACTTTGATAAACTGGTGAACGAGGCTTGGGCGCGGCCAATGCCCCACGTCACGTTTGAGAAGAGGAAAGGGATCGAGGATGCGGAGACTGACGCGCTGCAAGTTATCTTTGGAAACAAGTGAGCACGTCACCTTTGACCTTAGTTTATATGCGTGGTATACTGTACGTATCGTATGGAATATTATATATATTTTTAAAGGAGGGGAACCACTTCAGCTTCTATATTTTTGATGTTTTATAAATATAAATGTCAAACTTTTGCTTGTGCACCAAAAAAATAGTCACCACCCTCAGCCTTCCACCAGTTTAGCGGTTGAAATTCAAAAAGCGCACCGAAGAAAAGTGGGGCTTATGACGTTAAGAGCAATGATTGATTGCGCTTGACCTCTATCATGGCGCTTGACGTCATAAGCGTCATAAGCCCCTCTTTTTTTTAATGTCAACTGCTGTACTGATGGAAGGCGGAGAGTGGTGACTATTTTTTGGTGCACAAGCAAGTTTGACATTATTTACAGAACGTTAAAAATTTAAAATCTGAAGCGGTTCCCCTCCTTTAATACTTGATTTAATAGCGTTTTGTTGCTAATTTTTTATCGCTCCTTCTAGCTGCTCTGAACTAAACCACACGTTACAATTACTGAAGAACAAATTTGAAACTAGCCTCTTTTCTTGTGTTTGAACACTGATACGTCACGACGCTGATTTTTAAGCACATTTGATTAGCTAGCATTACTAGTAGCGTATATTACTACAGAAATGCTACTATCAATGGTGCTTCATAAAGAATCACTGTCAAATTTAATCTTCGATGTCCTGAAACAAACCTTTCAGGAAATGTTGCTTATTCGGTGAAATTTCCCGAATTTAGACGAAAGTTATCGAGGATCCCCAATTTTGTATCCTAAACCATGCTTCCAGTAAGCAGTCTTTATAACAATGACCTTAAACCCGCTGCTTGTTGCGCTACGAGGTGCTAATGTCAATGACCTCAGGGTGTTTGGAGGAGGGGTGCTGTCGCGTGGCTCCGCCCAGGAGGAGATCCGCTGTGTGATGAGCCCCGAGCTGATCGTGGCTCGTCTCTTCTCGCAGACCCTTGCAGACAATGAGGCGCTGATGATCCAGGGTAAGAACAACGTTCCTTCATACAGGTTATTAAGATATTAAGACTCACACGCATCAATTTCTGTCCTATTGGCCAGCCACGCGACGTTCAAGTATTTTAGGCCCCATTTAAGAGGATTCAGAAGGCGACAATGGCGATGCGACACGATTTTGACGTAAAAGCTGTGAAATCCTATGCGGCAGCGAATTTGCCGGGAATTGCTTTTTATCGCCAAATATGGCAGCCAATGGATGTTACAGCAAGTGCGCATTATTTGCATCGTGTCGCATGATAAAAATCGCCATTTGAATCCACATTTACACCGCAAAATTTAAAAAATAGTATTGCATGATGGGTGCATTCAAAGTTTCGCGGTACGATGGGGCCTAAAATACTTAAACGTGATTGGCTAAGCCCTTAACATTGGTCAAATTAGTGGCTTAACCTGTATAAAGGACACCTTGAGTAGGAATTCAGGGTCACCCTGATTCTGACACCCTGATGGTTAAACATGTTTCGGCAGGTGTGGAGCGGTTCAACAACTACAGTGGCTACTCCATGACGTTCCAATGGGCAGGCAACCACGAGGATATCACACCCTGGGACTCCCAAGGTCATCGTCTCACCTCGCTTGTCACCATCGACGCCGAGGACTTCGCCTGCAAAGACACCAACCTGCAGTTCTCGCGGGCCAAGGTGGACCGCGAGCTGAGGAAGGCCGTGACAGGATTCGGGGCGAGGGCCTTTCAGGGCAGCCGTGTGGCCTCAGGGAGCTGGGGCTGTGGAGCCTTCAGGGTGAGTCAAGATAAGGTAGCCTCCAGTTAAACCTTTCAATCAGGGTACCTTCAGGTTGAGTCAGAATAGCGTAACCCCTCTTTTAGATTTTGATGAGATGAGGGTTTTGATCGAAGGGTAATGATCATTTGTTATTAAGAACAAAACACATGTGTTTGAATATATAAAATTGCATTGAATAATTTCAATCATCAACAAGAGTTTTAAATCTCCTGACGTAAACAGTCGTCACCTTTAATGGAGTATCGATCTCAATTTTTTTTATTGCAGATATAGATAGAGGGTGCAAAGTGTTTTTTTTAGCCCGGGAACTATTGCTAAAAAGAATTGAAAGTACTTTTGAAGGCACCTTAGATCCTTCAGAAAAAGATAGGAATTGCTGCCGCGTGAAGTCAGAAAAAGGACTTTCAATAATTTTTTAAAAATACTTCCAGGACATTAAAAAATCTGAATAGAATCAGGGTAGCATAACTTTGCACTCTCTATCTGTATCTGCAATAAAAAAAAAATGAGTTCGATACTCCATTATTGTTTTTTTGGCATGTTTGTGCAGGGTGAATAGTTCACCTCACCCTGACTATCCTTCTGCAGGGTGAATTTTTGGCCCCCCCTGACCTATACCTTTTTGCGAGGTTCATGAAATGATTTGTCCCACCCTGCTCTACTTTTATGAAGGGTAAATGTTTTGCCTGATCCTGACCTCTCTTTGTGTTTGTGCAGGGCGACGCACGGCTCAAGTTCACGCTGCAGCTGCTGGCGTGCGCCATTACTGACCGTGGCATCAGCTTCCACGTGGTGGACCAGCCGGACCAGCACGTGCAGAACGACCTCGAGGACATTGTGAAGCTCGTGCAGGGCAGCACAGTCGGTGAGGCACCACTTCACACGAGGGCATGTCAATTTCAATTTAGACAAAGGGGCAGAGAAGTGGGCGTGGTTTATGTCAAATGAAGTATCGACCTCAATTTTTTTTATTGCAGAAATGGATAGAGGGTACAAAGTTATGCTACCCTGATTTTTTTCAGTTCTTTTGCATACCGGGAACTGTTTTTAAAATATATTATTGAAAGTTTTTTTATGACGTCACGAGGCGCCACTCCTTAAGAAAAATATAGGAATTGCCGCAACGTGACGTCACAAATGGAGATTTCAATAATTTTTTTAAAAATAGTTTTCGGTCTGTAAAAATTCAGAGTAGCATAACTTTGCACCCTCTATCCATTTCTGCAATAAAAGACAATTGAGGTCAATACTCCATTGAGCTGATTACCGTTGGAAATTAATTGTGAGTTTATATCATGCTCCCTCCATTAAGTGCTGTTTTATATACGTATATAGGTTTCTGGTGTCATTAAAATTATGATTTAGTGTTATCAGGCGTGGATATATAAGGGGGGGGGGGGCTAGGCAGGAAGAACACCCCTTTCCCACTGAAATTTTTAATTTAACGTGAGCGATATAGGCATTTTCCCAACTCCATGTCCATTATTTTTTTAACAAATTTAAAGACGCTGCTCCCTCCCCTGAAATTTGTTTCTGAAACGGCGCCAGACAGCTTACTGACACCAAAAAGCTTTCATCTTTCATAATAATGTAATACCGATTAAAATTCTCCCGGAGATCTCTCTGATACCTTATAATCAACTGTAATATAGTCCAGCAAGCGAGAGTTTGACCATGGTAATTGCCGGAAATGACGTACGGGAACTTCCGATTGCGGGTTATACCATGGCAATCGGAAGCAAAAACTACTGAAATTATGTCATTTTTGTAGTCGAACTCTCACTTGCTGGACTATATAATAGTTTACTGTGTTATGGTGCTACTTCTGCCGTGTGATATATTGAATCCTTTTTACCTAAATTGATGTTTATCATGTTTGTAAGCAATATACTGGGTGTTTACTTTGATTTGAACGTTTTAAAGTGATAATTAAAGAATGAAGTTCGATGGTAATATAGACATGTCATACATCAAATTAAAGATTACATTTCAACATTTTCAAAACTCGCATCATAAATTACATGTGCGGACTTGTCTGTTTTTGACAGGAAAAAGAAACAAAAATGAGCTGTGTTTTTTTGCTCAAATATCGGTGGTAACATGAAATTAAATATCCCTAAAAAAATTCTGGCTTGATTACAAGTTTGACTACACCAAATAACTCAAGGTTATGCTCATGAGCACCATTGGTACCCTGGCACAGGTTCACATGCACCTCTGGTTTTAACACACGTTGCTAATCCCTTCGGCGTAACAGACTCAACTGCAGAGCTAAATTTCGCTGATGCAACTTTACGGCATTTCACGCTGGCGACTGCATCTTTCGGGCAGCTTTTCTTTAAAAAAAATCAGGAGAAATGATGCCTGGGGACCAAAGACTCATTTCGTGGGTCATTTCATGGCTGATCCAGTGACCTGTGGAAAGACGTTATGGTTTTGCTGTTCCCACACTGCGTACACCCAGTGGCGGTCAGTCGGAAAAACCCTAACTTGTTTGCTTCGCGGGGTCCAAGCCAGCCTTGCAATCTATCTTGGCGTCTAATCGCAACGTGAAAACTTGTCAGGGTGAACGCCACATGCATCTTAAAATTTTGTCAATGAACCAGAAACAGAAATGGAATGGTTCAAATTCGTAGAGAAACCACATTGTGGTTAAAAGTGTTACCCCTGGATGGGAGAAGTGCAATTTTTATTTAAATGGTCACTCATCCAACCACAAAACAGTCTTGTGTTGCTTTACTTTGGTGATCTAAGGAAAATTGGCCAAACGCATTACATATCACTCCCACACCAACCTTGCAATCCAGTGAAGGATTCAACAGTTAATTTCATATTACCACCGATATTTGAACAAAACAACGGCTCATTTTTGTTTCTTTTTCGTCTCAAAAAAAGACAAGTCCACACATGTCATTTTAAATATGATTTTTGAAAAATTTAAAATGTAAGCTTTAATTTGATGTATGACATGTCTAAATTACCATCAAACTTCATTCCTTAATTATCACTTTAAAACGTTCAAATCAAAGTAAACACCCTGTATTATGATAGTTGAATAATTAAAAAAAAATAATAAAATAATAAAGAAACCTGCATGTTTATCTCCCTAAACGGCTGCTTCGTTACCCAAGTAAAATATTTGTTCACTTCAGCCCACGGGTCATTATAGCACTGACATGATCTTGACCTTTGGTGAACGCTACTGACGTGCCATCTGTTGTTCTTCAGGTGAAGTTCTCGAAGCGGTGTACAGATTCTGTGACGAACGTGGCCAGGGCAGCTTCCACAACCTGCGGCAGTGTCTGCAGAGAGACATCGATAATAATTATAAACAGCTGACATCAGCGTAGAGACCAGATAACTGAAATGTACTGTAGCGAGGGGAACTTACATATATGTGACGTCATGAAAGACGTTTGGCAAAAGAGCAAGTAACGATTCCTTCTGTACTTTTCAAGGTATCAACTTCGTCCTGACTAATGTAAAATTTGTTTTAAAGTGACTAGCTGCAATGCTTTGCAATAAAAATTTCATTTACTTATATTAATTTTAGTTTCTTTCTTTTTATACCTCGAAACCATAACGACAAAAAATAAAAATTGCTGATGTAATGCAGTTTTCTGGGACCATAAAAAAATATATCTTTAAAATTTTGCATGTAAGAAATAAATCTGATACACCAAGAGTACCAAGACCATCTGCTAAGAAAAATGTGTATGGATTCACCCATTTTCCAATCAATCAAAATTTATGATCTCTTTTTTATCTTCCTAGGACAGTACTTGAAACATATGATTTACACTATTTATAATACAGGAAGGATCTGATAGAGAACAGAACGTGAGCATTTGAAAATTTAAAATAAAAATTTTTATTTCAAACTCTTATAACTTGTAGTAGCAGTACTTCGTTATAAAGTATTTTAATATAGTAAAATAAAAGTAAAAAAAAAAATATATATTGTTATGATCCATAAGAATCACCACAGCAATATCACAATATCGAGAAGCATGAAATTTAAAAAGCAAGTTTAATTAAATATTGGAACAATTTTCCAGGAAATTGTGCTTAAAAAATACAGTGCAGTGTTCCAGATCGTAACAAGATGTATCATTACATGTATTATTAACATCATTAGTATGATGCAAACTCAGGCAGACGGCACCAAAGTGAACTTTATACTTATACAAATAATGTATTATACATAACAAAAATATATCATATCCTTGTTCAGAGCCTGTCATAAATAAAACTGATACTCAATTTCTCGTATTAAACTATCATGCAATGGTTGAGCGGAAAGTAAGGTTGGAAGATTGATGACCTCTGTCACTCACATCATGCAATAACTTGTAGAGTTTGATCCAAGGATTTTGTATATATTTTGTATATAGCTAGGTTATACATACAAAATCCTTGGTTTGAGGGGGGGGGGGATTGTGCACCAATGGTGCATGCATTTTAGAATCTACTGCGGGAGAAGGGAACAATCTCATCCAGCTTATATATATATATATATTTATATATATTTCTTCTATTGCACGTCTTGTCTGACTATAACAGATATATAATTGTAATAGGCCTTTCCTATTACTTTATATGTTCGATGGGTTGCTGGAGTAATTATCACAATTAATAATTCGGTGTACGTGTATGGGTTTTATGGTTTTTATTTATAAGCACAAGATTATAATAAAGTAAACCCCTTTATAAAATATGAGAATGTGTATTAGTAATTATGAATATTATTGTGGCTCTAGTATAAGATGCTGTGTGGAGAGCAAGCTACAGCTCAGACTGCTCAACCACGAATGCCTCTCTCTCGGGCAGGCGGGAGCGCGCGGCACAGCTCGCTCTTCTCGCTCCCCCTGCTGAGGTTGCATTTCTCACATGCAGCTAGCTGCCAGTAGTTTTCCACTGCCTGGCTGGCGTCTGCACGGCGGTAATAGGAGACTTGAATGCTCCGGATGTGCGATGCTCGCACTCATGTTGTCTGAGAGACAAAGTTCTACCAAGCATAGAACTAGCATCTTACACGTCCCCCTTCAGAAAAAATAGACCGTCCCGTGTCTATATAAATGTAAGGGTTAGTTTACAGACATAGTTATAAAATAATATCTTTGATTTTTTTTTTGTATTTAAAAATTGAAATTTATTCTATTTTTTATTTATTGATATAATTGTATAAATTATATTGATTGAATAATTGCTATTTCAAAGATATTATTTGTCACATTGCTTACAGTTGTATAAAATTAGATATTATGATAAAAAATTTAAATTTTTTTTATAATTATTGCTTATAATACGATCAACATTTTTTGCAGTTATTATTAAATGAACATAGGCATTTCTTGGATTGCATAAACATATTTTGATTTGAAAAATTTTGTTGATGTATTATAGCCTTCATTTGACATTTTATGAAAAATTAATATAGAAATGAATAAAAAATATAAAATTTATAAGAGAAAAATGGTATGAAACTAAGATTTCTATTTATTACATGCTCACATATGGATTAATTGTTGCTATAATTCCTCAGATTATTGGAACATTTACACGTGGATTGTAACGCAGAGCCAATTTCTGCATGCACTCATTTTCTGGGCATGAGATCTTGTTGATCTCGCACTCCCAACATTCCGTGAGCTCGTAATTGTCACGGAAAAATTCAAGCATTGATTTTATCCCCTGTTTAAAATTGAGAAGGGGATTCTCCTCCTCTGCATTTGCACTATCATGCATGAGTTTACTGTAACACTCATCAGTGCTGCAGTTGGCATCTTGGCCTAGGAGGGATGATTCAAGGAGGAATTTAAGGAGTGATTTCATTCCGTTTTTATATTTAATCAGAGTTTCATTTTCATCAATATTTGAATGCATGAGTTTACGAAAGTACGTGTTTAGCTCGAGATGATTTTTATCACCCATTATGAAATATATGTTAAAAAATTAAATATGAAAAGAAAATAATTTTTTAATAATAAAAATTATTAAAGTGTCTTATATGCACCAACTCTTTTTATTGTTTAAAGAAACCTTGCACTCGTCTCGCAGTTGTTTGTCGCAGGTTGTCGCGGGCTGTAGGCGCGCGGAAAGGGGGTGGGGTGGGGGCGGCTGGCTTGCTGGATGCTTGTGCGGGCAAGGTCGCGGCCGGCTGGGAGTCGGTCACAGCTGTGCTGGGTCGATGAACTCTCTCTCCTCTCTCTTGCGAGTCACTGCTTGCAGGCTGCTCGCGCTTGTTGTCTCGGCTAGCTGGGTGGGCGGACTGTAAAGAAAGAGACTTTTCTGAGGTTGTTGCCTGCCGATTTTGTTTACAAGGGCGTAGCCGATTAGCGTGCACTGAGATTTTTTTATCTGGCAACTCTATTTCAATTGAGAATGGCTTATTAATTTTAGTGACCTGATATGGTCCTTTATTATTTGCCCTCAATTTCTTACTTTTTCCCTGTTCAATTACCGGGTTATTTAACCAAACAAAATCCCCAATTTTGAAGCTATGCTCATGCGCTTTTTTATTACATTGTTTCGCTTGCTGAATGAATGACTCGTGATTAGATAACTTCACATTGTCCCATATATCTCTGAGTTTTGTAGCGAGTTGCTGAGCATATACAGTATGTAATTTTGGGATTTTTGCTGGGTTTTTAACTGCGCTAAATGCGGAGTTCATTTTTGTGCCAAATACTATCTCATACGGGCTAAGACAAGTGCTTGTGTGGGGTTTCGAGTTGTATGCAGAAAGCACGTAAGGCAGCAATGTGTGCCAATTGTTTTGCTGGAAGTTTACATAATAAGACAACATTTTTTTAATAGTTTTGTGTACTCTCTCAGTACGGCCATTTTGAAAACTAGAATATGGCAAAATTTTGAGTTTTTTAATGCGCATAAGTTTACATATGTCTTGCATAAGAAATGAGACTAGATTCTGTCCATTATCGGATATAATGGCTTTTGGAACACCAAATGGTAAGAAGCAATTTTTTACAAGAGCAGCTGCAATTTCCTCTGTGGTCTGGGTTTTTAGGGGTACCATAATAAGATAGCGGGAAAAATGATCTAAAATTGTTAAGATATATTTGTGATTTTCAGTGGTACTAGGCAATTGTGTAATATCAATGCCAATTCTTTCCCATGGGCAGGTAGTTTCAGGTAGCTCATGTATTTTCATTTTAATTTTTCCTGTCTCTCTCCTCTTATCGCATGCCTTACATGTACTGACATAATAATCTACATGTTTCTTCCTGCCTTTCCACCAATATTCTGCTGCTATTTTCCTATTCATTGCATTTTTTCCTATATGACCTGACAATATTGAATCATGGTTTTGCTGTAATACTGTCTCTATGAGTGACTGAGGTAAAACTATTCTGTTCCCCAAAGGTGTTTTTTTATATAAAATTCCATTTTCAGTAACAAAATTTTCCTGTGTACTTAGTTTTCTATATTTCAAACCTTCCTCCTGCCTGCGCTGCAATTCACCTGGGGTAAATGTGTTTATTACATTTATTAATCTTGAACAACCATCGGCATTTCCGTGGAGGTACCCAGGTCGGTGCTTTATTTCGAACCTATAGTCCTGTAATCGAAGAATCCAGCGCATAATTCTAGCGCACGGATCGCGCATATTATATATATATTGAAGCGCTGCGTGGTCAGTGAGTAGGAGGAAGTCTTCTTGGTACTGTAAATAATACCTAAAGTGATGACAGCTCCATACTATAGACAAGAACTCCCTTTCTGTTGTGCTCATCCGCTGCTCTCGGGGGTTTAATTTGCGGGACGCATACCCAATCACCCTTTCTCTACCCTCGTCGTCCGTGAAACTTAATACGGAGCCTATAGCATATGCGCTCGCGTCACATGCCAGCGTCATTCGCTTACTGAAATCGGGGTACATTAATATGGGTGCTGTGATGAGCTTTTCTTTCAGTGTATCTAGGGCTTTTTGGCATTCTTCTGTAAATTCAAATTTTACTTTTGGGCCTTTTGTCTTTAGCAAATCTGTAAGTGGTTTGGCTATCCTGGAATGTCCCTCAATCCACCTCCTGTAGTAATTAATTATTCCTAATATTGATTGCAGTTCTTTGACGTTTGTGGGGGTGGGAAAATTTTTTATTTTAGCTATGAGAGCTTCATCAGGCTCTACGCCCTGACTGCTTATTGTATGGCCTAAATACTTCGTTTTTTGTGTGGCAAATGAGCATTTTTGTAACTTACATGTTAAATTTGCATTTTTTAGCCTGGTAAATACTTCTCTCTGTCTCTCCATCAGCTGTTTAAATGAGGCCCCGTGTATTAAAATGTCGTCTAAGAAAACGCAGACCTGTGTGGGTTTGAGTCCAAACAGCAGACCGTCCATAAACCGCTGGAAGGTCGTGGAAGCGTTCCTGAGGCCCATGCCCATGTAATTATATTCATAACTTCCTGCGTATTTTCCTGAATCTACTACAAAGGCTGTTTTGTGCCTATGATCTGGTGCTATGGGGATCTGATGGAATGCATCACGTAGATCTAATAGAGTGAAAAAGCAACTTTTACCCAAATTATCCACTGTAAATTGAATATTCGGTAGGGGGTATGTTTCGGGGACTGTTTTTTTATTCAAACCACGCCAGTCCACGCAAAACCTATACGTTATGTTAGCAGAGCCATCTGTGGCTTTTTTTTGAACTAACACTATACCTGCACCGAAAGCGCTGAAACTAGGCGAAATGATTTTTCGCTGCAGGTGATCCTCGATAGTGTTATCTAAGTGAGCTTGTAAGCCTTGTGGTGTTCTGTAGCCCTTCCTCCTAACTGGAATTTCATCAGAAGTATCTATCCTATGTTGGACAATGTTAGGAGCAGTTGGCTTGTGTTCCTCACTGAAAAGAGTTTTAAATTCCTGTAATAATTTCCTCATTTCTGTTGCTTGTTCACTCGTAAGGTGGCTGAGCTTTGTTGATAAGATCTCCTCATTGAGCTGAAAATCTTTGCTACTTACTGTGGGAGGACGTGAATCAGCTGTCCTGCTGACGTCATGTGCGGTTTGCGTTACATTAATATTTTTGCTATGAAGCGAGTTTTGGGGTGTGGCATTATCATTTAAATTAATCTCAGATGTCTCACGAATAACAGCGTCGCTCGTTGTGCTAATCAGAGCGATGGGCGTCCCCTTGTATAGATGTACTTTTATATTGCTCATATTGGCAAGTGTGACTGGTATGTACTGTACCTCATTTTTCATTATTACATGGCCTATGCTTCGAGCTACATAACATCTTTGCTCGTCTAAAGCATTATTTACTTCTATTGGCTCAACTAAGTACAAGTCACTGGGAGCTAACGATTTGGGAATCTGCATAAGGATTGTTTTGGCGGTCCCTGGCGGGACTGTCTCAGGTTGTCGAAGACGTAAAGTAGATTGTATGAGTCTATCAGCATCAGAGGGCCCGGGCGTTCCCTTATTGATTGCATTCACACGTTTCTGTACCTCGTGAGAGCAGAGGATGAGCGGAGTTTTGATGCCCCCTATCTCTATCTGTCTGCCCCCCACGTCTATAATAGCCTGATTTTTCACCATCATGTCTAAGCCTAGTATTCCATCGTAAAGCTTGTGGAAATTATCCACCACGTGAGTTTCAATTACATATTTCTTATTATTTATTTTTATAGGAAGATCTGAGTAGCCATAACATTGAACTTTGTTACCCCCTAAGCCTTGAACATCGTATTTTTTCGATGTCAGATTCTTGGTACCGCAAGTATTTTTCCACATTACAGTAATTTGAGCAGCTGTGTCTACTAGAAATTTGTAGTTTCTCCCCTTATATTTGAAATCTAAGAGGAGACCATCAGCTTGCTCAGCACCTTGTACCTCACTTACTGGGATCTGGCGTGTGGGGAGCTCTGCCTCGCGGTTTGCCGAGCCCCCTGGCCGTTTGGGGATGCCGTGATTTGGCGGGTTTTCTCTACAGCGTTCTCGCGCTCCTGGTGACTGTTGGCACGTGTTGGCCCAGATTTATGCTGGAACCTGGGTACGTAGCTTCTCCTAGCGTCCTGTTGACGGTACTGGTCACTTTGATAGCGCTGATTATACCCCCCCTTGCTTGCGCGACTGTCATAGTACATGCGCCTAGGCTGTTGCATATTGCCAGCACCTTGCCTGGCTTGGTAACCCCCCTGATGAGGCTTTGACCTACAAAGGGATGCAGGATGATTTTCCCTGAAGCATTTGGTGCAAAACATAGCTCTATAGCATGGTGTGCTGTTAGTTTCTTGGTGTCCTGCACGATTGCAGCGTGTGCATCTTCCTACCTCTAACGCTTCTGCCGTAAAAATACTCTTTGTGGTAGGGGCCTCTTTAGTTCTGCATCGACTCATAATCTCAACAATACTGACAGCAGCAGACACCGCGGCCTGGAAGCTCTCAGGCTTGCTGAGCCTCGTTTTCTCCTCTAGGGTGGGGTCACTGTTGAGCCCTCTTAAAAATGCATCTAAAGCTCGGTGGTCTGCCTCGGCCTTGATTGCAATGTTCATATCAGTGTTTTCCCCTAGTGTATATGTTTTCGCATTCACTTTTTTAACACTGTCAGCATACACCTCAACTGTTTCATCGGCCTTCTTTGTAATGGATGACAGCTGTTCGCGATAATAACTTGTCGTGTTTTTATCAGAGTATCTCTCAAATAGTAAATTTTTGAAAACTGCATAAGTTTCAGCTACTTTACACTTGTCATCACTCATGACAAACTCCATCGCACCCCCATCTAATTTCTGCCTTGCTATTATTAGCAAATCCGCATCTGCCCATTCCCCCAGCTGCGCTGCTTGCTCAAGTTTTGTAAAATATGACACAATACTCTCTGAGCTAGTACCACTGAAATTTGGAACTGAAGTCATAACTGCGTAATTCTTTTTACTTTGAGGGACTCCCAACATCAGAGAATTTTGATTTAACTCTTTTTGTTTCGCAGCGTCTAGTTCTATTTTTACTCTACGTTCTACTGCTTGATCAAAATTTGCCATTCTCTCCTTCAATTGGCCATTCTCAGTTTGTACGGCTGCTAAGGATCTAGTTAATGTATCTATAGCTTCCTGCAGCGTCACTGATCTACCCGTCACTAGACACTTTTCCGCCATTTTGTAGCTTTGTAACAGACTTCACTACTTCATGCACATTCATGCACTCTAACATGCATCATTATTTAAAAGGTTTTGGGGAGAATTTTAAAAAAAACATAAAATCGGCATACCTCGTCTCTTTAACTTCCTTGGAGTTTGCCCTTCCAACAGCCGATGGCAGCAAATGGTCCTTGAAGGCCTGGTAGTGGTCAGCGTGGGCCTGGTAATGGTCAACGATGTCCTGGTAGCAGCAGCGATGTGGCTGGTCAGCGGCAGCTCTCGTTGAAGATGCTCGTTGATTGCAAGGCGTGTAGACAATGAGGTTAGACGAGCGGCGAGTTGAAGTATTAAAATATTGTTATACCCAACTATATATTTTTTTTTATTATTATTAATTATTGTCACTTCACTGGTCTCTTCCCGGCGTAGTCCGTTTTTTTTTTCTGACACCACTTGTAATAGGCCTTTCCTATTACTTTATATGTTCGATGGGTTGCTGGAGTAATTATCACAATTAATAATTCGGTGTACGTGTATGGGTTTTATGGTTTTTATTTATAAGCACAAGATTATAATAAAGTAAACCCCTTTATAAAATATGAGAATGTGTATTAGTAATTATGAATATTATTGTGGCTCTAGTATAAGATGCTGTGTGGAGAGCAGGCTACAGCTCAGACTGCTCAACCACGAATGCCTCTCTCTCGGGCAGGCGGGAGCGCGCGGCACAGCTCGCTCTTCTCGCTCCCCCTGCTGAGGTTGCATTTCTCACATGCAGCTAGCTGCCAGTAGTTTTCCACTGCCTGGCTGGCGTCTGCACGGCGGTAATAGGAGACTTGAATGCTCCAGATGTGCGATGCTCGCACTCATGTTGTCTGAGAGACAAAGTTCTACCAAGCATAGAACTAGCATCTTACATAATATTGAAACTTGAAATTTTTTGCTAAATGTGTATGATATGAAAATTTGTATTTGAGATGTTCGTACCGCCACGCTTCAGAACGTATATAATTTGCATGTGTTTTGCTGTAATTACAATAAAAAAACAAATATGCTCTTATGACTGTACTAAAGCATAGAGTAGAGATGATGATAACAAAATAAAGGACCCATAAGAAAAAATCGCAGCAGTTTAAATGCTAGAGTTCGAAAGCGTTTTCATTGTTATTATATATAAATATTATATATACTGACTGATAATAATATTATCTCTTTTATATTTGAGCACCACACAACGCAAACACGTGATAAGTAGGTTATCATGTTTTCGTGAAATTGCTCTATTAAAATCGGGTCATTGAACTACCACGCTATAAACGTCAAGTTATCTTATCAGACAATATAGTAAATGTCAAGGTCTGCACACATACGGTTGTTATCAGTAGTTGGCGAGACATGACGGCAGTAACAATCAGCAGTTGGCGAGATGGAGCGCGATGTGTTGGAAGTTGTACCCGCTGAGAAAATCCCGGAGCTGGTGGAGGTTCTGAAACGTGACCTGCCGCTGAGTGCGATGGTACGTGTTTAAATTAGTTTTTTTGTAATTTACAAATGTTAATGATATTCATACTATCAGAAGAGTGTTTATCAACTTTTTTATAACTCTTCATATACTTTCTTCTGCGTCCAATGCTTAAAATATATTATTATCACTGATTTAATATTGTATGATTTTTTTTTTTTTGCACATTTTATTCTTGAGCTGACAAGAAGCTTGCTGATAAGCATCGCTCGATTGTAGAATAACTTCTTTTTTTTCCTTGTTTAATATTTTTAACTTTGTACATAATAATAGTCCAAACATTTCACTATTTGTTACAAAAATATTTTCAATTTTAATGGAGAAAAAAGGTTAGTGCTAAACACTGCTTCATTACGAAAAGGTTTCATTTTTTTTTTTTTTTTTTTCTAATTAAAGAGAAATAATATACCCGCTCACTCCATATTTTTTCTGTTCTCCTTGTTCACTCTTTTCATATATTATAAGCTGAGCACTTTGCCTGTACGGGTCTTTCACCATACGTCATAATACAATCTGACGTCACGATTTTGTAGGCACAACATTGTCTGGGACATAAGTAGCAGATATGCCTGCTAGAAATAATTTCTCCTGGCTATCAAATCATTTTTCTAAAAATTCTTATTTCATAAATGGTTGCAAAAAGAAGCAATTCTATTTAAGAAAAGTATTTGGTGACGAAAACTAAGTGTTAAAAAAGAAATGTTGTGAGTTACGGTAACCCGCACATAATAGAATTATAAGGTTTTCTGCCTAACATCTCGAAGATCTTCGGGCATCTCCGTGCCACCCAAAATATAAACACGAAATTTCCGTATACACCATGAACAAAATTTGACTACATGAAAGCCAGTTTATTCTTGGCGATTAAATTGATACCTATCAATTTATCAATTGATAAATTGATGCGATGATTGATAAGTTAGGGTGGGAGTTGCTGGAGGAGAGAAGGAGAAATTGTAGACTTGGTGTTATGTATAAAATAACAAGAAATAGTGAGGGTTGGAGGGAGTTGAGCTCTCGTATTGAGAGAGGTGTTTACATTGGAAGGAGTGATCACAGTTGGAAGTTTGATTTTGTCGGCAGTAGAAGTGATGTGGGAAAATATTAATAATAATAATAATAATAATAATAATAATTTTATTTCGAAGTTAAAGGTTGCACAAGGCAACATACATCACGTCAAATGTCACAAGATACCAAAATATTAATAACTATACAAAAACAAATCACATATTATACTAACAAACAAAACAGCCACAAATTTCATCATAAAAAAAAACACAAGCCTAGCATTGAAATTTAAATTATAGATTTAAACAATTCTCAGACAATTTATTAGCAAAGAAACTTTTAACAGAATAAAATTCTTTATCAATTAACACAGATTTAAGCTTAGCTTTAAAAACAGAATCAGATTCCAGATTTTTTAAACAAGAAGGAAGAAAATCATAAATTTTTGCACATTGAAAATGAGGATTCCCCTCAGCAAACACTGAACTCTGTTTTCCAACCCGAGGGTTGTTCCTATTTCTTGTATTATAACAATGGACTGTATCAGCTATTATAAACAGCTCAGGATGATTCCTCTTAAACATTGCACAATGAACAATATACATGCATGGAACAGTTAAAATTTTATTACTTTTGAAATGTGTAACACACGAATCTCTTTTTTTAAATTTTAACATTGTTCGTAAAGAACGCTTTTGTAAAATAAAAAGCTTATGAAGTAATTTATTAATTGATCCATAAAATATTATTCCATACGCCAAATGAGAGTAAAATGAGAGTAAACATTTCATTAACAGCTAGGACTGTAAGAGAGTGGAATTTGCTGAAGGCAGAAGTGGTTGAAGCGGAGAGTTATGAGTTGTTTAAAAGGGTTTTGAGACAAGCAAACCCTTCGCGAGCCACCGTGGCGTAGCCACATTTGCCGCGTTAATTTTATTATTATTATTATTACCTTATATTCATAATATATATATTTAACACCATAAATCATGATTTATAGGTGTTTAATACACTGACACTTAGCCGAATTCCATTCACTATTTTTACCAGGTGTGGTATTAATAAGGTGAAATTACATTCGTGAATCATACCTGCAGACTGCTGCACTGTCTGTATAACTTGATGTTCCCTCCCACTGATTCAGGTCATCAACTGGCTGAGGGTGCAGAGCTCGTGGCAGGCCCTCATCCCGGGGGTGCAGCTGATGGTCCTTTGTCCCAGCAGCAACTGGAGGAGCGGAACCGTCGTGGGACTCGCGCGGGGAGGGGTGAGGGCCGAGTCTTCAAGCGAGCATAAAGGTGCATTTCCATAGAGCGGGGAAAGAGAGAAAATCGCGTGTCGCAGCCAATCAGAGGCTCGGGACTTCCTCTCCTTGCAGGGAGCGATTTTATCAGTTTATCACCATGGCTGCCATACGAGATTGAATCAAACATGTGCGCTATAAGATGCATTTTCATAGAGCGATGTCGAGCCACACTTGGCGGGACAAGACAAGCGCACTTGCTTCAATTTCGTATAGCGTTCATGTAGATTATTAATCACTCCACCACGCGGAAAGCAACTTTTTCTCGCAAAGATAGCTACCATATATGATATTGAAACAAGTGCGCTTTTTTCGCCCCGCTTGACATCGCTCCATGGAAAAGCAATTTAATAAAGTTTCAAGAAACTTACTCCTTTTTATACTTATCTTGTAAATATTCATCATCGACTTTTGTTATAAGTAGGCCATATAATATATTATACACGTTATTCAAAATTAAATAAGTGTATATTTACATTAAATTAAAAGTCATGTGCAAAACTAGAGGGGAATTATAATATAAATTAATGAACAAAATCTTCATAACACTGTGATAAATTGATATAAGTCCACTGACCACTGACGCAATGATAAATGATAAACAAACATTTGCTTCCAGGAGTTGGGGGACAGAGTGTTTGCTGCGATGTTCGCCACCTCAGACGAAGGTAACGTTATACTATAGAGTACCTGATTTCAGGTGCTGCAATGGTTATTATCTTATTTTATCATATTATACATTAGTATAGTTTACCTTTATATCTTACCTTGATAGTTCAGTGAAAACGCTTAAATAAACTCGTCAAAACACGAATGCAGCATTCATTTTGTTGCCTTTTGTGTTGAGGGAAAACTCGTATATAACGCTACTGTATATTATATGTGTGTATAAATTGAACATGCCTACTGTGTGAAATTAATGGAGTGAGTGATTGATGAAGGATTATTTTTTTAATGCAGCAATGCTAGCCCTTCCTGCAAAAGCTGGCTTGGAGTGCATTTAAATTTTTAATGGTAGTAAAATTAAAAAAAACAAAAAAAAAAAACAGAAGGCATCTTACTATAGTATATAAGTGTACTCTAACGTAAGATCAAATTAATTTTGCTATAAGGTGCATTTCCATGGAGCGAATGTAGCGCGGGGCTTGACGCGGCGAGAACGGCGCACTTGCTTCAATGTCAAATGGTGGCCATGTTGGCGTGGAAAAATTGCTTTCCTGAAGCGATTAAATCGCGCCTCAATTTTTCCACGCCAACATGGCCGCCATATAACATTGAAGTAAGTGCGCCTTTCTCGCCGCGCGTCAAACCTCGCTTGACATCGCTCCATGGAAATGCACCTATATACCTGTGATACAACGGTATAGTTGACATTATGTACATTTCCTTGGACCAGAGCAAGGGCAAAGTGACCTACTAATAAAGAGAACGCTAAAACGAAGGCATATATAACCAAAATGTGTCAATGGACAACATACATGAAAAAATTTTATTGCAGAAATGGTACCAAATTATGCTACAGTGAATTTTTTCAGATTTTTTTGAGACCCGGAACTAATTTTAAATAATTATTGAAAGTCCTGTGATTTCAGTTGGCACCCCTGCAGCCTTAATAAAAAGGATAGAGACTGGACGCCTATTGACGCCTTCAGGGGGCGTGGCCGCACTTTCAATAATTTATTTAAAAATAGTTCTGGGTCTCAAAAAAATCTGAAAGAATTCAGAGTAGCATAATTTGGTACCCTCTATTCATTTCTGCGCAATACAAATTTTTCATGTATGTTGTCCATTGCCCTAAAATATCAACCAATCCATCAATCAGAACGCTAAAACAGTAAATCTCTTTTATCCTACAGCCGGGTGCTCCGAGCTCGCCTACGTGCTGCTGACGTCACAACTCGTTCCCTGGTCGTCCCTCGAGGGCCTGCTCGGCGTGCTGGAGGTTCACGAGCCCATCGTGCTTGCCGCGCTCGCCGCCAGGGGGCTGGGGGTCTCCCTGAGTGCGGTGGACATCTACCACATGCCTGCGCACCAGGCTGTGCAGATACCGGTGCCAAAGTGAGTCGTGGGGTAGAAATTAGACTGGCGAGTCTCACGTATAGTAGTGGTAATGTGCTTTTGAATGATTTGCTACTGAATCATGCCGTAATGCGCTGCAGAACATGTGGAATGCCATAGAGAATCTTGCAATTTTCTGTAGCGCGTTCTATACTGTCTTCCGTAAAAAAATAAGATATGTTTGATTTTTCTACAAACATCTCTAAAAAAATTAAAAAAAAAAATTAAACATATAAAACTTCTAATAGTTGATAGTTATAAAATAGTTATGTGATGATGTGTAACAGATTGCAACAATGAGCATTATGCTTTAACAATTTACAGCTCATTATTGCACTTGATAATGACAGCTCATTATTTCTACGAGGGACAATTTATGTGTAAGAGTTAAAGTTAAATCGTGGTTTGTAAGTCGTAAAAAATTGGCTCCGTGCTGAGCTAAAATTTTATGTTTGGCAATCCAAGCAATACATGTGGTTTTTTTGGCATACGCCGAGTTTTCTAGACCCTGGCAAAATCCAGGACATATGAAGAACGTGCCAATGTTACTAGGCGCAAGCCAAGGATGTTGTATATTATGGATAGGTGGGGGCACTGTCGTCAGTGAGGCAAGGTCGTGTGGAGGAATTGGGTGGTAGAACAATAGAATGTCTGCCATTTTACCCTGGCCTGTGAAGCCAAAACAATACAGAATGTTGCGCTCGGCTGCCATGATACCATGGCCTTTTGCCTCAGCAGCTATAATGCTATTGGTATAGGCCTAGCCTATCCATATTATATAGTACAAGATCCTTGGCGCAAGCCAAGTTTTAGCACAATCAGAGCACCGTCTACACATTGTAAGCCGAAACCTAAATGCTCACTGAAATTATTCCTGATTTTCAGACCACCCCCCGAGGCTCAGCTGATCTCAGTACACCCTCATTTCGAGGATGAGGTATGTCATCTGTGGGTCAACTTCACGGAACAGAAGCGACCTCTGGTGCGCGCCATGCTGCGCCACAACCGAAGTTCAGGGCTGCAGGTGGCGGGCCGTCTGGCCTCCTTGGTGCTCGAGTCGCACTACGGGGGTCTTGGACTTCTCACCACGGACCCCGCGTTCTACGGTCGAGGGTACGCCAGTCTCGTACTCGCCAGTCTGACCCGAGACTTGGGACAGACCGGCGACGACTCCGTCATCCTCGTGTCTCCAAAGAGCGAGGGCGCGCTCAGAATTACCAACAAGTTGGGATTCGTGCAGATCGCCAAGGGGTCGTTTGTCAACGTCTTCATAGATCTCGCCAAGTCCAGTTGAAGTTTTTTATTCTATTTTTTTTTTTTTTTTTACAATTAAGGATACACCTCTATGAGCTTGAGGCGGGGTAGTGGGTTTAAGCGAGAAGGAAGGGAAAGGATGGAGTGGCCATGACCTGTTATGCGTCCTAGCATTTGCTGAAGTGAGACTGAGGGAACTGTGGTAAACCTCAGTCAGAACGGACATCTTTACTTTTTACAATTGACCAAAGTGGTGTCCAATGTCAGGGACTGCATGGACATTTTTCTGTGAAAAATATGCAAGTACCAAGGGTAATATTTTGATTTTTATATTTTTATCTTATTTTATTTCATATTTTTAATTTAAATTATAAACATCAGTTATAATAAGGAATGCGTTAAGTTGAGGTTGTTTGTGTTTATTAGAATTCGTTTAGTATTATCATAACATTGAATTTGATTACAATAGAATAATCGATATGACTATAACAATTAAATAATTAATCAATTGATCTCATTGTCATTTATAATTATTTATATTTTGTGTTGCACATAATATATACATATTTATGTAGTTTATACATATTAATTTATTAATTAATTTATGAATCATGTGTGTATATAATTTTTCATATTTTATTTATTTTTATAGAAATATAACAATAGTATAATGCATCTAAAGATTCCATAACCAGGATTATAGTTTGTATTGGAACCAATAAACATGCAAATAAAAACAAATATAGAATGAATCTTCAATACTTTTATTTTCACCTGTAATTGATGTTCATAAGGATGTTTCAGGATTCAGTGTGGGCTATTTGGACCTTCATTCCAGTACTTTTTGCACTAGATATTAATTTAGTACTGAGTTAAACGACAATTTAAGTATAAAATGTTTCTTGAGAATAAGTATCTAAAAATTGAGTGATTCAGTTGAAAAAAGTAAAAAAAAAAATAAATAAAAAAAAATACAAATATAATGAATCAGTGCATATAACTTTTTTATCTTTGTAATTTATTTTATTCAATTTAATTAAGTAATTGTTAATTGTAACTTTTAACAACTTATCACTGAATTTGTTTCAAACTTTTTGTATTATTTTTAAATTCTTATATCTAATGTAATAACATTGTAAAACTATTGGTTAGAGACAAAAAAGGCATTCATGCTAGGGCTGTAAATAACCGAGAAAAATGTTTAACCGGTGACCGTCAACTTTTAACCGGTTTTTAATCAAACCGAAGTTCGATTAAAAACCGCCAAGAATTCTGAAAATGTTTGATCGATTAAAAAAACCGTCTAATCAATATCGGTTAATTTTATTCGATCGGTTAATTATTTGAATTTATTTGATCGGTTAATTTAACCGAAACGGTTAACTCTGCGCCATCGGTTATTTTTTGGCAATTATCACGTTAAATTAAGATATATTTAATACAAATACCATTACTATTGCATACACATAACTGAATATAGAATATTCTTTTTCCTTTTATCAACATCATATCACATTAATTAAAAACATTAAAATCAAAATAACAGATAATGGTTTTTATTATTATAAAGTATATTTAGTACAACATTAAACAGTATTAGCATAAATATCTTTAATCAATTATTGATGTTAATATTGATATTGTTTATTTAACATGCATTATTGAATATTGTTACTTTTCACAGTGTCACAATTGCATTCTATTTTTCTGTGTGGGGGGGGGGTGGAGGAGGGGGGGGGATTAATTGAGAAATTTAATTCTTTTCTGAACTTTTCTCTATATATCATATTATAATATATTTTTTTTTTGAGAATGACACTCGAATTCCTTTTTATTCTTTGTTATAGTTCATAAAATATGTTTTTTAGTTGATTACCTAAAAACGGAAGTTGAACAATAGTTCAACTTACATTGTCAAAAATATAGGTAAATGATATGTATATATAATAAATTGTTATGTTTGAGAGGATGGTCAAATACATATCCTGAATGGAATTCACGTGTCAATTAATTTTTTTGCATTTTTAAAAATTCATAAAAAGAATTAACCGCGGTTAAAAGTGCTTAAAATTATGACACGGCTAGAAACGGTTAAAATTGAATATCAGTTAATTTTCAATTTTAATCGAAGTTCGGTTAAATGGTTAAATTAACCGTAACCTCGAGTAACAGTGTTTTATGAAAACGATTAACCGTGGGGTTTTAACCGGACGGTTAATCAACCGGTTAAAATTTACAGCCCTAATTCATGCCTTAACTCTCGCCATGTAAAGACGTTTAAATAAATAAATAAAAAAATAAATAAATAAATAAATAAATAAATAAATAAATAAATAAATAAATAAATAAATAAATAAATAAATAAATTTTTTGCCGGAAAGTTTTTGCGAAAAATAATTAATGCAAATTCATTGGTGTAAAAAGACTCGTTAGTTAATTGGCTTAATTCTGTTAATTTTCTTTCGACTTAAATTTTAAATATGTAGTACAAATGCCTGGCAAATGAGCTTTTTCTACTATATTTATTTGAAAACAGACAGCTGAAATATTTTTTGTTGCTCAAATAGAAAAATATTAATGTCAACTTTTTTTTACAAAGTATTTGTTATAAAAATAATGAAAATTCATGAAAATGTCCCAGCAGCATCCTTGGGGACAATGAACTCTTTAATTATACGTAGTAGTAATTATAACTTCAGTGTGCTGGCAAATTTTGTGAAGACCTTATCAATGTATTGTATACACTCGTCGCTTTGGAAATGTTCTGTTTGCAGTCTTTGTGAATCATCTGCGTGAGTATATCACTGGGCATGGTGATTATTGTGATTAACAAAATTGCAAACGAAAATTTCCAAGGCGATGAGTGTACAAGTCTTAATAAGGCATTGTTCAGTAAAAAACTAACAACATAGGGGGTGTGGCGCAGTGCATTTGACCGGGTCTCATCAGATCACTGAAGTCAAGCAACGCCGAGCGTGGTTAGTAGTTGGATGGGTGACCATTTTCAACAAAAAACACATTTTCCACCCAGGGGTAAATCGTTGCGCTTTTCCAATATATGTGGTTCTCCTGGCTTTGGACCATTGCACTTCCAGTTCATTGACAAAAGCTGTAGCGTCCATCATGGCTGAGGTTTCCACGTTTCCCTCAGTCGCAGGCAAATGCCGGGATGGATTGCAAGGCCGTGGCCGTCCCCGTTCTGGAAGGGCCCGCGAAACGCTAGGTCAGGGTTTCAGTAGGTTCGGAGTTTCAAACTTAGTGAGTAATTAGTAAGTAGCAGTACCCAGTTAAGGTTTGATTAAAAAATAATAAAATATAATAATAATTTTAAATATATAATGTATAATCATGTCAGATCATTGGGTCTTGAGATTAGATAATTTGTCCAATCTCACAAAGGTGTGTTCACACATTAGTGACTATTAAATTTAAAGGGACACGGAACCTTAGAATTATAGTTTTTTAATCAAACGTTACCCACCAATACAAACATACCGCACGGTGGCGAGTACTCCAGGGTAAGCGGGTCGCGAGTAACTAAAGCGTGGATAGCTGACGTCACAAATCACGAATGGCAACACAGCTGCCTCTTCCCCACGGAACTCACTCCCCCCTACTCCTTCCCAGCTATACTCACAAGTCAGTGGGATATTGCCTGTGCAATTGCCCTGCGGCTCTCTATGTTAATTTAATTTTTATAAATTCGGGGGATGGTCTGAAAATGGAAATTTACCCATTCCTCGCAATAACATATCTTACATAAATTTTTTATGCATTCGTGTCTTTATCTCTTTAAGAAGTCGTTTCTTATTAATCTGTATTTAAGAATAAGCCGTATTTTTTATTGCTATGCAAGCATCACCTAAGCCCCTGCCCAAATTCTTCTGCTCGTTGTTAATAAACAAAGTACCAAAGTACTGTGGTGTAATGTCTTTCGCGTGAAAGGAAAAACATGGGACGGTTGTTGATTTACATGTTAACTTATGGATAATGACCGTTAATTATGAAGTTGAAACGGTTACCTAGCGCTATAACAATGTCATTACGTTCTCTGCCCTGGTGGCAAAATTAGGCACTATGTCGTCCCATGTTTAACATTGAAAAAGGCTTCATGCGACAGACATTATAAACAATAGTTTGTTACAACCATTGCGAGTAGAAGACTTTGCTCCTGCCACATATGCAACCTGCTCCGTTTACATGCTGAACAAGTTGCCTAACCCCAAAATGCATACCCTGCTCAAAAAATTTGCGCAAGTTCTTGTAAGATCATAAAAGATCTTGTAATGTAAACATAAAGTGACCAAGAAAGGGGCAAAACATGGTATAAAAGTGGTCTGGCATATATGTTATCCTTCTACAAATAATTTTTAATTAAAAAATGTGATTTTTTTTTGTAAATAAGATAATTTTGATTTTGTAAGATCTTGAGCAAGTTGGATATCTTGTTCAAGGAGTCATTTCTTACGGAAGGTTTAAAATCTTGGCAAGAAACTGACTTGCGCAAGAACAAATTCAACGCAAGATGTTACATCTTGCGCGTGTGATCGAATTTCTCGCAAGATTATTTCTTGAGCTAAATACCTTCTTGCGTATGTTGAAAATCTTGTTCAAGAAGTAATTTCTTACGTAAGATTTTACATCTTGGCAAGAAACTGACTTGCGCAAGAAAAATTCCACGCAAGATAAAAAATCTTGCGCGTGTGATCGAAATTTCCAACAAGATTATTTCTTGAGCTAGTTTATATTCTTGCGTGTGTTAAAAATCTTGTTCAAGAAGCCATTTCTTACGTAAGATTTCACATCTTGGCAAGAAATTGACTTGCGCAAGATAAATTCCACGCAAGATAAAAAATCTTGCGCGTGTGATCGAAATTTCTAGCAAGATTATTTCTTGCGCTGGTTTATATTCTTGCGTGTGTTGAAAATCTTGTTCAAGAAGCCATTTCTTACGTAAGATTTTACATCTTGGCAAGAAAATGACTTGCGCAGGAAAAATTCCACGCAAGTTGAAAAATATTGCGCGTGTGATCAAAATTTCAGGCAAGATAATTTCTTGAGCTGTTTTACAATCTTGCGTGTAATGTAAATCTTGTTGAAGAAGTCATCTCTTACTTAAGATTTGACATCTTGGCAAGAAATGGACAATTGCGCAAGAAAAAATTACACGTAAGTTGGTAATTAAATCTTGCGCGTCAGTTCGAATCTTCTAATTTATTGTAAGATTATTTCATTAGCTAGTTACCGTCTTACGTGTGTTTGAATTCTTGTTCAGGAATAAGTCATTTCGTACGTAAGATTTCATATTTTGGCAACAAACTGAATTGCACAAGAAAAAACTTCACGCACAATAGAAAATCTTGCAAAATTTATAAAAATTTCTCGTTAGATTGTTTCATGAGCTAGTTTAAAATTGTTCAAGAAATTATTTCTTACATACAGTGGCGTGCGGTGGGTTTAGCAGGCAGTAATGCGGCGGCAAAATTATGGGACTGGACACAACAAAAGGGGGGTCCGGGGGTCGGAGCCCCCCGGATAGCCCGCCGCAGGCGAAAATTTTTTTAAAAAGGGGGCGTGGCAGGCGACTTTTTAAGTATATAAATAACACAAAAATATATTATATTTCGACGTTTTATACAATTCTAAAATCAATCACAAATAATTTTTTAAATCAATTTGTAAGAGACGAGTTAAATTTTTTGTCGGTAATGTCTTTTTTTATATCGATCGTATGACAGTTATATTCATGATCGAGCACATAATATATGATATAAATATTTTCACTAAATACAATACGTATAATTTTTTATTGTGATTCCAACTATATGTACAGCTGCAATACGTGAAAAAAAAAATACACATTTTATTCTCTGCAGTCAATACATATTTATGCTAAACTGAAAACTTGTTTTAAATTCTAATTGTGATCCCCGACGCGGATTGATCAGGATAGCAGTCAATAAATCAATATTTTATTTTCTAAGAATTTTAAGATACGTAATTTCTTTCAAATAATTTATTGTTTTGAAAGGTAAAGTAAATTTAAGAACATGAGTTTAATCGTTTAAAATAATTATAGTGTGTATTTCAAAATTGTGAAACTATTCATGTTTTGCTTTAAAAATAAGAGATAAAGTTTTCAAATCTTATATTTTTTTCTCGGCAGCATATAATTTACGATAATCCACGAGGCAAAAACATCGGCTCCTCGATCGTCGTCGCTCCCCTCCCTCAACTCCCTCCCAGGACTGAAGCTCGCCCCCACCTCCTAAATCGGTAGAAAGCTCATCTTTTTCTTTAATGATAAAACTATACGAAAAAACGGGCGCGGGAGGGGAAATGTAGATTCATGCATGGGGAAAACAAAGCTGAGGGAGTCTACCGCTTTCATGCAAGAGGGCGTCTTTGCATTGCACCGCGAATTCATTTACGTTTTTGCGGTAAACGCTTCAAAAAATTCAAACGAAGATTTTCACATAGACAAAGATAAATTCTTTTTTTTTATTGAAATTTGACGTGATGAAATTAAAAAAGAAAATATTTATATTTTTTTAAAGAAAGCTCAAATTTTCCCTAGATGCGCCGCATCCAACGCATTAATGGACCGCACGCCACTGCTTACATAACAAGATCTTACAAGAAAAAATTCTTGCGTGTGATTTCCTTTGTACCACAAGATTATTTTGAAAACCATCTCCGGAGGAAAGGAGTGTTTCAGTAATTTTTTTGACATCACCAGTATGCTTTGTGATTTTTTTCCTTTGGAAATCAACGTTTAAATCTTTAAATTATAGTGATATTGGAAACTTGTACACGTAAGGGTGAAAACCTCCCCTTAGGTGAACACGGGTTTAATTGGTCAATTTTTTTTTTTCAACTGTTCTCATTTTTTTTACACAATATTAATAATAAAATAAATCAAATTGCATATTTTTTATAATTCAACACTAATAGGGTAGCAGCACCCCTAATAGTTAGTCGGGGGTTAATTTGATCACTATTATTAAATTCAGCGTGTCAATTTACTCCTGGAGACAAATTTTCAGCTTGATCGGTAAATTGTGATTTGTTTTCAAAATTGCGCGCGAGACTACACGTTGCTAAAAACAAATGCTACACGATATGCGTTATAAGATGCATATAAGATGCTGTGAAAAAATGACGTTCCGGTGAAGTTGCATGGAGCCGGAGAATTTCTTCATTTTGTGTTTATTTGTGTTAATTAATTAGCTATTACACAGTTCCAGGTAAGCATAAACTTATGTATAGTAGTTTTTGTTTAATATATTGTTAAGCTCATACGAAATTATGTGTTTTTTTAAAGAAATTTCGATGGCTGGATCTGCTTCCTGTTTGCCGAATGGCTTGCAAACATGGCCGAAACCGCCAAGGAACGGCGGAATATGATGAGATTACTGATCAAGGTACGAGACCGACAAAACATAGCTGTTATATGCATAAATCAACGGCATAGCATTGTATGATGTCGATAAAGGTATGCATACCACTACTGAAATGTATGCATACTGGCCATAACATTCATTATTTCTTTGTATGTCTTTGTATAACTTTAACGCTTAAATGCATATATTGTGGTTGTAAGTTATTCATTTAACATTGCTGTGCAGAGTTTTCCTTGTACATTATTTGTTAATCATGCATAATAATATAGCCCTGTGATCAAAATTCTTGAGCAACATCTTACGCAAGTTTTTTTTTTTTTTTTTCCAGGTTCCGGGTTACAATGCGTACGTGGCCAAAGGGAGTATTATTGAACGGAGAGATGGAATAAAGGAAGCAGGAAGATCAATTAATATGTTCAATTCATATAAAAATTTATATCAATATTTTTCTAGTAATGAAACCAGCATAAAAACGAGAACTATAACTGACTAATTTTATTTTTTCCAGTATACTTCTCACTTCAAAAAAAAAAAAAAAAAAAAATTATAATTTAATAAAAATAAAAACTAACACTTTATTTTTTTACAGAATTCTAGAAAAAAAACTAACTCTATATTTTTTCCAGTACGTTTAATGATAAATATGGGACCTCTGAGTTTTCTGCCTACAAGTTTCTTATGGAATATCTTAAGATCTTTCCATATCTTGGACAAGTTAGTGGGTAAGATCTTACCCAAGTATGTCCTCAAGATCATGCAAGATCTCCCATAATATATTGCAAGATCATGCACAAGATCTTGCTCTTTTGGCGCAAGATCTTTCAAGATCTTGCAAGATCTTGCGCAAGATCTTGCAAAATCTTGAGGACGTACTTGAGCAAGATCTTGAAAGATCTTGTACACGATCTTGCAAAATCTGAAGCGTGAACTTGCAAGATCTTGAACAAGATCTTGTGCCATCAGCGCAAGATCTTGCATAAGATCTTGCAAGATTAAAAAATCTTGCAAGATCTTGGGTAAGGACTTGCACAAGTTCTTGAGCTTTTCGACAAGTAGATGGGCAAGATCTTGCGTAAGATCTTGCAAGATCTTGAGGACGTACTTGTGCAAGATCTTGCGCTTTTCGGCGCAAGATCTTGCTCAATTTCTTGTCAAGTTCTTGCGCAATTTTTTTGAGCAGGGTAATGTATAGTACAGGCCTATATAGTACACTCGCCGCCTTGAAATATATCCGTTTGCAATCTTGTTGTATACATTACATAACTACCCTGCAGGCATTGCGATTACAAAGCTGCAGATGGAAATTTTCCCACGACGATGAGTGTATCTAAACTAATTTTAACGATTACAATTCCAGATTTAACCGGTATTTTTGAACTTGTTACATTTATTGCTGTAGAAATATTAAAATATTAATTTTGGAAATTTTATACTGTATAATAGAATTATATAATTAAATAATTACAAGGCAATGTTATATATCAGAGTTGTGTATTACAACCAAATATCATCACAGATTTTCTCGCCTCTGCGTTTGAAGACACAAAATGATTTTAATTTTATTCAAAATTTAAGTTAATAATAAAATATGAGGAATAAATGTTATTTTGTTGTGTTTTTATTTATTTTTGTTATTGGGTCTGATTATATTCTGCCATTTTATCTTCACATTTACTAATTCACTTTTAATTGTTAGAATATTTCTTGGCGTACTTTCGTGTACCACAAAGTATTCGTGCTCGTTGTTTGTAAACAAATTATTTTAGTGTAATGTCTTTCTGGTGAAGTGAAAAACATTAGTGACAAGCTTCAACTTAAAAATGCCGCAGCGCCGCATTCTGACATCGCTCCATAAGGTTTGTTAGGAGAAAAATCTTATTTATTTTTTCATTCAAATTCTATGCTGCATAAAATCTCGAATATTTTTTATGTTGTGTAAAGTGATCTTTCCCGTGGCTCATATGAATTATTAATCTTGTCCTTCATAAGAACCACCAAAAAAAATTAAAAACCAGGTACCGCTGGGTTAAAGGATAGGAAGCTTGATAGAACATGTCGTCGCGCGCAGTTCGCGCGCTAGATTTTAATTGGCTGAGAGAATTGTGTCGTCAATATTAAAGCTTCTCATTATTAACTTACATGTTAACTTATATTATAAGAAACAAGGTTTATAAAAATTATCAAGTGTTGACGTGATGAGAGAAGTATAATAAAATAAAATACAAAGCAAAATTTTGAAAAATTAAAACTTATAGCATTTTTTTTATTATTCCCAGCACATAAAGTACGTGTTGTCGTTTTTAAAACTTCTACCTGATGTACATATGATCCATCAGCCGTTTGCTCTATACTGTAAAGTAGACTGTATGGACAACACAAGCATATCATAAAGTTGAAGCTGGAAGCCATGCCGATCGGTTCCTCCACAAATCCGACCTTCTGAATGAGTCTCAGGGACGCTGCGTTGTCGGGCAGGACGGTGAAGTAAGGGTCAGTGCCGGCTCTCCCCATGTCCCTCGTCAGGGTCGCCACCGCCAGGTGAGCCAGACCTCGACCCTGGAACGAGGGCTCCGTCTGACCCATCCCGATCCCTCCGTAGTCAGCCTCCAGAACCATCGAGGCCAGTCGCTCCTCGCCGTCCTAACCTGTGGGGTCATAAAAATAGGAGCGTTTAGTGACAGGCGGATTTACATGGCGATTTATATCATGCGACGTTACGCGAATAATGCGCACTTGCTGTAACATCCATTGGTGCCCATATTTGGCGATTAAAAAAAGAGCATCTAAATTACGCAAAATTCCCTGCCGCATGTGGACAATTCACTTGCCGCATAGGATTTCACAGCTATTGTGTCAAAATCGCGTCGCTTCGTCGTTGCCGCCACATGTGAATTCGCCTTTAGCTCTCCATTATCATTTTTTCTCGACATAACCGTGATTACAATGTGGTACATTTAACTTCCTGCATGGTTCTTAGTGAACTCGACCTATATAAGATAATGTTTAGGATTTTATGGTTCAGTTCCAAAACAAGGCGGCCATAGCCTATGAAACAATCAATCCCAGCATTCACATAGTTGTGACTGGGGGAATCATGGAAACCTCATTCAAAATGGTCAGCAATTTATGGAGGATCATGTCCTAAATGCACGAGTGCATGGGTGTTAATTTAGCATCCGCCACTTGTGAAAAGTTTGGCGGTGCCTGGGATCGAACTGGTGACCTTCCGATTACAAATCAAATTCTCTATTACGTGAGGTGGTTATTCTTGACTTCAAGCCAATTGAAATAACAACGTCTGGAGATTATTGCTAGTTTAAAAAAATTGCAGTTTATTGGACTATTAATTGATGTCGTAAGAGAATAAGTGGGTTATTTTAAAAATTATAATACTCAGAGACCCTATAGAGACCTCCGTGACATATGGCCAGGGATTTGATCAGAGTTTTGCTATTTCTGAGGGTGGCGGCGCTGCTAAATGTTCGACATGGCCCATTTTTTGCTGACTGAAATTGCGGCGCGGCCCACGAGAACCGGGCCGTGCCGCTGCGATTCAGTGGCGCCACCACTCTCAGAAACAGCGAAGCTCGGCCCAGGTTGTTCAAATTCCTGGCCATACGGAGGTCTCTGTATAATAATACTCAAGTCTTGGCCCAGCACGTGTTACATTGATTACATTTTTTATTTATCTAGAAGTAAACTATTGACTACATTGCAGTGTCTATGAACTATTTCATTTGACTGAAAAAAAAAAAAACAAAAAAAAAAGAGCTAATCACATTTCTTTAATATGCATGCACTTAATTATATTGATATATTTTGAACCACTTGAAGTCACGTGCAATAAGAAAAGGAGCTATTGGTTGTTCTCAACCTTTTTTTTTCAAATCCTATCTGGGTATCACTTCTATTTACTAATTACTCAGTAAGTTTGAAATCCTGAACTTTCCGAAACCCTAACTTTGCGTTTCGCGAGCTCTTCCGAAACGGTGGCAGCTACGACCTTGCAATCCATCCTGGCATTTGCCTGCGACTGAGGGAAACGTGGAAACCTCAGCTAGGATGGGACGCTAAAGCTTTTTTCAATGAACCACCAGAATTGTAATAGTCCAAAGCCAGGGGAACCACATAGTGGAAAAGTACGATTTATCCCTCATTGTCAGTGGGAAACGTGTTTTTTGTTGAAAATGGTCACCCATCCAAACACTAACCACGCTCGACGTTGCTTGAATTCGGTAATCTGACGAGACCCGGTCAAACGTACTGCGCCACACCACCAATGACCGACCATCTTCTCCCTCTCACCTCTCACGAACACCCCCGCACTGAGGTTATGCTCCACCATGGCTGCGATGGCTGGACGGTAACACTCAGCAAAGTAGCGCCAAAGTCTGCACACGTGGTCCACGTGGTAAACTGAGAGACGGGACACGTGCACGCCAGGGCCGGGCCTGTGACGTCAGAGGAATACATGAACTGACAGTGAGAAATAACTCCATCCAGATTTTGCGTATAATTTATACACTATATATGAAACATATAATTATTATATAAATAATATAAAATTGCCTATTACTGCCAGATTATAGAAAAATATTTTGTTTTCGGTCCTCAAAAGTTATAAATAGTAAAAAGTAAGTTCAATTGTCTTTTTGCTCTGTGAATAATTAACCAGCTTTACATGTTTGTATTACATTTACATTAATTAAAGGCTCAAATAAGAATATATTTGCTATGTTACAAATATATACATTTATTCAAAATTACGTTACACGATTTCTCTATACGTGACACGCACCGGGCTTGTGCCGTGTCACTCCTGCCTGAGGGCTAGCTGTGCAGGTAATGCCCGAGCTGCTATATTGAACTTTACCTTGCACTCGCGTCAGCAAATACCGCTGAGTGCATCGCAGCTACGAACACACCGCACTTCAACATCCTGAGCCCATGCTGACTCAGGCTCAGTACTTTTCCATTTTTAATTATACAAAACTGTGGGTTACAGAGCCCTTCCCACAGAATTTGTTTCGCCCTCGAAACATGCAATTAATACATCGAGATAAAAACATTCAAAATTTTCTCCGCTGTAAACAACATTCATCTAGTTCTAAAAACCCTCACTAGATGGCATATAATTATCCATTGAAACAAAACATTATAACAGCTGTATTGAGAAAAAAAACTTAACAAGAGCAATTTATTGCAAAACAATATGATGATAAAACCCAATTATTATCAACTATAATAATTTAAATTGACCAACATCAACAAAATAAGTAACCCATTAACAAGATAAACCATAAATGAAGTGTATCAATAGGAAGGTATTGGTTCATTATTTGCTTGCTCGGGGTCTGGTTGTGGTTCTCGCATACCTCTTATTATAATTGCTTTAAAACAACACAACTTCTTGAAATATACCACAGCAAAAATTATACCAGCAACCACCAAAACAGTAAAAAATGACCCACTTGAGCTTACTGCCGCATGTGTAATTACTCTTCGTTTATGCTCAGCAAGAGCCTGAACCTCTTTAACAATCTCAGCAAATTTCCTCGGTTCATTTTCATGCCAATTATACGAATCCAACATAGACTTAATATCAAGTGTGCCAAATTGACTTGAAACATTGTGCAACTCCTTATGTGTCAGTGCCAGGTCCCCTGTAAATTTCACCGGATTTTTACCCAGGGTAATATTTAGCTGCTTACTAACTGAATACCGGGGCAACAAACGGACACCATCCCCTGAAATATCACAGCTTGCAACATTTTCCATTAACTTTACGCCCTCTATATTTAATGACTGGACGGTGGGGGGAACATCAACAGCTGGACACTTAACAATTACTGCCATGGCTGTTGGTACTGCAACAATCACATCAGATTGTACCCTGCGCACATACGGAATTGTTAACTTATTAATTTGCGTGGCACACAGATCATGCGATTGACTTAAGAACAGATTAATTACACACGTCTTATGAGACACTGAATACACTTCCCTTGTTACCTCACAGATATGCATAACGCTTTCTATGCACACTAAACTATCATCATCAGACATAAAATATTTTGACACATCACGGCTTACGTAAACAAACTTTGGAACTACAACCTGCAGAGCATAACCTAGAGCCTTGTTGTACACTGGTATAGACAAAATTTGATACTTGTGATATACGTTATCTTGGGCAATTAAGGGAATTGTAACAACCAACATTAACTTTCCACCATGCATAAACGGAACCACCCTGGCTGCATTATAGAATATATTAATATACTCTCTAGAAACAGGTGCAATCATAGACAAGCCAGGGGACAAGTTTTTCTGAATATTCTCTAGCAAGGCGAGGAATAGTGTAGAGTGCAAGATGTCAGAAGTTAATTGATGACGCGATGTCGCTTGAACCGCAGACCTGAACACATTTAATTCAAGCCTATTTGAGTTAAGCATATGCCCAAGTTGGTGCATCATGTTTGAAAACGCCAAATCCGAATTAACTGAATCAACTTTGTATTTCATAGCTTGCGACTCACGCAGAAAATTCACATTAAACTCTTGCACTTTCTGCACCATGCTTTGCGCTAAACTCTGCATGAATTTACTGTTGTTAGCCATTTTCTCATCAATGCCCCTGAAATACAACATAGTTCTACCCAACACTGAGGTTGAGTTTTCTATCTCAGCATGCATTGCATCTAACTCATCTCGTATATCTTTCTCATCTGCTTCATCCAGTGTACCAAAACCAACTCTAAGCATTTTACCTATGCCAGGGAACCATGAATCCCTTCTCTGAACTTTGCTCTGCGGTAACAGATTGTAAAACTCAACTACTTCAGTCGAATACTCGTGAAACATGTTAACCATATACTGAAACGCACTAGTAAGGATATCAGCTGACGCGCTTTCAGAAGGTTTCTCTCGCCACATATCAGTAAGTGACCTGAACTGAAGCTCCAACGCATCATGCTGCTTCTTAACATTTTCACAATCAATCTCAAGCACCAGTTTGAACTTACTTGCCGATATCCCCACAGTGTCAGTCCTTATAAAAATCACGCTGTTCGTCACATTTTTCACTTCAAACGAAACACACAAAACACACACTGTAAAAAACAATACAACCAAAACTACACACAAACGCATCTTGAAAAATGTTTATTAATCTTCCACCCCTGCTAAATTGCGATAAAAATGTTTATCAGTCCTACCCTTCGTTGCTCTCAAACCAGCTCTACGTGGGGGCGTGACAGTGTTTGTTGACACAGCTGACTGCGCTTGACCAGCTGTTGGTGTCAACGCACGCGAAGTGGGCGGAGAGGGAGGGGGGCTCAGTGACACTGCTGGCTCTGCGACGCCATTGCTGCTCTCTGATTCGCTGTCACTGCTGCTGCTGGCCACTGACTCCTCGTCAGCTCCCTCCTGAAACAAGACACGCGAGGCACCATATGTTCTCTGCCTATATTTCTTTAGCCTATTATTATGGACAATCAAGAGCCTATTTGGCAACTGCAATTGCACCAAAACACGTGACATTACCTTGACCACAGTATACGGACCCTTGAATTGTGCCTGCAGTTTCCTAGTATGCCCAGGTTTCACCACAATGTCCGATAACAGGACCTTGTCTCCGACTTTGAAAACCACTTCTTTTGCCCTCTTGTCATGACTTTTCTTTTGCCTCGCAAAAGCTGCTAAATTTCCTTCATATACTTCTTCCCACGTAGCTCGTAATTTTTCGCTTAAACTGGTTACATCAACATCCTCTATCCTCTCAATTTCTTGATCTACTGTACTGAAAGGGGATCTCATAGGAACACCAAAAACAACTTCATGAGGAGATCTGCCAGTGCTCGAGTGTGGCTTGGTATTGTAACAAGACACTACATATGGGAGAATATTAGGCCAATTGTTCTGCCTAAGATTCGAATAATGGGACAGTATTTTCTTGATTTTGGCATGAACGATTTCTGTCCTTCCATTTCCAGCGGGATGAAAACTCGTTGTACGCAGTTTTTTCACGTCAAAAAGCTTACATAACTCTTTCATGATCTCAGACATAAAGTTTTGACCCTGGTCTGTGATAATAGCACGAGGCACTGAGTACACTAAGAAAAATTTCTCGACCAGACATTTTGCAATTGTGCTCGCTTTCTGATCAACCAGCGGGACCATAACAAGGTACCTACTAAAATGGTCTAAAATTGTTAAGATGTACTTACAATTTCCCTCTGCTCGTGGAAGCTGTGTGATGTCCATTCCAACTATCTGAAATGGCTCTGTAGCTCTTGGCAGTTCTTCCAGCTCCATCTCCACACGGTCGTGAGATTTTCTTTTCTGACACTGGTCACACGAAGCCACATACTCGTTTACATCCCTCTGTCTGTAAGGCCACCAGTACTGCACTGCAATTTTCCTATTCGTGACACTTTTACCAGGGTGCCCTGAAAGTATTGAGTCATGGTGCTGCTGCAGTATCACTTTACGAAGTGACTTTGGCACCACTGCACGAGGTCCACTCTTGGTTTGTCTCCATAATATGCCATGTTCTTTATAAAAATTATTTTTTGATGCAAATTTCAAGCATTCCTGATCCCTCTCTTGATGTTGCTGCAATTCTTGAATATTGAAAGTTTCAACAAGGCTCACAAACCTGCTCATACCATCAGCATTTTGTAATAATTTTCCGGGACGATGAACCACCTTATACCTGTAATTTTCTAGCTCTAAACTCCACCGTAAGAGCCTGCTCTCCGGGTTTTTCACAGAGAGTAAATACTGCAATGCCGCGTGATCTGTAACAATAGTGAAACATTTTTGCCCAACCAGATAATAACGAAAGTATTTAACAGCCCACACAAGAGCACACATCTCACGATCTGTAGCACTATATCCTTGTTCAGCTTTGTTCAGCTTTCTGGAAGCATATGCACACGGATGATACTTCTTGTCATCCCCTAACTGCTCCAGAACACACCCTGCTGCATACCCTGAGCAATCCACTGACAACCTAAACTCTTTGTTCATGTCAGGTATAATGAGAACAGGATATGACGTCAACTTTTCCTTTAGGGTATTAAATGCCTCCACACATTCTGGCGTAAACTCAATTTTCTTCCGTGTATTTCTCTGGTTGTCCCTCAACAGATCAGTAAGAGGTCTAGCGATGTCTGCATACCCCTTAATCCACCTGCGATAGTAACCTGACACCCCCAGGAAACTCATGACGTCACGAACGTCTTTGGGGATGGGAAAATCCTTGATCTTCTCTATAAGCTTAGGATCCGGTTTCACCTTATTGTTGGATATGTACACACCACAGTAGTGTACTTCAGACACAGCGAACTGACACTTTGACAACTGACACGTCAGATTTGCATTCTTCAGGCGCTGCAGAACTTCTCGAAGTCTCGAAATATTTTCGTCTAAATCCCGGCCAAAAATAATGAGGTCATCTATGTAGGACAAAACTATCATAGGCTGTATACCATGCAGCACACCATCAATAAAACGCTGAAAAGTCGTTGCTGCATTCCTCAGACCCATGGCCATGTATTTATATTCATAATGCCCTGCATGCTTTCCTGACGGGACCGAAAATCCTGTCTTCGGTTGGTCGTCCTTTGCAATAGGTATGTGGTAATACGAATCTTTCAAATCTAGTACAGTAAAAACATTGCAATTTGATAGGTTATTGATATTATCTGAAATATTAGGGATGGGGTAGGTTTCAGGGACAGTAACTGAGTTCAAGGGTCTGAAATCCAGCGTAATTCGATATCTAAGGGAACCATCAGCTGTTTTTTTAGGAACAAGGACCAAACCAGCACTCCAAGGGCTAAAACTCTGGGTGATGATACCAGCATCTATTTGGGCACCAACCAACTCATCGGCGTACGGCTGTAAAGCATGGGCAATTTTATAACCACGGCGTCTCACAGGGGCTGCATTCCCTGTGTTGATCTTGTGTTCTATAAGGGTCGTGGCCTTGTGTTTCTTTCCTGCCAAAAACACAATCTCAAATTCATTCATTATCAAATCACGGTATTTCTTCTTATCTTCTTCTGATAAGTGCTTCAATTTTTCTTCTAGGATAGCTGCATCTATTTTCATTTCATTATCATTTGGCTGCATGCATGACGCTATATGCACACTCTTTTCTTCAGTGTAACTGGAATCCGCTGACGCCGCGCTATTTACTTCCGTGTTTACTATACTGCAACTTGACACTTCTTGTGTAACTCCAGCTTTGCTGCCTTTCCTCAACTTCACCTCAGCTCTGCTAAGATTAATTAATTTTACCGGCAACAAATATTTACACCTATTGCAGTCAGATTTACAGCGCTCAGAACCACACTCATTTCTTATGGCCTTGCTAACGCTGCGCGCGACATATATTTTCTTCTCATCGAGCTCTTGATTTATCTCTAGCGGATCAACAACATATACAGCATCTCTTTTTGCACTTAATTGCTTTCTAGGTACCTGTAGAAAAATCATTTTCGCAGCCTCTGGAGGAATAGTAACAGGGTCAGGCAGCACCAGCTCACTATATGTTGGCAAGAGCCCGTCTGGGGTTGCGATTCCCAAGGCATCAACATGTTTATGTGAATCTGCTGTACAGGAGGCTAGCGACACCCTGCCGCCGCAGAGCATCATCTCCTGATTTGCTACGTCTATAACGCCCTGATACTTCCGCAAAAAATCAAGTCCTAACAAGCCCTCGTATTGGCTATTGTGGTATTCGACCACATGCATTTCCATCCTATACTTTCTACCGTTAATACGTAATTTCTTGTTAATGTAGCCATAAGATCTGACTACATTATTGCCCAGGCCGACTATATTATACTTGCTCAGTCGTAGATCTCTTGTCCCACTATGGTGCCAAATCACTGATACTTGTGCTGCTGTGTCTACCAAAAATTTATGATCTTCTCCGTTCCATTTTGCACTAAGTATCAGCTGATTTGGCCCCTCGTCGCAGTTACTTTGTCCCTCAGCGCTGCTTATTGGGACGAAGGCGCGTCCGAGCCCCTGCCCGTGGGTGGTGGAGCTCTCTGCGCGTTTGGGCCCACCTCGGTGACCCGCGCACTATTCCTGACCTCTTGAATGACGTCATCTCTCCCACGCTTGACGTCCTGGTCACGAGGCCTGTATCCACGGAAGCCCCGGCCGCTGCCCTGACGGTAGTATCCACGATCACGGCCGTAACCTCCGTAGTTCCCACGCTCACGCGCGTTGTTCTGCCCCCACTGGTAACTATTGGGGCGATCACTTCGGTCCCCTCTGCCCCACTGGGACCCTTGGTACCCCTGGGACCCACGCGAACCCCAGCGGTAACCACGCTTTCCTCCATGGTTTTGGGCTCGCACCTCCTGCTTTACTGCTGCGCTGCAACCACGACGATGGAAGCCCGTTTTATGACACTCGCCACACTCGGACGCTGCCACAAAAACTGACTTGCTCTTGGCTTCATCCACATAACGTCTAGCCGCCTCCTGGTAGCGAACTGCTGCTGCTACTGCGTTCTCGAACGTGTCGGGACAGCTGTTTCTCGTCTTCTCCCCAATCTCTCCTTTGAGACCGTTCAGGAAGGAATCTAAGGCTCTCTGGTCGGCCTCGAAACGAATAGCCTTATTAGCCTCCGCACTCTCGGTTAGCATATAAGTATTCGAGTTTGTCGATTTAATTCTGTCCGCAAACTGCTCGATATCTTCGTCCGGCTTGATCTCCAAATTGGCAAGCTTCTCTCTGAAATAACGAGATGACTTCTTGGACTTAAATCTAGCCTCTGCTAACCCCCTGAAAATACAGTACGATTCGGCATTCTTCGCCTTCTCGTCACTTTCAGCCCACTCCAGAGCCTCAGCATCCAAGTACTGCCTGGCCACGGCTAGCTTTGCTGCATCTTTCCAACCTACCAAGCCTGCTGCCTGGTCAATCTTCTTGAAATAAAACAAGACATTTTCCTTCGCCTTCCCAGCGAACGTTGGTATAGTGCGGCTAACATCAAAATTCACCGACAACGGCACTGCAGCCGCTCCCGACTCACTTGGATTTCCCGCGCCAGATGCACTACGCTCCCCTAGTTGCTCCTTCAGCTGCTTTACTTCACGGTCATGCTGCTCTTTCATCGCCTTCATTTCGGCCTGCAAATCCCCATTTCGGGTCTGGACAGCTGTTAATGACGCAGTTAAAGCGTCCACGGCCTCCTGCATTGTCAACTTCCTATCCCCGATCAAAACACTCATCTTGGCGCTGAATGCAATCCGATCAAATGAACACTAGAATACTAGGCCAAAACATGCACAAAAAAACATGAGCCGAAATAGGACCAAAATAATACACGCGCCATAGCTACAGATCCAAATAACACACTCGATTGTCCACAAAATATGCTAGGAAAAAATAAACAGTAACACTTACGGGCCAGCGTATCCAATACCGATGTGCGTCGCTCCACGGTACTGCTAGGCTGCTGCTGGGCTGAGCTGCTGCTGGGCAAACTTATCCTCGATCATCCGGCACCCACGCAGGACGAAACGCACTTCACGACGAAACCGCGACAAAGTCCAGCACCAAAAATATTGTCCAGGAACACGCGTTGCACAGGTTGCGCACTTTTAATTGTATATGCAAACAAGAGCCTGCCCGTTTCCAAAAATATCCGAAATCTCAAAAAACTAGATTTCGCCACTTCTTGACACCAATTGTAGACAACTATTTATGGGGGTCAGGCTCAAATAAGAATATATTTGCTATGTTACAAATATATACATTTATTCAAAATTACGTTACACGATTTCTCTATACGTGACACGCACCGGGCTTGTGCCGTGTCACTCCTGCCTGAGGGCTAGCTGTGCAGGTAATGCCCGAGCTGCTATATTGAACTTTACCTTGCACTCGCGTCAGCAAATACCGCTGAGTGCATCGCAGCTACGAACACACCGCACTTCAACATCCTGAGCCCATGCTGACTCAGGCTCAGTACTTTTCCATTTTTAATTATACAAAACTGTGGGTTACAGTAGTATAAGTGCGCTTATAGCCGCTTTTTACTTTTTTAAAGATTTACTACGTGTGCCGTCATTTTCAGGGGTGGGGATGTGTGTAGACACATGAGGGGGAGGGGAGGGAGGAGTGTAGCGACATGAGGGGAGGTAGGGGGAGGAGTTTAGCCACATGAGGGGAGGGGGCGTGTTAAAATTTGAACACAATCTCTCTCTCCTCTCTCGATCGTTCCCCTCCCCTTACGCACACCTGTCCCCAACGTTTCTCCGTTTAAAAGGCCTTACCTGCTCAATGATCAGAGATAGGGTTTAGGTATCCTGGTCCAACGGGTGCACAGGGTTACACATGAGCAAAATGTGTAAAGTGTAAACCTGCACATGTGCTTACCGTGAGCACATTTTGTGGCTGCGGGAGGGTGTATTGTGCAAATGTGCTGCCTGCAAAAGGTCCAGCAGCGGTGTCACGGGAGATGTGCAAGCATCTCCGCTCTCGCGGCGGCGGGCACACGGGCGGCGGGCAGGCGGGTGGGCCGGTGGAAAGGGGAGGGATGAACTACCTGGCGACTCGCAAACGTGTTCGTACACGCATAAAGACTTACCTGAGTAAACAATATTTAATCCGGAACGCCCCGATAAAATATTTGACCGCGTGAAAGAGGCCGCGCTTTTTTTTTAACATTTCATCCGGCCGCGTTAAAATATTAGCACGCATTTCCGCACCACCCGAGAGGTAGCGTGCATGGCGCGTTTCCCTTGTTTAACGTGTAGGGTTCCCCAAGAGGCCTATGAACACGGACTAAATCAATTTTTTTATTATTTTTATAAATTTTATTATTATTTTTTTTTTAATTTTTTATATTTTATTATTTTTATTTATTTTTTAATATTTTTCCCCAGACACCGTCACCATTATAAACCATATTTCTATGGTTTTGTAATAAGATGGGACGTAACACATCGTGAACATTTGAAATTCTGTTTCTGAACCTTTCGGCGTCTCGAGCCATGACTTCCCAATATGGTGAACGGTCAACTTCATCTCTGAAGTAAAAAACCGTCGATGGAAAAAATCTGACTTTCTTGCTGTCAGACATATGGCATATAATTTTCAATCTCGTCACTGCACAATGCCTGAAGTTCAAGGAAACAACGTATCAGGTCCAGTTGACTGACAGCCATGATTTCAAGGTTCTCAAACGCAAGTGTTTTCACGGTATTGGTTATGACGTCACCATTCCCGAAATCCATTAATTCTGTAGAGAGCTTTTCCTTGACAGTTTTTGAAAACCTTTCAAATATTGTCAAAACATCTACTTGCCAAGTGCTCATGGTATTTAACGTATGTACAAAGCAAGGGATCAAATTTACAAAACCTAACCAAGTTGATTTAGCCAAGTGAACTTTACAATTCCCATCAAGATGACTTATGATTGTCACCATAGGTTTTCCCCATTGAGTGTGTAATTCAATTTTTGTTGCCAAACTTATTTGAAGATTTTGTGGACTACATTCACCGTTGAAGTACCGAGTGATGCATTCCACATTACTTAGTAACGCAACAAAACTTTCATGTGCCAAGCGAACTCCAGACCAACCAGGACGCCCAATAGTAACTACGGGTGCAAAGTCCATTTGAGGATCTAAGGAGAGAATAACTTGTTTGGTTCCACATTTATTCAGTGGATAAAAGTATTTGAATATGTCATTATTCTTAAACTCAGACACCTTCATCCTCTGTGGACGACCGTGAGAGCGCACAGAGTCCATGATGTTTACTCTTTGAGCTAATCACGACAAGTGCAGTACCAAGGATTTTTGACCTCCTTATACCATTACTGCAAAGAGCAACAGTGCTGCCCTCCAGAGGTGTGCTTTACATTTTTGAACATTCTCTTTACCCTTGACCTGACCAATTCGTCGTTTTGAATATAATCAGTACTAAATATAGGAAGAAATCTTTTCATAGAAACACCATTCATTCTTGCACATAAATACAGCAAGCAATACTGACCACAAACATTGGACGAAAAGTCTTGTAACTCGACTTGATTATAAATCCAAGATGGATACCTCGACAAAAACTCGATGTGATGCTGAATCAATGGTGTTAATCCATAACTATCGAAATATTCAGGTTTCCCATATTTAGGAAAGAAAAACGCAATCCAGTGGGTTCCAGGTTTGTCATACTCGTCAGTATTTGCAATAAAGGCCACAGGTCGCTTGAAAACCTTAGGTAAAGTATCAGCAGCAAAAACCCCAACAGTAAAATTTTTGCCATGATTCTTGTTCACGTGACACAGTGAACGCATCAATTGCTGAGCATCCATTGTACTAATATAAAGTTTTACAAGACATAACCTTTTATACATTACTTACAGTACTCCATTGAACATTCTCTGTTTTTATTGATTTCTAAAACTTCTCTAAACTCTGCATAAATGATGACCGTAACCGCTTCAGTTAAGGCTTTTCCAAAACCAAGTTCCAATCTCACATTTCCTTGTTCCTGTACACACCAATGTTGCTCATGGGCAGACAAGTCAGGTGTTAGATCAAACGGGTAGATGCAAAAACCTTTAGGCCAATCTGGCATGCTAACACAATAACCATCATCAGCAAGGTGGTTCCCCGTGTTTATGAATGACTGTAAGTAAGGTATTGCAAAGGATGGGTTTGTGCCTTCATAGGTAGGATTGTATGGTCTACAGAACATCTGCTCACCATTCTTGAATAGAGATAATTGGTTCAAGCCAAAATGTTGAAAATTAAATGGATTTTTCTCGTAGTTGCCACTAAATGCAGAATGTGATACGAGTCCAATCATGAGACGACTAGGTATACGTCCAAGGAACAAATTTTCAAGAGTTTGCTGCTGTGAATTTACAGGCAAAGTGTAGTTATGCATTTCCACACGCTTGTATGGGTACTTTGCACTAAAATGATGGAGACTGTTGGAATGAGCCAGTAAAATGCTTGGATTAATTTTAACCTTGCGAATCCATAATGTTGCATCAACTACTTTGATTTTAGCATCACTGGTGACTGATCTGTCTTTTAAAATACAAACTTCTGCTTTGTTTTTAACAAACATGAAGCGTAAATTAACATCATTCAGTAAGTATTTTGGAGAATTAAACATATCGCAATGCAGCATACCAGCTAAATCCATTACTTTGCTAGCCTTAGAAGCTAAAAATCGCGAGCCACACGCAGTGGACATATCTTCCATCTCACCAGGAACATCTTGGTACCAGAGAGAAGCAGTTTGGTGACTATCCTTGGCTGTACTATTGAAATTAAATAAATCTTCCATATAGGCTTTGTAATGATACATATTACGAGAATCAAATATTTGTTTTTGATTAAATTCTACTTTAACATCTGAAAATACTGTAACAAAGATATTGTTTACAGGCACAATGGAATCTGTTTCTGAGAATTTACTACCATCACCCTTAACAATTTGAAGTTTAATGGTAAATAACGTTCGCGCCAAATCGATATACTGATCTCCATTGCCTGGAACATTGAATTCAACCTGAGCAGTATCTGAAATTGATGCAGTGGGTTTAAACTGATACCAATTTCCACCAATCACACCTGTTTGCAGAACTGGTTTCTCAAAGATATCCAGCTCTCCAGACATCCCTTCTATAGCAGCTCCCTTGTTAGCCATTAGTCAAAGATATCCTTGCTCCGCTTTTTAGACGTCTTTCTTCTTTTAGAAGCAGTTGATGAATGAGCTTTTGATTGAAGTCTTTTTCTTTTATACCCATTACCAACCATCGATTCCATCTTCTTAGCAGCTTTTGTAGTTAAATTATGACCTGCTTGGCTTATCCGATCCCGCATGCTTTCTTTAGCAGGTTTACCAGTGATGACGTCACGGAGCAAATTTACTCCTGTGGCCAGCGCTTCCTTACCCACTGCCTTAGCTCCGCTAGTAAACAACGGAAAAATTCTCCGAAACAAGCCCCCCAGAAACGACCCGAGCCCGTCTCCTTTTTGTGACGAACCCCTGTACGACCCGCCATAGTTTCCACTGGCTTGTCGAAGATAATATTGAGTGTACGCATCAGCCATTCCTTCTAAAATGAAGTATCACCGTCAATGGTTCGTGATTGAATGATACAAAATTGTTTTCACGATCTTTTATATATATCTCAACAGAGGATATTTTATCCTTACAAACAGGATAGTAATGTACAGGAGAAAATGTAACTGAAGTAGAGCATCCATGCTGGTAATTTGACGTATCAACGTTCACAATGCGCAACAACTTATCGTAACTTGATCCCACCACTTGGTGATGAATGATGTCTGTGTAAACAAAGAGCTGTTGAGGTAATGCTCTGTGTACATCAAGTGTTTTTGACCCATGCAAACTATTGCTCTTATCAAATATTATTTCCTCCATACCCATAACATCCAATATTTTCTTACTAAATGAACAAGTTAGCTTAGAATTACCCTCTTTATCTAGTATCACATGCCCATAACGGTTGTGTACAGTAATACCAAGAGGTTTAAATGCCTCTGTCAGAGTATGGAAGAGAGCAGCATTACCAATGTATGTGCCTCCAGGATTTAATTCAAATACGTGCATTTTCTTCTGATCACCGTTCCCCTCTTCAACTAAAGCAATTGATTCAGAATGGTCAAAGATAGGAAAAGACATGGGATAAAATAACTCTACAATCCCAACCTCCCATTTGCCATCAAGATGCAAGAAGCGTCCGAGATGTATTTCAAAAATTTCAGGCTTATTTTTTTTAGATATATAAGTGTCTCCCTCACTATGGAGGGTTAGGTAGAAAGAATTATTCATTGTTGTAAATCACTAGCTCTTATCCAAGAGTTAAATTTATTAGGATAACCTAACCACTTGACAAACAGTTGACGACTGCGGCCTTTACCCTTCTCGTCTAGTATTTTATCTATTTTATAGACCTCGTTGAGAGAAACTTTTTGTAGTTCTTGAGCATAAAAGCTTCCTTCAATCACTTCATCTTTTAGATCGGTGATTACGTATCTTGCAGGAGTAGTTTTAAAGACTTTAACAACTTTAAATATTTCTCTGGACCAATTGGATTCATAGCCTTTTTCAAACACTGCTTTCTCACGTGTGATTCTAACATGTTGACCAACAGAGAATGAAGGCGTAGTGGAATGATTAAGCTTGTATCTGCCTCTTCCAGAGTATAAATAATCGTATACTTTTCTACGATTTTCTTCATTAACCTCATTTGGTGTCATGTTGATTGCTGAATGAATGGTGTTATTGTAAGAATCAATTAAATCTTGCAGAATATCACTGTATTTGTACGTGTTTGCATGTGAAAAATACTTCCACATTTTTGTTTTTAAAGTACGGTTAAACCTTTCTACCACACTTGCCTTGGTGTCTGGGTTATTGGTAGTGTAAAATTTAATATTCAGAGACTTGAAATAAGCTTGCACCTTTTTAGCTACAAATTCTTTTCCCTTATCAGATTGTATGTAACGTGGTATTCGATCAGAAAATACTTTCTGAAATGCTTTGATGACAGTTTGAGCACTTTTATCTTTTAGTGCTATTGCCCAAGCCTTTTTACAAAACACATCTATGACGGTAAGAATGAAGTTGTAGGATTTGTTATGTGAATATAGGGTACGCATATCACATAGATCTACTTGAAACAAATTGTTCATGTCTGGTACAAAGTACCGTGATCTTGAAAATTTTAACTTACGAGGTTTATGTAAAGTATATGGTTCTTGCGCACTCAACCATTCTTCAATTTTTGACTTTTCATATTTTTTACCAGTTGCAACCCACAATTTCTCAACAGTGCTGTAACTAGCAGGATGCCGTACATCAAAGTATATCTTTGATAAATTGTTCTCCATTACAATTTGAATGCAGACCAACTTATTTTAGTATTACTTTCTTTCTGTAACCGTTTAAGTTTTGGAGCTTTTATACCTTCGGCTCTTGGTTGAAGAACTTTTAGAGGTTGTTGCTTCCCTTGAGGTTTTTCTTCAAAACGCGGTCTTTTAATCTCAATCTCATCATCACTTGAATCAGAAAACTTACGTTTCCTCGAGTTAACAGGGAACGTTTCACGTTCCTGGAACTTTCTTACCTTTGGCGGTCGTGTATCAAAGTTTTGATTACTCCAGAGAGAATCATCAATTTTACGTTTACGTCTCAAAGGTTCAGCATCATAATCCTGGTTCTCACTTCCTTCACTCTGTGTTGAATCACCCGATGAATGTTCTTGTCCCACTCGTCTTACCTTTGGTGGTTTAGTATCAAAGTCCTGGTTTTGCCAAATAGTAGGATCTATTCTTCTTTTTCTGCTTTGTTCTAAATAATCATCATCACTATCTTCACTGAATGTTGAAGCAATACCTTTATATTCCTCACGTCTGACTTTTGGAGGTTTGGTATCAAAGTTCTGATTTTGCCATATAGGAGTATCCCATTTTCTTTTTCTGCTTGGTTCTAAATATTCATCCTGACTTTCTTCACTCTGTGTTGAATCATTGTCTATAATTTTTTTATCTACTCGTGTGACCTTTGGAGGTTTTGTATCAAAGTTATGATTGTACCATATGACGTCATCTACTTTACGTTTCCTGTTTGGTCCTTGAGCATCAAAATATTCATCATCTGATGATTCTGAAGGCGGTGGTGTTTCGTAGTTTGAAGCTCTTCTTCTCACTTTTAAATTGTTTATATCAAAATTTTCTGTGGACCACAATTCTTCTTTTAATTTATGTTTAGCAGCTTTTCTTTGTAAACCCCGCAAAGACTGTATATAATGCCACCGTGATGCGTTCTGTATAAATTTTTGTGGAATGTTAAGACTGGCTAGAACACGTGCGAACTCCTCCCATCCAACAGGTGAACTGTGCTTTCCTGTTGTAAGCACGTCATTAAGTAGATCAAGTATGTTAGATCCATGAATAATCGTTCCTTCTATAGTGACAACCCCTTTTTCATTCGATGTTATATTTTGACATTTGGACAAGAACTGAAGTAGTGTTTGAGCTTTATATGATATGTTCTTCCTTTCTTGCATATCATTAACTGTCTCTGCATGCATGGGGGTATTTTCAACCGATATGATTGGATAAGATTCGTCACGAGATTCCACCAAAGGAACATGCTCGGGAGTATTGCTTGAGGCATGAATATTATCTTTGGGTTTTTCAATGCTCTTCAAATAACGCTGCAACATTTGTTCATACAATCTCCACTTATCATAATCTGATATATTGCGTAGTTTTAAAATATCATCCATTTGTTGTAATAAAGACTCAGAGGAATTATCTACTGGTTTCCTTTCGTCCAACAACAACTCCACGGGCATAAGTAGCATTTTCTGTGTAGCTTTCATTGTAATATGTGCGCAAGAAGAAACCCTAAAACTGGAACTAATAGAGGTAGAAGAAACCCACCCTTCTGATTAATAACTTTTTTCTTCTCCTCCCAAGATTCACCAAGTTTACAGAGCCGTCTTAAGGTGTTCTTGTGTTGAAACAATCTCTTATACTGAACGCTAGTCAGTGGAACATTGCTATTTAAAGTATTGTGCGCACACTCACAAATACATTGAACAAGTTTTTTGTCAGCATTTTTTAAGAGATTCTTCCTTTCCAGAGGTCCAGCTTTTCTAAGCCTTTTGAGCAGAAACACGTTGTGTCGCATCGAATCCATAACTGCAAATGTCGAAGTACTATTAATGTAAAGCTATTTATAGTAGTACTGACTTATCTCAGGACCTGCATCCTTCGGAACGTATACATAATTTATTTCCCCAGGAAATATATTTGTCCTATACCTAAAAGCTTCAGAAGTACTCTGCTTCAAATCACACAATAAGTAAGAGTATGGTTTACTCGTGGCATCAACATAGGATTCATGAATAAGTGTAGGATTTTGTGGTTCTAATTGTCGGGCGAAGTGAAAGATCTGACTTTTGTCTCTAGAATTCTTAAAGAGCACAATATAATGCGCATTAAGTGACATGTCTCGACTTCCTTTCCCTTGATGGAACAAATTTTGTGTAATGAATATAATACTAATGTTACGATGGTGACTGCCTTTGGAAAAAAGGTCTACAACGTTCCCATTCGTTTCTCGCATAAGATCATCTATTATAAGGAGTCTCGGTACAGGTGAACTTTCAGGTGCAATTTCATCCATACTAGGTAACCCTTTTATAAACTTAATTGGAGCCTTTGATATTAAATTGGAATGTAAGGGCTGTACCTCACCATAACACCAAACTATTTCATGAAGAGGTGAATCCACCATAACGTTTATGTGCTGCAACAGTCTTGAGACAAACAAACTTTTGCCACAGGATGTAGGTCCTGCAACCATGCAAGTGAAAGGATGTTGCCAAGGCATTGTTCTTAATTTCTCCCACTTATCATGTTCAGCTTTAAAATCTTTAATATAGTGAGTATTTTTCTGTGTTCCATAATAATTGCTGAGCTCTGATTTAGGATGCTGTTTACTGGAATGTTCATTTTGTAGTGTCTCCTTTTTGAATTTTTCACATATTTGATGTGTCACGTGCTTTTTTAAACCTTTTCTACTCTCGAAGTATTTAGAACAATTGTTACACATAAGACCAGGATCCTTTATCTTTTGCTTGCATGAATTTCTACTTACATGAGCTGCAAGATTTTGTTTCCTTGCAAAACTAGTAGAACAGTGTTCACAAGTATGCATTTTTATTGCTATACAGAGAGACGATTTGAAGTCGATGCTTGCTGAAAATGAAGTGAGGTATTTTTATAAAGTTTTCTGCTTTTATATAAAATCTTGCTGTCCTACTTACTGTGGGAACTCTCAGTAAAAAGAGGGAACTAGCAGTAAAAAAAGGGAACTTGCAGTAAAAAGAGGGAACTCGCAGTAAAAAGAGGGAACTCGTAGTAGGAACATGCAGTAAAAAGAGGGAACTCGCAGTGAAAAAAGGGAACTCGCAGTAAAAAGAGGGAACTAGCAGTAAAAAAAAGGGAACTTGCAGTAAAAAAGGGAACTCGCAGTAAAAAAAGGGAACTCATAGTAAAAAGAGGGAACTCGTAGTAGGAACGCGCAGTAAAAAGAGGGAACACGCAGTAAAAAAAGGGATCTCGCAGTAAAAAAGGGAACTCGCAGTAAAAAAGGGAACTCGCAGTAAAAAAGGGAACTCGCAGTAAAAAGAGAGAACTCGCAGTAAAAAAAAGGGAACTCGCAGTAAAAAGAGGGAACTCGTAGTAGGAACTTGCAGTAAAAAGAGGGAACTCACAGTGAAAAAAGGAACTCGCAGTAAAAAAGGGAACTCGCAGTAGGAACGCGCAGTAAAAAGAGGGAACTTGCAGTAAAAAAGGGAACTCGCAGTAAAAAAAAGGGAACTCCTAGTAAAAAGAGGGAACTCGTAGTAGGAACGCGCAGTAAAAAGAGGGAACACGCAGTAAAAAAAGGGATCTCGCAGTAAAAAAGGGAACTCGCAGTAAAAAAGGGAACTCGCAGTAAAAAAGGGAACTCGCAGTAAAAAGAGAGAACTCGCAGTAAAAAAAAGGGAACTCGCAGTAAAAAGAGGGAACTCGTAGTAGGAACTTGCAGTAAAAAGAGGGAACTCACAGTGAAAAATGGAACTCGCAGTAAAAAAGGGAACTCGCAGTAGGAACGCGCAGTAAAAAGAGGGAACTTGCAGTAAAAAAGGGAACTCGCAGTAAAAAAAAGGGAACTCATAGTAAAAAGAGGGAACTCGCAGTAAAAAAAGGGAACTCGCAGTAAAAAAGAGGGAACTCGCAGTAAAAAAGGGAACTCGCAGTAAAAAAGGGAACTCGCAGTAAAAAAGGGAACTCGCAGTAAAAAGAGAGAACTCGCAGTAAAAAAAAAGGGAACTCGCAGTAAAAAGAGGGAACTCGTAGTAGGAACTTGCAGTAAAAAGAGGGAACTCACAGTGAAAAAAGGAACTCGCAGTAAAAAAGGGAACTCGCAGTAGGAACGCGCAGTAAAAAGAGGGAACTTGCAGTAAAAAAGGGAACTCGCAGTAAAAAAAGGGAACTCGCAGTAAAAAGAGGGAACTCGCAGTAAAAAAAGGGAACTTGCAGTAAAAAAGGGACCTCCTAGTACGAAATCTCAGTAAAAACTACAAGTAAAGATAACCCTACACGTTAAACAAGGGAAACGCGCCATGCAAGCTACCTCTCGGGTGGTGCGGAAATGCGTGCTATTGTTTTAACGCGGCCGTTGAAACCGCTACAGATCGGTATGCACCGGTTTCGGGCGATTAGGATTGGTTCAGATCGGTTTGTATGAGACTAAACATCCCTAGGATTATGCAAAAATCAAACAATTAAACCGATTTACCCCGGTTTGAAACCGCTACAGATCGGTTTGTATGGAACTAAAAATCCTTAGGATTATGGAAAAATCAAACAATCAAACAGATTTGCCCCGGTTTGAAACCGCTACAGATCGGTTTGTATGGGACTTACCTTCCTTAGGATTATGGAAAAATCAAGCAATCAAACCGATTTGCCCCGATCTGAAACCGCTGCAGATCGGTTTGTATGAGTCTACCCATTCTTTTATTTAAAAACGTGACCTTATTATAGACTATGCTATTTAAAAAGCGACTTTTTTGTAAGTTGACTTTCGAAAAATGTGACTTTACTCCGCGCTCTAGTTATATGTTCAAATAGTTGTAATTTCGTTCAAGAGATGGCGTACCATGCAAGGTTTTGGCAAACAAATTGACAACAAATCACAGGTGAGTAAGGTAAACTTTGGACCAAAAAACTAGCCATTAATCACGTGTCCAGGTGGAAAAGGTGTCATTTGCCGCCATTAGTATCATAACCTTTCTACAAGGCACAGTGCGTTTTTGTGGTCCTGAAAATCATTATCTGTGTTCTCAGTGATTTATCGTGCAATGGGTAAGTGTTAAAATTTATTAAAAATATGTAACCTGTTAACGCGCCATGCACGCTACCTCTCGGGTGGTGCGAAAATGCGTGCTAATATTTTAACGCGGCCGGATGAAATGTTAAAAAAAAAACACGGCCTTTTTCACGCGGTCAAATATTTTATCGGGGCGTTCCGGATTAAATATTGTTTACTCAGGTAAGTCTTTATACGTGTACGAACACGTTTGCGAGTCGCCAGGTAGTTCATCCCTCCCCTTTCCACCGGCCCACCCGCCTGCCCGCCGCCCGTGTGCCCGCCGCCCGTGTGCCCGCCGCCGCGAGAGCGGAGATGCTTGCACATCTCCCGTGACACCGCTGGGTGCACATAGGACCTTTTGCAGGCAGCACATTTGCACATTACACCCTCCCGCAGCCACAAAATGTGCTCACGGTAAGCACATGTGCAGGTTTACACTTTACACATTTTGCTCATGTGTAACCCTGTGCACCCGTTGGGCCAGGATACCTAAACCCTATCTCTGATCATTGAGCAGGTAAGGCCTTTTAAACGGAGAAACGTTGGGGACAGGTGTGCGTAAGGGGAGGGGAACGATCGAGAGAGGAGAGAGAGATTGTGTTCAAATTTTAACACGCGCCCTCGCCACATGTGGCTAAACTCCTCCCCCTACCTCCCCTCATGTCGCTACACTCCTCCCTCCCCTCCCCCTCATGTGTCTACACACATCCCCACCCCTGAAAATGACGGCACACGTAGTAAATCTTTAAAAAAGTAAAAAACGGCTATAAGCGCACTTATACTACTAATTAATAAAACCGTGCACCGGCCCCTTATAAAAGTGTTAAAAGGTAAACATTTAAATTTTGAGATACCCTCAGGTGCGACTGTGTAGCTTCAATGTTCCATTGTTTTCTACAAGACTAACAATGCTTGGACACTGTATATATGCATGGCTGTTTCAGGGAACATTATTTATATTTCACATAAAAATATTTATTTTACTTAATTTTACAAGAAATCTTCATATATTATGTTCTTGAATTCTTATTATTTTAAGTTACACTTGGTAGACTTAAATTTACAGTCATCTCCTCGGAAAATTTTCCTTTGTCGCCATGTCAATCACCATACCTCATAAGAATAACATAGGTTATGGCGATTAACAAGGCTGTAAGTGAGACTTTTTCCAAGGCGATGAGTGTAATAACTCTGCTTAATTTGCTGGCATTGCATCTCAAAGAGACAAAGACATGTGGAGGATTGTAATATTGTACGGAGTAAAGTTTACCTAACCATATCAAAGTATTAAAATTAAGATCATAACGCTTTTATTTACTCATACCTAATAGAGGAGGAACTCGTGAGCTCTATCTCTTAAAATAAGCGAGTAACTGGCAAGCAACGTCCTACAAGCTGCATTTGGTTTTAATCGATCATATGTACCATAAGGACCTCCCATATCAAAATTGCCCGAAATTGCTCCATGGGAACATCCCGAAATTCCGGGTTTTTTGAGTAAATTATGTAATATAAACATAAAATTACCATGCAGTCCAATATGAAAATAAAATTACAACAAAAATGTTTTTAGAATCTCCATATTACGTACTTTCTGAATATGTGCAACTCTCTTCAATCAATTAAAATTTTGAACCCTAATTAATTAAATTTGTAAAATTATCCAATTTTTGGATTTACTCTTTTTTTAATTGCTTGCGAAATAATTATGTTAGGGAGAAATGTTTCAGACAAAAGTTGTAGGCAATGAAATTACAAATGCATTGGTGGCCAAAATTTTTAATTTTCGGGCAATTATTTTTAAAATTGGGGTGTTTTTCACATTTCCCGCGCTTTCTCCAGCCGCTGCATGATCCATGAAATGATATGTATTAACTGGCAAAACTCGGTAAATAGTGAAGATTTTACTTTCATTATTTTTAATCAGGGACCAATATGTATTAAGTTCTACAAAATTTAAAAATTAAAAATCCGGGACACTCAAAAAAAAATTCTTTTTTTAATTTTTTTTTTTTTTGTTTTTTGTTTCATTTTTATGTAGTAATTGCGTAATTTCCTTGACAAGGTGAGTTAATATATATTTATTAATTGTGTAATTTACAATCCATGCAGCAACAGCTGCACATAATGTATCATAATTCATGTAGTTATAATTTATAGAATGATTTATTTTTTTATATATATTAATTATGTAAAAAAATGCTTTAAACCTATATTACATGATACAATTTTTCTGATTATTGCAGTATACCATTTTTCCTTGCAAGATAATTTCCTCTCCATACAAACAAATAAAAATTAATTTTTCTTGTAAGGAAAAATTGTATACTGCAATAATCAGAAAAATTGTATCGTGTAATACCAGCTTTATACATTCTATCAAATATTCTATATCACACTATTTTTTATTTGTCGTCCCATGTTCATGTACGAATATTGTAATTAATATAATTAAACTAATTCGATAAAAGTGGGAGCTTTATAACTCGCTGTATAGCAACATAAAATTCATAATTTATTTTTTTGTAGACAATTTTGCTGCTATTTGAAAGAGCTGCAAATTTTTTTCATTAGGCGTAGCTTAAAACCTATAAAAAAGAACTTAAAATGCTAGAAAACAATTATTTTTGACATATATTAAAATACATAAATTTCATTACGTCATCTACACTCACTGACTGATCAAGGGTAGAATGTTTACATCAGTAACATCAACGCCAAAAAAAATATATCACCAAAAATTTAACCAATAAATAATAATTAGTCTGAATTTCAATGCAATACATCACAAATCACCACATAAAATGCAGCATATTTTATAGCATGCTTTACATATGATTTCTGCACATGAAATATAAAATTAATATAAATATTTTTGTTTTCGAAAAATAATGAAATTGCAGGCAAGAACCTCTATAGTTGGCAATATTTAAAAAACTTTCGTGGCTTTTAAATCGTCTGCACGTATTTTTTTTTTGCTCCTGCATTTTAATGCATAGTATGAGTTATATGGAAGAAAAGCGCACCAGGTTAATTGCTGCAGTGATGAAAATGTGTACTTCAATAGTTTGAAACATCTTTTTGAAATTGTGGTACCTAGGTTACTATATAATTACGTTTTAGGTATTATAGTGTGTTGTGTTATTATTTCTTTACAAGATTCTGCGGACTAAGGTAACAATTCGGAAACTTTGATTTATGACATGAAACTATTATAACCGAAACCTTATTTGTTATGTATATAATATAGCTTTTATTTCAATATAAAACAAATATGATATAATATATATTTTTACTGTATGTTTATAATATGAACCAGTGAAACATGACTATTCATTTAATATAAAGTTATAAATTGCGTGATTGCTACTAAAAATAAAATTATAAAGAGAGCGCAGAAATGGAACCAGAAGATTTCAATGTATGTATAATTTGCAAGGGTGCTTGTGGACCCTTGGTTGGAAAGGAATTAAGTCAAAAAGTTACCAATAAATCAATTTTATCTTTGATTCAAGCTGCTAATGATAGAAAAGATGAGGCTGCAACACGCATTGATAACATCAAAGATAAAGCAAATAGACTCGATTGTATAAAATTCCACTTATCTTGCCGCTCATCGTACATTTCTCTTGATAAACGGCAAGCAGCGAAAAAACGAAGACTTGACATTGAAGCATTAACTGAAAATGCAACTGCATCAAAACGGATATCAAGACAGGACACTGATAAATTTGATTGGAATGTACATTGTTTCATATGCGGAGAAGTTGGGGACAAAAGACGCAAGAATCCTCTTACATTAGTAAATATGAGGCCGGGACCGGTTCATGGTAATTGTCTGAAAGCAGCTGAGATTAGAAATAATGAACTATTAAAGCAAAGGCTACTTTTTGAACAAAACCTTTTTGCTGTTAATGCAAGATACCATAGGATTTGCTACCAGCATTTTACGGCAGTCAAAACTTTAAATGCAATACAAAAAAACAAATATATACAAAACAAAACAAAACAAAACAAAACAGTATGATGAGATAGCGCGTAAAGTGTTCCAAATATATGAAAACAGCCTACTTAGTGGTGAAATATACTTTTTACCTCATGTTTGTAATACATTTCGAGAAGAATTAATAAAAAATGGAATTTCAATGGAAGAAGCCGATAAAATTAGATCATTTTTTATTAAAGAAAAGCTAAGTGCTATTGGTGGTGAGGGGCTTACGTTTTATTCTCATCGTGGATTACCAGATTTAATGTGCAGCTCCTCTCTCACGCTCCAATCACTACTTAAAAAAATTAAAAATATTAAAGAAAGTGATGTAGTATGTGCTAGAGAAAATTATAAATGTGAGGCAACAGAAGAAGAGGATAATATTACTCTCCATCGTGCGGCTTTGATTTTGCGTTCAACTATTGACGACATAGTTGAAAATAAATCATACCCGAACCCAAGTGACATATTATCTGAGGCAGCTGAAAAATTTATCCCAAAAAAATTACAAGTATTTTTGCAGTGGATAATTGATAAAAAGTCTAACGTAGATGCATCATGTAATTTTGAATCGTCACCAGTAAATAAACGACGATATCTTGCAATATGTGAGTGTATTATTTACTGTTCCAGGCGTACAAAATAATCAATTACACCTCCTCTACATTTAGCTTTGGTACTTTACTTGCATCATGAAAAAGGTAGTCGCTCGATAATCGACACTCTTCATGCCTTCGGATTTTGTGCGAGTTACTTTGAAGTTCGTGCATTCATGACAGCTGCAGCTGAGCAACAGCTACAACATCAGACGAGCAGGCACGTACCTGTAGGTATTATTTCGCGATTAGAGGGCGGCGCTTTAATACAAGAAGGGGATGATAATATAGACATAAATGTGCAAACTATTGATGGAAAAAACACGTATCACTCGATGGCACGCGTTGTTTTTCAGGATCAAGCCACGGGAACTCAAGCAACAATTCCACACATATTTAAAGGTAAAAATACAAAATTACAAGATAATATTGAACAATTCAGAGTTATGCCATATACTAAACCAAGGAGCAAGCCGGTTACACCTGATTTTAAAGATGCAATTCAAAGCATCGAAGAACTGCAAATATCAGGTACTTTTCACGTAAGCGACCTACTGTGGCTCTTGCTTCGCCTTTTACCGCGAAATATTTTTCCTTTGTCTACTAGCAATATGAAGAGTAAACAAACAACACCTTTGTGGAAAGGATTCAATACTCAAATAGCTGAACATAATGAGAATTTTACAGTCGCATCGTATTCACCATCAGTTGAATCTAAACCTTCGGACATGGCTACTGTTTACACAACACTTAAAAGAGGCCAAGAAACAGCTAAAGCTTGCGGACAAGAGCATCACATACACACTGCCGATATGCAGATTTATATTGTTGCACAACAGGTAAAGAACAGCCACCCAGACGAGTTTAAGTCTCTCGTATTACGACTAGGAGGCTTCCACAATTTATGTACGTTAATTGCATGTATTGGCAAGATCTGGGGAGAAGGAGGACTAAAAGATATGCTAGTAGAATCAGGATTGTACGCAGGAAACACAGTCACATTGATTCTAGCTGGAAAGCAATTTAACCGATCAGTAAGAGGCAGGGACCGGATGCACGCGTTTTTTTCGTGCATCCGAGATGCGCATCCGGATGCAAATTAATTTTTCGTGCATCCATGGATGCGCATCCGGATGCATTAATTTTTTTCCGTGCATCTGGGATGCACGGATGCGGATGCAAGCCCATTTTTGCGCATCCGTGTGCATCTTGCATCTGCATCCGCATCTGATCTTTGGTTTTTATAATACACTTTGTTTCTTGTAATTTTTAAACGACAAGTGGCAAATAAAGTTAAAAAATATGCCTCGTGTTAAAGATTTATTTAGAGGCAATTAGCAAAAAAACCTGATAAAAAAGAGAAAAAAAAGTGTTAAATGGATGCAAATTTATTTTTCGTGCATCTGTGGATGCGCATCTGGATGCAAATTTATTTTTCATGAATCTGGGATGCGCATCCGGATGCATTCATTTTTCTCCGTGCATCTGGGATGCGCATCCGGATGCATTCATTTTTTCCTGTGCATCTGGGATGCACGGATGCGGATGCAAGCCCATTTTTGCGCATCCGTGTGCATCTTGCATCTGCATCCGCATCCGATCCCTGGTAAGAGGTCTAACTATTATATTTGAAGCACTGTCACAGCTGTATATGGAGAAATTTTTTGCTTGGCTAAATGAAAATTACACCAGTGTACTTGAAGATCTTTATGATAAATTAAATATAGTGCCAGCGCTTTTACAAAAAAATAAAAATGATCACACAATTATTAAGAAAATTATTGATGGACTCACCAAATCGTTACAAGAGGTGATTAGTCCTCTTATCAATGAATTTGAAACAGTTGGTAAAAGTCGGTCTTCCACATTTCAATACTGGACCGAGTTTCTCTACATTATGCAAATACTGCTTAGCAACGTACGAGCAGAGCGAGAAGGTGACTGGAATTTACATTTACAAACTGTTGCGAACATGCTGCCATATTTTTTTATATGTGATCGTCACAATTATTCTCGTTTCGCACCTTTGTATTTACTTGAAATGATCAAATCTCTGCCACAAGAAGTATTAGACGAGTTTTTAAGGGGGTCATTTGCAGTAAAATTTTCAGCAGGGAAATTTCGTGGTCTCTGGACTGACATAGGAGTTGAAATGTCCGTGATTCGTGATAGCAAATCGGATGGTGGCATAATCGGATTTGCTACAAAAGGGTCTGCTGTACTGCGTTGGACATTAACACGCCATATTACAGGCACATACAGTCAAACTGTAAAGATACGTAGTGGCCAGGGTGACAAACTTGATTATGCCCATGATCAAGAATCTCCCGCAGCTATGTCAAAAGATGAGCAACATGTACAAAAAGTAGTAACTTATATAACAAACAATATGATAAATCCATTCACATTAAACCCCGAAACACAGCGATTGCAAAATATCGCATCTGGGTTGCAAGCATCTCGGCAAATAGAATTATCATTACTTGGAGCACGAGATAATGGATATGAAAATGCAAAAAAATTCATTAGTGATAGACTTGATTGTGACACTAAAAATAAAGACCTATATGCACGCATATCAAAAAGTGGACTCTTAACATTTGAGGCAATGAAAAAAACTACAACCATCACCATTAATGGTAAACAAAAAAAAACTATTGTTGCAGCAGAAACAGTGTATCAACGTGGCCTTGCACTGTCAAAATCCCATACTGATATAAATCTTCAAAAAATTCTCAGCTGCCCCGTTACGTCAATCCCTTCTGCCCTATTTAAAGATGATGGTACCAAGCGAGTTACTGTAAAATCAGAGTTACTTCATTTATTAGAAAATAACATTAAAGACTCTGTCGTTAGTAGTGTTTTTAACCCTGATAATGAAGCTGAAAATAGTACAATGACAGCGTATATAGTTGATGGAATGGCGGATATACACCGTCTGGACTGCAATAGTTTGAAAACTTTTAATGATGTGGGGCATATATTATGTAATAAAATTATGTGTCTATTGGAAGTATCGGAAGAGGTTCATCTCATATTTGATCGTTATGATGATGAAATATCTCCAAAACGTTTGGAACATCAACGCCGGTACGAAAGTGAAGGAAAAACATACGTAGTATCGGGAAATCGACCGCTTCCGAAATGGAAGTATTTCCTACAAAATAATGAAAATAAATCTGCATTAACAAATTTCATATTCAAGTACATTGAAGATACAGCTCCTCAAAATATTTATTTGAAAAATTTCCCATCGAAAAAGATTTATCTTGGTGGAGGTTACGTTGACCGTAATGTAACAAAAGTCATCTCATCGTCAGGGGTGCGAGTTGTGGACGATCTCTCATGTAATCACAGTGAAGCTGACACCCGCATGATCGCACATGCTGTGCGAATATCCGCTTCAAATGAAGGAGTTCGCCTAATTGTTCGTAGTCCCGACACTGATGTCTTCGTACTCATGGTGCATTTTTATCCCCAGCTAAATAAATGTAGTGAGTTTTGGTTGGAAACCGGAGCAACTACAGCAACCACTGATTTCAGGCGTTTTGTACCAGTACATTTACTCAACAAAAAACTGCGACCTGAATTTATTGCTGCACTTCCTATATTGCATGCACTCACAGGTTGTGATGTTGTGTCGTCCTTATATAACATTGGCAAAAAAAAATGTATGATGCTGCATTAAAATATAGTCCAACAGAGCTACTGCAATTATCACGATTAGTAACAGGAGAAATAAACGACTCGCACCTGTCCGTAGCAAGAAAGTTTGTTATGAAATTGTACGACCCATCATTAAAATTCAACGCGGATAATCTCAATGTTTTACGAGCAAAAATTGCTACACAGAAAAATCAACCTATTGAGCGGCTACCTCCATCAGAGCCAGCATTTTTACAACATGTTAAGCGTACTATATGGCAAGCATTTATTTGGCAAAATGCAAACCATCTTAATATACCATACCTTGATCCTCGTAACTACGGATGGGAAGTAACAGGCAATAGATTTAACGCAGTATTGTTTGAGCTAGGGGCCAACAAGCTTGGAATTACTACAAGAATACTTCTGTAGCTGCTCTGGAAAAAATCCTTACTCATCGTCAAACAACTGCAAATGTAATAGAAATGGAATCAGTTGCTGTGAAGTATGTATGTGTTGCAAAAGTAGGTGCAAAAATGACGTCGTGACAGAAAGTGACAAAAGTGACGAGGATGATACGGAAGATTGAATAATTGTATTCATGTGGTTATTATAATTTATATAGTGTACAGTAAACTTTAATTGTAAATTTGTAAAAATATTAGTTTATTGTAAATATTACATGTCAAACAATCTTATAATATGTATATTTGTATATTATCTATATTTTATGCAGTGTAGAAGGGCTCTTTGTAGGACCCGCACAGATGCTGCAATGGTCTGTCTCAAATATAAAAGTAGCCAGCCTTTGCAGTTACATGCGTGGGTTCAACAGTTTTCTACGATAATCATCGACTATCTATATAATATATATAATCTTGTATACAATACATCTTATATTGTAACGTCGATAACACTACACTTGTTGGTGAGTACATAGTAATATTATTTATTTTAACACATATACTTGTATTGGTATTAAGTATATATCAATCAATATAAATTAAAATTTTTTTTTTTTTTTTAGTGTCCCGAATTTTTAATTTTCAAATTTTGTAGAACCCAACCCACTGATTAAAAACAATTTAAATTAAATTCTTCATTATTTACCGATTTTTGCCACTTAATACATATCATTTCAAAATGTATGCAGTGGCTGGAAAGAGCGCGGGAAAAGTGAAAAGCACCCCAAATTTAAAAATAATTGCCCGAAAATTTAAAATTTTGACTACCAATGCATTTATAATTTTATTGCCTACAACTTTTGTCAGAAACATTTCTCCCTAACATAATTATTTCGCAAGCAATTGTAAAAAGAGTACATCCAAAAATTGGATAATTTTACAAATTTAATTAATTAGGGTTCAAAATTTTAATTGATTGAAGAAAGTTGCACATATTCAGAAAGTACGTAAAATGGAGATTCTAAAAATATTTTTGTTGTATTTTTTTTTTCATACTGCACTGCATGGTAATTTTATGTTTATATTGCATAATTTACTCAAAAAACCCGGAATTTCGGGATGTTCCCATGTTGCAATTTCGGGCAATTTTGATTTGGGTGGTCCTGATGGTACTTATGATCGATTAAAACCAAATGCAGCTTGTAGGACGTCGCTTGCCAGTTAACTTTTTTTTCCTATCATCTATTCCTCCTCTATAAAATCGGATATAAGCATAAGCATCTTCATCCGATGTTTTTACATCATCACTCAAAAACACTGCAGGGTTCGTCTGTCCCGCAGTGTACAAACTTACTGTGGTGGTGTCAGGAGCGCCGCCTGCTCCGCCGAGGTCCGGAACAGGTGGAACAGTTTCTCGGCGAATGGTCGGCTGGTCTTGGTAGGCAACACGTCTCTCAGCACGTCAGCGAACGAGTCCAGCACGTTCGTCAGGATGGCGAGGTTGTCCCAGGGAACGTGTTGGGTCTTGCGCAGCGCCTCGTCCAGCTGTGTGACGTCACTGGTGAACATCTGACCGTACACCTGGTCCTGTAACAGCTGATCACCGGAGTCAGCGAGACGTGGAGCTTTCAACGGAAAAAGTACAGGATGTTTTTTACTATAGAGGACTTCAAGTTAGGTTTTGTTAATATTTTTTCAACATTTTTGCAAAAATTTAACACCTTGAAAATTGTTTGCAAATATGCTGTGACGTCATAGTCATGTAAATATGCAAGCATAGGGTAAGACGTTGCATGACTATGACATCACAGCGTCTTTCATCTCAGTTTTGAGGGTGTTTATAGAGGGCTCTGAAAAAAATGTAACTTAAGCAGCATGGCTCAAGCTGCTCTATAATATCCAAATATGCAATAAAAAATCATACAGGTTGTCCATTTTAATCCAAATTATTTTCCAATATCGTAACGAATTTAATTCGCAAATTGAAAAGGACGCCTGTACTAACATACAGTGGCCATATACATGCAGAGAAAAAATTATTCTTTTGCAATAGATGAAAAATTTATAACTTTTTTTAATTAATTGAAAATTTATTCCATTTTATAAATAGTTAAAGTGCATGGAAGAATAATGAATTAAAAATAATAACCAGTTAACGTACCGTGACATTTAAATGCCATGGTATGTTAACTGGGAACGTTAGTGAATTTTAATTCTATTTAATAACACAATTTGATTATTAAGTATAAATGAAAGACTCGAATTATTATTTTGGCTTGATTCACGAAATAGTTTTCTTGTAGGTTTTGTCCAGGTTTCTCGCATTATACGTGGATATAAATATGTGAAGTCTGGGTAATTTTTTTTTAATATTTTTTGTTGCGTCTTCTGTAATATGCACAGTTGATAATTCAATTTTTTTCTATTGATCCTTCTATAATATAAAGTCACCAAATTTGAATAAAACCTCGTGTCAAAGATAGCTGTAAAACAAGGATCTTAATTGCTACAGGGAAATTTAACTAATACCAATATCCTAATAATACATTTAATACAAAGGATCATGAATCAGGAAGACCGTCAGGGTGCTCACCAGTCCCCTGCCGAGGCACACCACGGTCCCCGAGGTCCAGTCCCCGCGAGGGCACAGCACGTCCGCGGTGACCCCCGGCAGACGAGCCTCCCAGCTCCGGTGCACGCGCAGCCAATTGCGAACCTGCAGAAGACGTCCAAGGTAAAACCATCAGATATGTGAGGAGAACATGGCGTCCCTCGTCCGCAATAATTAATTATCTGTCTATCACGACCTATGTACATTAATGAGCTATCTTAGTGCAACAATGAATTACAAGTCGATAAAGCTCATTGTTGCACTTACCTGATATGACAGATAGCCCATTATTGCATACAGATCGTGATAGGCGGATTGCTCATTATAGTCATTATTGCGGACGAGGGACGATGTCCTTAATTTTGCTTGGGGATGTATGTGAGGTTGTAATGTTAATTCTCTTTTATTAGTTTCATCTGTCTCTGACCTGTATGTCACCTTATTAAACTTCAAAGTCAACATCGTTAATACATTTCTTTTAGTATTACTAAAAAAAATGGAAGTTGTAATTAAATTTTATGTGAAATTGATTTTTTTTTTTTTAAGCTGAAATTGAGATAACTTTTTTTTCTTGAAATTTCCCTTTTTCTTTCTTTTCTTTTTTTAATTTTAATACATTCCTCCAAACCGCAAAAAAGCTATACGTTATATGTGTAATATAATGTGACAATCATCAGACAGAATCTTTTGCTTCCTCCTTCGTGAATGGAGTACCGACCTTAAAATTTTTTATTACAGAAATGAATAGAGGGTGCAAATTTATGCTGCTCTGATTTTTTTCAGATTTTTTAGATCCCGGGAAGTATTTTTAAAAAATTATTGAAAGTACAGAAAAAGTGCCGCCTCTTGCCGCCTCTCTTAATAAAAGATATGACCCAAAAGGGACGGAGGTTCGAACCTGATCTCACCAAAACTTTTTAGCAATACTTCCCGGTCCCTAAAAAATCTGAAAAAATCAGAGTAGCATAACTTTGCACCCTCTATCCATTTCTGCAATAAAAAATTTTGAGGTCGGTAATCCATTGAACTAGTTTTAACCACTTATTGTAAGCTGTCCACAATCAAATAATGATAAAATTTTACTTGAAATGTTTAGTAAATTCAAAGACTACCACCGAAGTGAAGGAATTTCGGCTGAACTATGAACATGATAACTCCAAGACTTAATTTGAAGATAAGTTACATTTCCTATTATATTATAATATAATATAAATATCGCTGCAACATTTGAGACTCGATCAAAACTGAACCAGAAAGTACAGAAACCTCGTACTTCCGGCTACTTCCGGTGGTAATCTTACATTAATATTAATTTAACATTCCCTCAGGAAGTAGCCGGAAGTGTGAATTTTTGGCTATTCTGTTTGTAATTAAGTTTTCGAAGCATTGCAGATATGGCTTTGCAATATACGGGTCTTTCACCATACGTCTCAAAAACATGACGTCACGTGAATGTAGGCAAAAAGCACCTATTTAACATGGTAGTAGCATACCAAAAACTATTTATTTTCTGCGATATGACGATTGTGATACCTTTGACAATTATTTTATTTGATAGATTGAAATGTCAAGTAAATGGAAAAAAATGCAATATTTGCCAATGATATCTGTGAAAAATACAATAAATCATTAAATAAAATGTAAATCGACTCCAAATTTCACGTCAATAATGACCATTTTACGACACTTATGCACTGATATTGACCCTAACATTCTGAAAAAAAATCAGCCAATCACCGACCATTGCTTTCCCCGCGGACTTTTGAATACGAGGGGGAAACGGCACAACAAAGAATAATGATAAAGAAACTAGGTAAAATAAAAAAAATATATTTGTTCAAGTTATGTATATTCATTTCTTACGTATAAATTATTGTTAAAAAAAATTAAAAATATGTTAAATTAGGAGCAATAAATCAAGTGATTCCAGTTCCCCCTAAGTACCTACTGATGAATGTAAACAACAACAAAGCCAAGCAAACACCGTATATAGAAATACTGACCTTATTTGTGTGAAATTATAACACTTATTATATAGCTAGGAGAGCAAGAAACCTCACATTTCCGGCTACTTCCGGAGGGAATGTCATATTAATTTGACTATACATTTGTTGACCATTTAAATCACGTGTCAACTGAAATAAAAAGTCCCACCCTCTTGAGCATGAAAACCAGTCTCTTGGGATTCCCAGTGTAAAAAAAAAATAAACTTAAGGTATAACCTGAGAATTTGTCTGTCAAGGTCAAGAGGCGTGGCTATAGTGGCAACACTGTTTGCATTGGAATGCGCATAAATTTTTAGGAGGGGGTGGTGACAACAGTCCTTGAGAACGTTGCCACATTTCTCATCACATACAGGAAACGATCATCGCCACGGCTCGAAATATATGAAAACAATTCAGAAAAATAGTCTAAAAAATTAGGTTTTAGTAAATAAAAAAAGTAAAAGAATCTGTTGTATAGTTTTTTTGCAATGCTAATTAACAAATTTAACATTGGAAGGACACAAAATTCTCATTTAAATAAATTAATTATAATTAAACCAACGGTTAAAAAATTCCGAAAAAATTCAGAGCTAATTTGACGATTGTTGTGATTCCACCAAATTAATTTGAAGAAAATCTGTTGTAGCGAATTTTTCGTCCAAATTTCTCAGGTTAAGCCTTAATAAAAAGACCAATAAAATATTTACTTGCTTGGAGATCAATTTCAAGTACGTATACAAATGTAAAGAAATATTTATTTTATATTTATTTTTGTAAATAAATCAACGCTGCATTCATGACGATCATGTTGTGACAACGTAGCTAAAAGTTTGATAAAATTGATTGTATATAAGATATTGGCAGCAACTTGGTGCACACATGCCACAGGAACGAGATGATGCAAATTTTGACGAGGTTTGTACACGAGGGCACTCGTTTTGGATATCGCCTAGTCTCACTGACAAGTGAGTATGATTTATATAATGTTTATTAGAAGATATTGCCTTAAAATTCATCAAAATCATTTAATTGCCTCTCTTAACTTCCTTAATGAACTGAACTGGTTTTTAAACCACTTATTTTAATCTGTCCACAATTAATTAATAATTATATAAATAAATTTTATAAATTTCATTTATAATTACAAAATTAAGATTACCACCAGAGGTATATCCGCTAAAACATGTCAGATAATTACAATACCTAACATAAATTAATGTCTTTGCCAAATTTCTATAGATCAAAACTAAACTAGAAAGTCCAGAAACCTCACATTTCCGGCTACTTACGGTGCTAATTAAGCTTATTTTTTTATGGCTTGTGTGCATTTTTGTCCCCTCAAGACAGAGTCTTATCTACAGATGCTATATATCGTTTGTTCTGCAGCCATGGTTGAATTAATTTATCCATGCCGGCATTAGCCATGTAGACGAGGAGAAACCATGGAAACCCAAAGTCAGGATAGTCGGCAGGTCTTAAAGGCCCTATGACCATTTCATAGTATTAAGTCCACAGTTAGTATTGCCTCAGTATGATACGGCTGCATAAAAAAATTGTTCCAGCAGTAATAATATCAGAGATAATAGCTGATGAAAAGGCACCTGTGACGTCATTTGTATACCCATTCTGCGGTGACGGTATAGGGAAATCCCTGCAAAAGGTAGGCTCACTCTAGCTGCAACCACGGACATAATTTTAATTCTAGAATGTTGAAATTCTACCAGGGCAGTCTTGATAGTATTTGTCAAATATCCTGAAAGAATTTCGTTGTTGACATTCACACAGACTGACTTATTGCAGTATAGCAAGAAGAGAAAAATATTGCATAGGAAAACAATGTTAAATATTTGGCTTATATTGCTACTGCAATAAGTTAGTCTGTGTGAAACGTCAACAACAAAATTCTTTCAGAACAATTGACAAATACTATCAAAACTGCTCTGGTAGAATGTCAACATTCCAGAATTAAAATTATGTCCGTGGTTGCAGCTAGAGTGAACCTATCATTCAAGTAACTTTTGCAGGGATTTCCCTATATCGTCGCCGCAGAATGGCTACAAATGACGTCACAGGTGCCTTTTCATCGGCTATTATCTCTGATATTATTACTGCTGGAATTTTTTTTTTTTTATGCAGCCGTATCATACTGAGGCAATACTAACTGTGGACTTAATACTGTGAATTGGTCATAGGGCCATTACCATCTCCTATGTATGCATGAAGCTCGTCTCTAACCAGACAGCAAAGGTTAAGATGGTATGAATTTTTATTATTATGTTCAGACCTCTTGATCTTTTTACCTACAAGTTCTCCTTGTAGAATAAACATTGAATTATACTGTTGAATCATGTGACAACAAAAATCCGGAGCCACCCTCTTGACCATGAAAACCAGTTTCTTCTGCTTTCTTGTACTCCAGTGTAAAAATTATAGTCAATAAAAAAAGAGAGATGAAGAGAGGAGTCGATTTCTCGTAATATCTTCGCGGTTTCTGTCCATTGACTAGTTATGACAAAATTACTAATTGTCTAAGAATTTTGAAAAATAAAAAAATTATTTATTCCCTGCCTAACATTAATTCAAAACGAAATTTGGTAGAACTTTTAGCTTCAATCTATTAAGTACCTTTAGAAAAAAAAATATTATAACAAGTCTACAGTATATAACAGATCTTAGTTTACCTCTAGACAGTTCAGTAGACTAGACGGCGCCAGCTATATCAGCCAATGAAAAGGCGGCCAGCAGTCATTCTAGCCTTTTCATTGGCTTATATAGCTGGCGCCGTCTAGTCTACTGAACTGTCGAGAGGTAAACTAAGATCTGTTATACTGTACGTATGGTGTCAAGTTGTCGATAAAGAACATCACTTGGTTAAAACCAGTTTAGTTCAAACTTTGCTTCTACCACCAAGATCTGCACCGGCGGCGGCTTCAGCAGGCAGGCTCACGCCCAGACTGTTTAGTGCTCACCGTTGCTGTCTCACACTAGATCATATGGTGTCGCATCGTATGATTTAAAAATTAAGAACCTATGCGATCAGCATGTAGCCGCGCACACAGCTTCGTATGTCTTCGTAAAATAAGACTTTTGAAACTGGTTCTAAATGAAAAACGTATTATACGATCGCATTAGTACAAGGCTGTGTGCGATCCGCCTGAGGAAATGAAAAAGATTTTAATAAATTTCACATTTTTTATCTTATGCGTTATGTTAATTGATTAGGTTTAGATATATTTTTATTAAAATTAAAAAAAGAAATGAACAATTTTACAGATAAGAGAGCAGTTTCGAGATATATTAAAATTAAAATTAATGTAAAATTTTACTCGACACAAAAATTGAAATTGAAATGTTTTTTCAGAATAATAAATACTACAAAAAAATGCATTAGCGCTATTGACTTTTGAAATTTTATTAACGTTGAGATAACGCCAAACAGCTGTTCGACGTACTCCCATTTTATTAAAATGTAAACCTTAGCAAATTCACAAAAATTGTGATTTTTTTTTTTAGAGGCAGATATTATTGCAAAAAAACCATAGAAAAAGTTTCAAAACAATTTAACGAACCGATTTTTTTTATTTAATTTATTTAATTTTCAGCATAAGGCTTTTCCATGGAGAGAAAAACTAAAAACTTTATGTAAAAAAATCGGCTTGTTAAATTGTTATGAAAATTTTATACGGCTTTTAGGCACTAATATTATCCGCCTCTAAAAAAAAAATAATAATTTTTGTGAAGTTGATAAAGTTTACTTGTTAATCAAAGTGGAGTGCGTCGAACAGCTGATCGGCGTTATCTCGAATCTATCTTAACTGTTACAAAAGACGTAAATTTTCAAAGCAGAGGGCAGGGCTGCTAGCTAAAAAAAAAAAAATAAATAATAATAAAAAAAAATGTATATATTTTTTTGAAATGCGACTATCCTTAACTCTATAACATTGCACTTCCTTTTGAGATTTATGAGGAAATTAAAAACAAAACACGTTACACTTTTTTTTATTAATTATTTATTCCAATTGAAGATATTGAATTGTATGCATGAAAAACATATTATCAGTAATATCATCCTTTTGATTGTAATGAATGAAGGCCCGCGTTACGACACAACGTGATTTAATTATGTAATATATTTGTTAATGTAATTTATGAAGGTTAATTGTGCAACATGTTAAATTCTTCAAAATCTTTGACTCCTCTCCTTTATTTCCTTCTTAAATTGATCCGGTTTTAACTACATTTTGTAATCTGTTCATCCAAATAATAAATGAAAATGTATATAAAGTAAGCATGAAATTCACTTGTGCCCCAACTAAGTCACCTTATACTTAACCTTGAAAACCTGTTTGTTGGAATCCAGTGTGAAAATAAAAGTTATCGAAATAACAAAATAACGTAAGTACACAAACAAATGTAAGCAAACATTTGTTGATATAAAAAATTAACGCTGCATTTCCAGCCCATGTTGTGACAACGCAGGTAAAATTTTGATAAAATTGATTGTCTATATAAGATATTGGCAGCAACTTGGTGCACACATGCCACAGGAACGAGATGATGCAAATTTTGTCGAGGTTTGTACACGAAGGCACTCGTTTTGTATATAAATGATCGCCCAGTCTCACCGAGTATTTAGAAGATTGTCGGACTTAGAAACGAGAGCATCGCAATCATCATGTTCAAACGTTTGGTAAGTGATTTTTGTTTATAATTTATTATCAATACTAAACCTGCAGATGGGCAGACAAGGTGGCTAATCTTCGGAATGGAGATGGCATAATAGCTGAATAATTAAAAATTATGAAACTACAGTCAAATTAATTTAATATTCCCACCGAAATAAACCGGAAGTGATAGTTTTCTGATCGTCTTGTTCATGTCCGAGTCTTAAAAATTTGCAAACATGTTATATAGTACTCTTCTTACGAACTTTTAGTCAAAATCTCAAAATACAAATACGAGCAGGAAGGAAAGAAACCTCTTACTTCCGGTCACTTCCGGTGGAAACATAAAATTAACTTGACTGTCTCTGCTGTTAAAACTGGGATAGAAATTGAAACAATTTAGGTGCGAATACTATTTACAAATTTGTGCAATTCTGATTTTTCTCTATCAATAAATTTAATAGAATAATAAAAATTAGCAGGCGAAGTAGACATTATAAACTATTTTTGTTTTACATACCATTTGATGTATGCTGGGCAATCTTCGCCGATCCTTTATTTTATGCAACACTCTACAATTAGCACTGATTTTAATAATATTTAAATTAAGTATATACATATGCATATGTTATTTTATTAATTATTATTCACAAAAATGTACAATTTTGCACAAAACTTGATGTAATCACTTCAAACTAATTGGTGATATTTCGCAAGTAATCTACTTGCTTTGACGAACCAAACTCTACTGTTGGCTCTGTAGATTTTTTGTTTAGTTGAAGACAAGTAACAACACGTGTCGGGGTAGGTCAGGGAGAAGGGGGTGGGGGGTTTATGGTGGGGGTGGGGGTGAGAGGGGGTGTTCATGTTTTTGTAACGGTCGTCGGGTGACTTGGAGACATCTTTCGGCAGATGTCTCCAAGTCACCCGACAACCGTTACAAAAACATGAACACCCCCTCTCACCCCCACCCCCACCATAAACCCCCCACCCCCTTCTCCCTGACCTACCCCGACACGTGTTGTTACTTGTCTTCAACTAAACAAAAAATCTACAGAGCCAGCAGTAGAGTTTGGTTCGTCAAAGCAAGTAGATTACTTGCGAAATATCACCAATTAGTTTGAAGTGATTACATCAAGTTTTGTGCAAAATTGTACATTTTTGTGAATAATAATTATTAAAATAACATATGCATATGTATATACTTAATTTAAATATTATTAAAATCAGTGCTAATTGTAGAGTGTTGCATAAAATAAAGGATCGGCGAAGATTGCCCAGCATACATCAAATGGTATGTAAAACAAAAATAGTTAATAATTCTGTATCAGCTTCCGCTGGCATGGAACAATGCCCACTCTTATCAAGGCCTGCGCACTATAATATCGATCTCGATTGTTTTTTGAAATAGGAGTCCTAGATTTTCAAATTCCCATTGAGTTACATGCTAATTTCACCCCGCAATTTCCATGGAAGGAGTGATTCTAAAATTTTGAAACTTTACACACAGCAAGATAAGGGGTTTAGAAATTATGCCTGGGGTGTGAAAATATAAAAAAAAATTTATTTCTATTGGATTTAATTTGAATTTTACAATGCTATAGCAAATGGGGTGGACTACTATTTTGTTTCGCGCGCTTCGCAGTGCGCATCAGACCTTGATACAGTGGGCATTGCATGGAACTAAACTATTATTTTAAATGTTCAGCTAGTTCGTGTCCTCTCTCACTCTCTCTGTGACGCTTAAGGGCATTGGGTGTAGCACCGGTAGTTGGCAACACTGACGTATCTTCACCATGTTAATTTTTGATCATTGCTCCTCGGAGTAATTTTTATGCTAGAGCTAAGCTGATTGCTGTAGTATCAAGATAATTAGTAGCCCAAGTGCACAATTTGGCTAAATAAAGCCTGATTTAAAGAAAAGTATTTTTTTTTATATTTTAGAAAAATGCATGTAAATTTAAAAAATTACTAAAAAATACTTTTCTTTAAATCAGGCTTTATTTAGCCAAATTGTGCACTTGGGCTACTAATTATCTTGATACTACAGCAATCAGCTTAGCTCTAGCATAAAAACTACTCCGAGGAGCAATGATCAAAAATCAACATGGTGAAGATATGTCAGTGTTGCCAACTACCGGTGCTACACCCAATGCCCTTAAATAGTTAGTCTAAATAACAGATTTTTTATTTATTTATTTATTTATTTATTTATTTATTTATTTATTTATTTATTTATTTATTTATTTATTTATTTATTTATTTATTTATTTATTTATTTATTTATTTATTTATTTATTTATTTATTTATTTATTTATTTATTACAAGGATACGTACACCCGTATAAGAGCTTACAGCTCGCGACGGGGTAATGGCGTAGAAATAAGTTAGGGAACGGATGTAGGCCACGTCCCCAGCATTTGCTGAGGTGAGACTGAGGGAACCGTGGATTGTTTAGCCCCCCCCCCCTCCCCCGTTGGTTCCGCTCCTGTCTTGATCATCCCTGATTGTTTCAGAGCTTGTTGTTGTTGATGTCTGCTCTGATGGTCATCTACGTCTCTGCGGCGGAGGAAGATTTGGAGACCGCGGAACAAAACGGAGGAAATTTCTTCAACCGAATCGTCGGGGATCTATTTGGAAATTACGACGCTAGAGGCAGCAGCATTGGAGGCGGCAACACTGGAGGTGGCAACACTGGAGGTGGCAATGCTAGAGGTGGCAGCACTGGAGGCGGGAACACTGGAGGCAGTAACAGAAGAGTTGGCAGCAGAGGGAGTGGTGGTTATAGAGGAAATACCTATAATATTTTTGGAGGGTACAGTGGGAGCGGGGGTGGAGGTTACAGAGGGGGTGGGGCGGGGGGTGGTGCTTATAAAGGAAATACCTATAATATTTTTGGAGGATACAGTGGGAATGGTGGAGGAAACTACAAAAGACCTGGTGGTCTCAATGGATGGCCATACCGTGGATAATTCTGAAATGAAAATAGCTTGGCAATTTACCTCAATTACTACGCGAGTCAAAGGAAATTTCTATCAGATGCAATCGAATGACATTAATTTTAACATTTGAGAATGATCTAAAACCTAATCGCTTAATAGTTAAAACAGATTTACAGAAGTGGTTTCCTCATAATAGCTCCATTTTCGATATTCGTCCGTAAGGGCAATGTTAAACTGCAATATACATACATATATATAATTTTTTATTTATTTATTTTTTTTTATTTATTTATTTATTCACATTAAATACCAGTTGGTACATTGTGACTACATTATACAGTTATTTAATATCTGAAAACACAAAAAAAAATTAGTAAAACAATACATACATACAATTTATAATATACAAATAATTCCAATATATATAAAACAAAGATTATCAGAAATAAGAATTGACACGTTCATTATTAATATTTTTCTTGTGAATAGAATAACAATTCTTTTTAATAAGATAAGTAAACAATTGTGTCTTAAAAATTGATATACTTTCAATTTGTTTTAAAAAATCAGGAAGTTTATTATACAATAATGAGCTCAGAAGGAAATGATCTCTTTTAGTTTGCTCGTAAGCTCCATATTTTTTATGGATTAGGTTTGACTGCCTAGTATTATGTCCAGTAATATTTCTATTAATTTCAAACATAGAATAGTTTCTTTTAACATACATTATCATAAAAAAAATACAAATACTTGGAAAATTCAATATATTAAGTTGCTCCCATATTTTTTTACAACTTTGTCTGGCTTTTGCTTGAATCATACTTCTAATAATTTTTTTTTGGCAAACAAAAACACTGTCAGCATGGGCAGATGAACCCCACAATAGAACTCCATAGGTAATAATAGAATACACATAGCCATAGTATACTTTTTTTAACGTTTCTAAATTACACACTTTTCGTAATTGATTCATTGCAAAATTAGTTTTGGCCAGTTTCTTATTTAGGTCAGCAATATATGTTTGCCAGGACAATTTGTCATCAATTATTATTCCAAGATATTTACAGTTTGAGACCAGTTTGATATTTGTCAATGATTCAAATTGTGTCTTAGTATTAACAGATCTATTGAACAGCATATAATTAGTTTTTAAATGATTTATTACAAGATGGTTATTGTTGAGATACTCTTCGAGAATTTTCATAGCAAGAGCCTGATTTTTTATAAGTTCCTCAAGATTCTTGCCAATAATAAGCAATACAATATCATCTGCATACAGAATAAGTCTGCAGACACCTTTGAGAGCTATTTCTAAATCATTAATAAATAGAACAAAAAGTAAAGGCCCAAGTACAGAACCTTGTGGAACTCCATGATTACAGTTTAATTTTTCTGATTTAAATGATTTTTGCTCACCTTTATCATTAGTATCACTTACAAAAACATATTGTGTTCTTTGGCTTAGATACGACTCAAAAAAAGATAGACAGTTTCCTCGTATACCATTAAACTCAAATTTTGCAAATAATAATTTATGATCAACAACATCAAATGCTTTTTTTAAATCAACAAACACAGCAAGTAAATAATTTTTTAGTTCATGCTGCTTGTTAACTTCATTTACTAGCTCAGTCACTGCTGTTGTTGTAGAACATAATTTTGTAAATCCATGTTGACAGGGAGAAAAAATGTTTTTAGCAGTGCAGAAGTTCTGCACCATATCTTTAGCAGCAAATTCAATGAGTTTAGAAAATACAGATAATTGTGCTAACGGTCTATAATGTGATTCTAAGAATGATAACAGTAACTTCGGATACGGTGTTATCTTTGCTGTTTTTAATACACTAGGAAAAATACCGTCAATAATGAGACATGAAATTATTACACTCAGAGGTTCACAAATTTCCTCTGCTACATATTTAACTACAGCATCAGGGATGTCATCCATGCCACAAGAATATTTATTTTTTAGCTTTTTTATATATTTCAACATATCAATTTTACTGAGTGTGAAAAATGCAATTGAATCTATGGTTTTAGTACCATATATTTTAGTTTCAGTAACAGAATTATTAAATACTAAATCCTTAACTGAATTAATATAATAATCATTTAGTTGATTAGCAATTTGTTGAGGATCTGTAATTTTATTACCTGTCACAGGACATGATAAAATAATTTTTTTAAATTTATTTTTACATCCTCTCTTTTTACCTGTTTCACCTTGCACAACTTCCCAAACAGTTTTTGAGATATTGGTTGACTGAGAAACTTGATTATATAAATAATTTTGCTTTTCTGCAACTAAATCTTTGTTATATTGTTTTTTTGTCCTTTTAAATAGACCATTGTCAGTCTTCCTGTTTTTATAAAATTTATGTACAAATTTTTTCTTTGCCCTTAGTTTAGGAGTAAACCAAGGAGTACTATTTTTCTTATTTGATTTTTTTTTTTTTTGTAAAGGAAAAAATAAATTAAACCCATATTTAAAAAGTCTATAAAAATTATTAAACATATCCTCAGAGTTTTTGTCATACACAGCTGATGGCCAGTCTATTGTAGACAAGAAAAATTTGAATTGGTTCATTTTAGTTTCAGTAAAAAATCTTTTTTCTGCTATAATAAAATTTACTGGAGGGACAATTTGCTTAATCACAACTTTCTGGGCATAGTGGTCAGAAAAAAGAGTCTTTAGTACAGTGACTTCTATATCTTCTTTTCTAAGGTTAGTAAAGACATTATCAATAATTGACTCCCTGTTAGAAAATGTGTTTATTCTTGTTGCTGAGTTAATTTTTATATCAAGATTGTAACTAGTTAAAATAAATTGCAGTTCTTTGGTATTTCTATTATTGGATATATATATATATATATATATATATATATTATATAAAACTGATCAAACAGATCAAATCAATATTTGCATGCCACCTAATAATGACGAATTTTAAGGCCATCTCAATCTTAAGGGGCCCATTCAGAGATCTAAATCAACTGACGTGAGGCCAATCCTTAAATATGTATTACTATTTAAATACTTTTGTGTCAGTATAACGGATATCAATAAATAATAATAAAACTTTGTTGTACTGTGCAGAGGAGGTGACTACAGGGGGAAAGGGGGGGGGGGGTAATATACAGAGGATGACAATAAGGTGGATAATGGACAACATACATGAAATTTTTTAATGCAGAAATGAATAGAGGGCACCAAATTTTGCTACTCTGATTTTTTTCAGATTTTTTTGAGACCCGGAACTATTTTTAAATGATTATTGAAAGTTCTGCAATTTAAGTTGGCACCCTTGAATCCTTAATATAAAGGGTAGGACCTTGATGCCTATTGACGCTTCCAGGGGACGTGGCCGCACTTTAAATAATTTTTTAAAAATAGTTCTGGGTTCCAAAAAAATTTGAAAAATTCATTGTAGCATAATTTTGTACCCTCTATTCATTTCTGCAATAAAAAAATTTCATGTATGTTGTCCATTCTCAAATAAAAATATCATAAATGTATTTAATGTTTTATTTACCTTTGTATCTGATGTGTAAGTATGTCAATTATATTAAAATAATTAAAATATTTTTATGTTGTTGTTTAATTAAATATATACAGGGAAATTCTGGAATCATTTTAATTAATATATAATTTGATTTAAATGTAAATTCAAGGTAATGTTTTTTGAAACAGTATAACATTGTTGTAGTGTTGACTATCGTAGACACAAAATTTAATATGATACAATGTTATATGGTTTTGATAATGCCTTTAGCTATAATAAAGACATCAAAACTTTATTACACTTCTTTATTGGGAGGAAACAAGTAGGATAAATACAAGGATGGGTATTTGCTATAACGTGAAAATGAACCCTGACCTATGATAATTTAATCTTGATGCCATATCACCAGCAGTTACATTAAACTCCGTGATCAATTTCTATATTTTATCAATGGATAACATACATTAAATTTTTTTATTTCAGATAAGAATAGAGGATACCAAATTATATCACTCTGAATTTTTTTCATATTTTTTTTAGATCTAGACCTATTTTTAAATAATTATTAAAAGTGCAGCCACGCCCCCTGGAGGCGTCAATAGGCATCCAGTCTCTATTATTTTTATTAAGAATTTAGGGGTGCCAACTGAAATCACAGGACTTTCAATAATTATTTAAAAATAGTTCCAGGTCTCAAAAAAATCTGACAAAATTTAGAGTAGCATAATTTGGGTACCCTCTATTCATTTCTGCAATAAATTTTTTTCATGTATGTTGTCCATTTATTAAAAATTCAATATTGCATTAAACGCGTAGGTACAGTCAAATTTATGCAATATTCCCACCGGAAGAAGCCGGAAGTTAGAGGTTTCTGGTCGTCTTGTTTTGAAAACTTACAAACATCCCAAAGTACACCAAAAAAACAGTGAAAAACAAAGTGGTCTTCAAAAATCCATGAAACTTATATATGATGGACATGTCACCTCATCAAAGAATACCCTAATTTTTGTTTTTGAAATTTTGATTTTTTTCCCGGAAATTTGGGTATGTGAAGTTCCGCTTGGTATCCTTGTTTTTTATGCTTACGACGGGCATAAAATTTTTTCTATGGCAGCTATCTACAAATTTCTTATACTTTTTTGATGCCAAGAATATGCTCTTTTTGGGAAAAAATACTGCATTTTTGTGAATATCATTAATTTTTCCGGGTTTTTTTCAAAACAGGACATTTTCAAAAAAAAAAAACACCACTTTTTTTTTTCTTTAAATTCGAGTTTTCAATAAAGGACAATGTTTATTAAAATAAAATGCAAAGTTTACGAGGTACAATTCATAACTTTTTTTTCTATGAATTTTTGAAGTTGACACTCTCGCTCCTCCCTCGAGCGTGCGGCTAATCGCGCGTTTGCCACCCGGCGCGGCCGATGCTGCTGCAGCAGTACATAGTAGTTCCTTTGTTCTTTCAGTGATTTTCATAGATATAGAACCTTGGAGATGCATATACAGTTCATCCAATATAAAATTACGACCGGAAGTGGCAGCATTTTGGCCTTACTAAACACATTGCATTATAATATTGAACTTTCTAATATTATATTTTCTCCCTTTAAATTTTGAGATTAATCAAAATATAAAAAAATAAGATGACGAAAGGAATTGATCCTGACACTTCCGAGAGTAATCAACATTCGATAAACTGTACAGTAGAATTAATAAACGGCCGAGAAGCTTTGCTTTTGCCATCAAATTTTACCGACTTTTTACAAGCAGTGTTGTGAAATAATTATTACTCTTCTAGCAAGAGAGAAATTTTACTGGTTTACAATTCATCGATGTATATAATGTATTAATTAAGTAACAAACTATTAATTTTTTATTCGACATTGATAATCATTATGCAGCACAAATAAATAGGGCAGGTATTATTTTTTTTACAAGATTACAACCCCATGAGCTTGGAGCTCGAGCATGCAGGTTATGGGTATAAAACTATAAAGGATAAAGGAGGGAATGGATGATGGCCAAGGCCTGTTACGTGTCCTAGTATTCACTGAGAAGAGACTGAGGGAACCGTGGAAAACGAAAACCTCCAGTCAGAACAAAGACTTCTATTTTTCTTATCAATGGATCTACTGATGATGTCCAATGCCTATGGAACCACATATAAATACTCACTGCACTGGATGGAAAGCTATATATTTGAATGTACCCCAGGGAGGGAGTCACGTAATTTTTACTTCAAACGGTCACCTTCAAAGTACTACAACGCTTGATGTAGATTGAAGATACATGTAGGAGTGCAGAATTATAATCCATTATCTCTATTATTTGTGCTGCATAATGATTATCAATGTCGAATAAAAAATTAATAGTTTGTTACTTAATTAATACATTACATCGATGAATTGTAAACCAGTAAAATTTCTCTCTTGCTAGAAGAGTAATAATTATTTCACAACACTGCTTGTAAAAAGACGGTAAAATTTGATGGCAAAAGCAAAGCTTCTCGGCCGTTTATTAATTCTACTGTACAGTTTATCGAATGTTGATTACTCTCGGAAGTGTCAGGATCAATTCCTTTCGTCATCTTATTTTTTTATATTTTGATTAATCTCAAAATTTAAAGGGAGAAAATATAATATTAGAAAGTTCAATATTATAATGCAATGTGTTTAGTTAGGCCAAAATGCTGCCACTTCCGGTCGTAATTTTATATTGGATGAACTGTATATGCATCTCCAAGGTTCTATATCTATGAAAATCACTGAAAGAACAAAGGAACTACTATGTACTGCTGCAGCAGCATCGGCCGCGCCGGGTGGCAAACGCGCGATTAGCCGCACGCTGGAGGGAGGAGCGAGAGTGTCAACTTCAAAAATTCATAGAAAAAAAAGTTATGAATTGTACCTCGTAAACTTTGCATTTTATTTTAATAAACATTGTCCTTTATTGAAAACTCGAATTTAAAGAAAAAAAAAAAAATGGAGTTTTTTTTTTTTTTGAAAATGTCCTGTTTTGAAAAAAACCCGGAAAAATTAATGATATTCACAAAAATGCAGTATTTTTTCCCAAAAAGAACATATTCTTGGCATCAAAAAAGTATAAGAAATTTGTAGATAGCTGCCATAGAAAAAAAGTTATGCCCGTCGTAAGCATAAAAAACAAGGATACCAAGCGGAACTTCACATACCCAAATTTCCGGGAAAAAAATCAAAATTTCAAAAACAAAAATTAGGGTATTCTTTGATGAGGTGACATGTCCATCATATATAAGTTTCATGGATTTTTGAAGACCACTTTGTTTTTCACTGTTTTTTTGGTGTACTTTGGGCCACATGTTAGTACGTACTCTTCTTATAGTAGAACCATCATATGGTCAGCGCTGTCACTTTGACATGGCAGATAAGCCAGGAATGCATAAAAAAGTCTGAAGAGACAGGCAGGTGGGATGGATAATATTATGTTATGATTTACATTAATAAAATACTTCAATATTCTTATGTGTTATTATACGGCGACCTGATAAAAAAAAGTATGTGTCAGGAAAACAAATATTTTAATTTTACCTATTTTTAAACTGATTTATTCTATCACATTACTCCATTACTCCCACTATTCCACCTCATTTTCTTTATAACTTGTCTCAGGAAGCCGCGAACAATTTCAAACCTTGAAGAAAAGATATTAACTTATTAAGAAAAAGAGGTGGAATAGTGGGAGTTATGTGTTAGTATAAATCAGTTCAAAAATACGTAAAATAAAATATTTATTTTCCTAACACGTACTTTTGTTATAAGGTCGCCGTATAATAACGCATTATACTCCTTTTTCTTAAGGAGTGCCGCCCGTGACGTCATCAAAATAGACTTTCAATAATTTTTTAAAAATAGTTCCCGGTCTCAGAAAAATCTGAAAAAATTCACAGTACCATATTTTTACCCCTTCTTTCGATTAAGCCACTAAAATTTTCACATTCTAATATCTCATTTCATCTCATGCACAATAGAACCATCCATATAAATGTAGGTAAAATATTTTATTCCGTTACAGAACAATCCTTTAAAATCATCATGCAAGATGTGAAATAGAGCGCAACCATCACCCTGCAATGGTACACATATTATATAAATAATGTTTTTTTTTTTAATATTGATGAAAATTTATAACTGTAATATTTTCAAATCCTGCATAACATATAAAATATATATAAGATGGCACTTACACACTAAATTACATCTTTATAATAATAATTATTGGAGTAGTGATGCAGAAAAGTCATTAATAAGGCTGTTAGACAACTGATGCCATAGTTGTGGCAAAATAATTAATATAAGAAAGTATTTTTATTGTATAATTATGCAAAATTAGCTGGTGAATTTTTGTGGTGCAACAGCATAATATTATAGCTAATCTCAGTTGATTGCTATGTAATTAAAATAAGTTGTCTTGCATTTGTTTATTTACATATCTATTTATCCTACAAATTCATTCTCAACGGTTATGAAAGTAAAATAAATAAATAAATAAATAAATAAATAAATAATAAATAAATAAATGAATGAATGAATGAATGAATGAATGAATGAATGAATGAATGAATGAATGAATGAATGAATGAATGAATGAATGAATGAATGAATGAATGAATGAATGAATGAATGAATGAATGAATAAATAAATGAATAAATGAATAAATGAATAAATAAATGAATAAATAAATAAATAAATAAATAAATAAATAAATAAATAAATAAATAAATAAATAAATAAATAAATAAATAAATAAATAAATAAATAAATAAAAATAAATAAAGCTTTAGATGAACTGAAGAAGATTGCAAACATTGATAGTATAATATAACACTGTTAAGTATATAATTTATATTTTAATTCTTAACAAGAAAACTTTCATCTTTTAGCAAGAAAAAATAAATAAAAACCCTTTGAAGTTTCCAATGTCTACAGACTTTAACAGTCAAACACCTAAATTAAATAATGCAAAGTAATTATTAAACTTAAAATTAATATTTGCACTTTAAGAATAATGACAAGGACCAACCACACGCACGTACAAAATAATAAAAATTTAACCGGGAAACTTTGTATACATAACCTCAAGCTGTATTAGTAACTCTTAATATAAATAAAGAAAAACATTTTTTTTTTTTACTTCTTATATATATGCTTTTATGTATGTATAGTGCGTATTTTTTAATGTTTACAAAGTCATAACACGAACTGGCAAAGGTCTATGTGCTCGACCGCCCAAGCAAAAGCGCCGAGCTTTCTTCTCTGTCGGCAAATAATAACAAAAAAAAAAGAGAAGAAGATGACAATCGGTAAATGACGTCATTAAGGAAGAAAGAATCATGTGTATGTGTGAATCGTGTATATATTTATAAATGTGCAACGTGAACGTTTTGAACTGTATATGAGGAGCGAGCAGCAGGCAGGCCGCGAGTCGTTGGCAACTTGGCAGGCGCGAGGCGGCGGCGAGGGCGATAACGACAAAGACACATCATGTACAGTGTATACAACCGAGAAAGAGGGGTATATATATGAGATAAGCATTGCCGTCATATGCTCGCGAGATAGTGGGTGGTGGAACTAGGGTGAAAAAAAAAATTGTTAAGGTAGATATAGTAGAACCAACCATATGTTGGTTCTACTATATCAACCTGTAGCTGAAACTTTAAAATTCAAATATGAATAGGAAGACCAGAAACCTCTTACCAGGGCAGTCTCCTACGTAGCAGACTGCCCTGCTCTTACTTTTAGGTACCTCCGGTGGGAATTCTAAATTAATTTGAATGTATTCTCAGCAAAGAGAGTTTTACATTTTTTTCTTTCGTTAATTAATTGAAAACAGAATTCAATGAATTGGTTACAAATTTGAATTAAACTCATATATAAAATACCTTACATTTATATACCACCAATATTTAGAGAGAAAGTGACTGACTAAAGGCGGATACACATGGCAATTTTCAGCCTACGACGCGAAACGAATAATTCGCACTTGCTGATGTAACAACCATTGGCGGCCATGTTTAGTGATTAAAAAAAAAAGCGCATCGTAATTTAACGCATCACGTATCACGTGCACCAACAAAGGTGAATATCCGATGTCTCCTACTTGACCTTGAAAACCTGTTTATTGGAATATAGTGTAAAAATAAAAGTAATCGAAATATTAAAAAATAACGTACGTGTACAAACAAATAATGTAAACAAATATTTTTCAATGTATAAAGAAATCAATGCTGCACTTATGACAATCATGTTGCAACAACGTGCAGCTAAAAATTTGACAGGTTGATAAAATTGATTGTATATAAGATATTGGCAGCAACTTGGTGCACACATGCCACAGGAACGAGATGATGCAAATTTTGTCGAGGTTTGTACACGAGGGCACTCGTTTTGTATATAAATGAACACTCGGTCTCAACGAGTATTTAGAAGATTGTCGTACCTTGAGTCGAGAGCATCGCAATCATCATGTTCAAACGTTTGGTAAGTACTGATTATTGTTTAAATTATAATTTAATATACATACTCAGGCGCGGATCCAGGAAAAATTTCGGAGGGGAGGGATGAGTGCTGCCTCCATTAGGCCAATGTTAAAAAAATTTGCAGTGGGGGAAATGCCTATACTGACCATGTTGACTCCAAAATTTGGGAAGGGGGGGGGGGCTGCAGTCTCCCCGCCCCCCCCCCCCCTGGATCCGCGCCTGTATAGCATATACTAAACCTGCCGATGAGCAGACAATGTTGCTAAACTTCGTAATATAGATGGCATAATGGACAATTTGCATCAACTTTTTTTAGTAGCTCAATCGAAAGAGGAGGTCGAAAAATACACCTGTGAATTTTATGAGATTTTTATTCGTACTGCATCATGGCTAAAAGAGAGGTCGCGTGACCTGGAGCCGGCGCCCGTGTCGCCCGTGACGTCATTGAACTGTCTGGTCAAGCAAACGATTGTCTATATAACGCTTGTAAACAATAAATTAATTGTTGCTTGTTCCCATAGCAACGTGGTTGTTTGCAAGCGTTATAAAGTCGATCGTTTGTTTGACGGAACAGTTAAGTGACGTCACGGGCGACACGGGCGCCGGCTCCAGGTCACGTGACCTCTCTTTTAGCCATGATTCAGTACGAATAAAAATCTCATAAAATTCACAGGTGTATTTTACGACCTCCTCTTTCGATTGAGCTACTAAAAAAAGTTGATGCAAATTGTCCATTATAAATTTAATTGTTAAATTATTATAGCTCTTATTACAATTAAAAATTTTTATGCTGCTAAATGTGGGGTAGAACTTAAATAATACAATTTAGGCGCGTATATTATTTTCAGATTTGTTCAGTGTTCATTCTATGTCTATGTTAATTTCTATGACAGCTTAGCTTGGTATTAAAATGTTCAACTAATGCGTTATTCTCTCTCTCTCTCTCTCTCTCTCTCTCTCTCTCTCTCTCTCTCTCTCTCTCTCTCTCTCTCTCTCTCTCTCTCTCTCTCTCTCTCTCTCTCTCTCTCTCTCTCTCTCTCTCTCTCTGTCATGCTGAGAAAAGATTTATTGTAAATAACATCTTATTTTTATTTGCATTAATAATAATTTAATAAACAATTTCCCTTTTAATATTAATCTTTTTATAATTAATATTAAATATAAAATAAAAAAATTTAACACAGATATTATAAGGGATAACTTTGCATTTCCTTTTATTTCTTTAACATTTTACATTCAAGAAAAAAAAAATATTTAAAAGGCTTGGCTCATACATTGGAACTCACTCAATGTAGTTTCGTTACTATTATTTATGTTTTTTTTTTTTTTTTGTCTTCATGTAAAAAAAAAAATACATAAAATGTTGATTTTTTCCCAAGAGAATTTGTTTAAAATTCATAATAGTACTAAATGATATTTCATGCAATAGTTATATTATAGTGATGATTGTATGAGATGTAGCTTCGTTAGTATTATTTATGAATTTTTTTTATTTTTGTTGTAAAATAATGCAATTGTTTCATTTCTTTTTGCTATATTATATATACATTAAATGAGCTTGTTTTAAAATATTATTCAATTTGTATCAGTTGCACCGGCCGACAAGATTTACATGTTTAAAGCTTTGGCTGGACAATAATGTATAATATGGTTGAAATGAATAAAAAAAAAAAAATAAAAAAAAACTAATGCAGGTAAAAAGATATAATTATTGAATTTTAATAATTGTATTATGTCAAATAAAGATATTATCTCCCTTGTATTTAATTGTTTCTGTCAGACGGAATCTTATTAAATTTTAAAACATCAAGCTATTTTTTAAAAGTCGCTTATAAAGTGAGCAAATTCAACGATATATTTTTCTCACAATTAATAGCTATATAATATCCAGTTTTCTGTCCATAGGGCTGCATATTAAGCTTCAACCGCAATATTCATAATTTTTTTTAAGACGGATGCACTTCAAATAAATTAAAATAATTTATTTCTCTTACTTCAGTTTTTCCACTTATACTCTAATTAGATCCCTATTAGTAATTACATTATAAATTTGAAACCCCGAACCTTTTAAGAACATTATATATAACTTCAAGGTTTTGCAAGCTCTTCCAGAATGGGGGCGGCCAGGGCCATGCAATTTATCCCGGCTCTTGACTGAGGGAAACATGGAAACCTCAGCCATGATGTATGCTATAACTTTTATCAATGAACCGGAAGTGTCAGAAATGTAATGGCTCAAAGCCAGGGAACCAAATAGTGGAAAAGCGCAACGTTTTACCCCTTGGTGGAAAACGTGTTTTTTGTTGAAAATGGTCGTGCATCCACCTACTAACTACGCTTGTTGTTTCTTGATTTTGGTGATCTGACGAGACCAGTCAAGCGCACTGCACCAAATACAACAACTTTCGGTGGCGAGCTTGAAGTCTAATATAAATCAAGGGGTCAGTTTGCAAGATCGACTTATACTGTTAGTTTCATTCTTAAATTTTATTGATAATTTTGACATTCACAATCCTCCATACAGGCCTATTCCGCAATATTAAACAATGTATTTAGGAAGCCCCGCCGCCCCTCCCTACTCCCCTGTTGCATCCTGTCTTGATCCTCCTCGCCTGTTTCAGAGTTTGTTGTTGTTGCTGTCTGTTCTGATGGTCATCTACGTCTCTGCCACGGAGGATGATTTGGAGACCGCGGAGCAAAATGGAGGAGGAAACAGGGGAGGGTTCTTCGACCGGATTGTCGGGGATCTTTTCGAAAATCGCAGCACTGGAGGTGGCAATAGAGGAGTTACCAACACTGGAGGTGGCAACAGAGGGACTCCTAACAGAGGGACTTCCAACAGAGGGACTCCCAATAGAGGAACTCCTAACAAAGGGAGTGGTGGTTACAGAGGAAGTACCTTTAATATTTTTGGAGGATATAGTGGGAATGGGGGAGGAAACTACAGAAGGCCTGGTGGTAACAATGGATGGCCATACCGTGGATAATTCTGTAAAGAAAATGTCTTAACGATTGATCTCAATTACTACGTGAGTCAAAGGAAATGTCAGACGGAATCGAATGAAATAAATTTTAAAATTACTAGAATGGTCTTAAAACTTATTCGCTTAAGGGGAATTCTCAATGTTAAAAATAATCCCACACATGAAAATTATGAAAATAAAAGTTAGAATGTTATACTGTACATCCCCTATCAGTAGCTAAAATATCAGGTATAGATATTCGAGCTAATTTTTGAGTTATGAATTTTTATACCTGATATTATTTTAACCATGCAGTTATAGGGGATGCAGAGGAGAACATTTCATTTATTTATTTTTTCATAATTTTCATGTGTGGGATTATTTTTAACATTGGGTGTAGTACCTTCCCCTTATGGGTTTGAGCAGATTCAAGGGAGTGGTTATCTCATAACAGCTCCATTTACGGTTTTCGTCCATAAGGCCAATGTTAAAATTCACCCTCTTTTTTAAAGCCGATATCATCAGACAGATCCACTTCAAAATTAAATGAAACCTATTGATTGTCATGAGTTCAAAGTTCTCTGCAAATCTTGTTCAATTCACCGGGGCCGATCCCGAGATCTCAATCAACTGAGGTCAATCCTTAAATATATATATTGAATACTTAATGTTTATTTGCTTTTATGTCGGTATAAGGATATAAATTTCATTATAAAAAATGATAATAAAACTGTGTTGTACTGAGAAAGTGATCATGAGGGGGGGGGGGATAGAGAGAGGATACAGAAGGTGAAAATACGAACCTTAAATCATAAATGTATTAATGTTTATTTGCATGTATGTGTGTCTGTGTAAAATCATTTAATAAAAAATAAAAAAAATAAAAAATACGTTTTTTTTAAACATCCAGCGATATTCTCAAAGTATTTAACATTTTCACATTTATTTATTTATTTAAGTGAGATCACATTTATTTACATTCACATAATGGGAGTGCACACACCAGACACGGTACAAAGTAATACTCATTTTAATAATAAAGTATCGACCTCAAAATTTTTTACTGCAGAAATGGATAGAAGATGCAAAGTTTTGCAACCCTGACTTTTTTTCAGAATTTTCAGAGTCCGGAAACCATTTTTAAAAAATTATTAAAAGTACAGAGAGAGTGACGCCTCTCTTAATAAAATTATTGGTCTTAAAAGTGGCGTGGTTTCAAACCCGGCCTCGGCAAAACTTTTTAGCAATACTTCCCGGGCTCTAAAAAATTTGTAAAAATCAGAGTGACATAACTTTGCACCTTCTATCCATTTTTACAATAAAAAATTTATGATAGATACTCTATATTATATTATATTATATATAACAAAAAGTTACAGTATATTCTTAACATTATTTTAATTTAGCGTGCACGCTATCTCGTATATTTTAGATTCTTTCCTGCTAAAAAATTGATTTGTACAACACAAGAGAATATAAACAATGGCATTAATGCTCCCAATAAGTTTATATTTTTTTTATAATGAAATTCGTTAAACAACTACATTATTGCCTGGCAATGCTATATAATCATAAAAATCAAGTTTTTCTAACTGAATTGTTGTAATTCTGCGCAGTATTGATAAATAAGTTTTCAACCATGGCATACTATAAACGTTATACAGTTCATTAAATATAAGATTACCTCCGGAAGTAGCCGGAAGTGAGAGGTTTTTGGCCTTCCCAAATCATATTTGTATTTTGAAATTTTAGCCACAGGTTCGTAAGAAGAGTACTAACATGTTTGCAAATTTTCAAGACTCGGACATGAACAAGATGATCAGAAACCTCTCACTTCCGGAGGGAATGTTAAATAACTTAGACCGTAGTAAACATTATAATAACGTGTAAAGTCAGGTCAAAAGTCGCAGACTTAGCCTTGAAATCCAGTTCTCTGGGATTCCCAGTCACAACAAGGAAAGAGATGAGCAAAAATATATTTAGTGTTCAAGTACGTATACCAACAAATGTAAACAAATATTTATTGCTGTAAAGAAATCAACGCTGCATTTATGATGATTATGTTGTGACAAACTGCAGCTACGATAAAATTCATTGTATATAAGATATTGGCATCAACTTGGTGCACACATGCCACAGGAATGAGATGATGCAAATTTTGTCAAGGATTGTACACGAGGGCACTCGTTTTGTTTATAAATTATCGCCCAGTCTAGAATACTTTCGTACTTTGAGTCGAGAGCATCGCTGAAATACAATCATCATGTTTAAACGTTTGGTAAGTATAATATACTCCGATAATCGATAATAATAATAATAATAATAATAATAATAATAATAATAATAATAATAATGGTTCTGTCTTGCATTGAACCCGCTGAGCAGGATGCTCCGAACCTCTGGGTATGGTTACGTTCTACAGAGGAATCCAGAAGTTCGCATTTCTCACCAGTTTTACATGGATGACCTCAAGTTATATGCTTCTGGTGAAGACCAGTTGCACAGCATGTTTGAACTTGTCAAAAGTTTTAGTGATGCAATTTGCATGGAGTTTGGTCTTGACAAGTGTGCTGTTGTGCATGTGAGAAAAGGGGAGATTCAAGATCCACAAGAAGGCTTGCGGCTCATGGGAGGCACCGTTATTCAAGACTTGGGTGTCGAGGAAAACTACAAGTACCTCGGTCTGCAGCAGCTAATTGGCATTAAAGATGTAGATGCCAGAAAACAAGTCGAGAAAAAAGTGCTGTCTCGAGTCGACAAGATTTGCAAGTCTTTTGTCAGTGCGAGGAACAAGATTACTGCGATTAATACGTGGGCTATCCCTGTGGCTGGATATACGTTTGGTGTCGTCAGGTGGTCGGAGACGTCACTGCAAGCTTTTGATAGAAAAGTGAGAACCACCCTCACGAAGCACAGGATACATCACCCGAGGAGCTCAGTCGAGAGACTGTACCTTTCACGTCATGTAGGTGGAAGAGGTTTGCTCAGCATGGAGATGATGTGTCGTCAGCAGGAGTTGAAACTTCGGCAGTACTTTGTGTCACGTGGTGATGGGTTGCATGCAGCTATTTGCAACCAGGACCGTGGCTACACTCCGCTACATTTGAGTGAGCAAGAGTTTCAGCCTGCCATTAGAACCCAGGCTGACAGAGTCTTGGAGTGGTCAACAAAAGCATTGCATGGTCGGTTTGCTGCAGCGTTATCTTCGGATCAGGTGGACACCAAGAGTTCCACTGAGTGGCTGCGGACAAGTGGGTTGTTTGCGGAGACAGAGGGCTTTGTCTGTGCCATACAGGATCAGGTCATCAGGACTAGGGCGTATGAGCGACACATCCTCAAAGTCAACATCAGTGACCGGTGTCGTCTTTGCAAGCAGGCTAACGAGTCCATTCAGCATGTCACTGGGGGCTGTCCAGTGCTTGCTCCAAAAGAGTACTTAGAGCGCCACAATTCTGTTGCCAAAGTTGTACATCAAGCTTTGGCCAAGAAAGTTGGTCTCATTGAGACAGAGGTTCCGTACTATAAGTGCAAGCCGGAACAAGTTCTCCGTAATCAGGATGCAAAAATCCTGTGGGATTCTGCCATCACCACAGATAGAGCTGTTGAAGCAAACAGACCTGATCTTGTTTTCTTCGACAAGAAAGCTCGAACAGCGGTGATTGTCGACATTGCTGTCCCGCTGGACGAGAATCTTGTGACCACAGTTGCGGAGAAAAAGCGCAAGTACCAGCCACTTGCTGTCGAGCTCAAAGACATGTACCAGCTCCGTAGTGTTGATGTGGTTCCAGTTGTGATCTCTAGTAATGGTCTTGTGACCAAAGACTGGTCATTTGCCAGAGAGAAGTTGGCTCTCAAAGAATACCACATGCGTGTCATGCAGAAGGCTGCTATTCTTGGCACGGCTAACATTGTGCGCAAGGTTTTGAGCTTGTAGCACCCCCGCATGTGTACCCGCAATCCCCTCTCAATGTTTGGTACGGGCGCTTGCACCTTGGCTTGATTGAGCCCGGTGTTAGTGCTTATGAAGAAGAAAGCAAGAAAAAGACATAATAATAATAATAATAATAGAGGGCACCCGGCTGTTCTTGACTCATGCTAAACACTGTGTGGGGAAAGTTCAGTACGCGACGCGTGGGACCGCGCCCTTGGGGCTCCACCTGGGGGTTGTTTAATTACAGCCCTCAGTCCATAGCCCCTAACCGGTTATGGAGCCTGAGCTCTCCCTGCTGCCGCGGAGCTCAGAGTACCTAGGCAGCAAAATCTCGGCAATGCTGGGGACTCTTATAGTTTAACAGCAGACTATGGGAGGATAAATGCAACGGTCCCTAGCGCAATTGTCGGAGGTTGCGTGAAGGAGTCCCCGGATGGCCGGCGTGATCAGTTTGCCGGCTGCACCTAGTGGCGGGGAGGTCCACGGGATCGGCCACCTTACCATCAGGGTGGTTTTGGTGGAGATGGGTGCTCAACTCTGTGGGTCGATGGTTATTGGTGCACCAGAAACCTGCAGAGTGGGAGCGGCAGGCTGACGGAACGCTGGCTTACTTGACGCAAGTCAGGAGCAGCCGTGTCAGCGTAGGATGGGTTTTTGTGGGTAGGAGGTGGGCGCGAGCGCTATGTGGTGTATTCACTGTGTGGGGGGAACTATGTTTCGTGTATGGTGACCAGCCGGCCGGCTCAGGGAGATGTGGTGCCAATATATCGTAGTGGCCCGTGCAGTCAGGAAGTAGTCCCCTAGGTCTGACACTTGTATGACGAACGCTCCTCATGGATATTTTCGGTGAGGCAGCGGTCTGAAGGTGAGGCTCTCCAAACGGGTGGGTGAAGCAAAGCTAATATCCGAACACAACAGTGAACGGCGCTCGCGGACGGGGATTGTGGGTCGGGGGAGAGGATGCAAAGCTCGGTCGCGGTGGGGCTGATGGTCACTGCGGTGACACTATTCGTACGTCATGCTCGGGGTAATAGACCCGGGTCCTACGGGTGTGATTCCGTGGAGGCTGGGCAACACCGTGGCCGAAAGTCTGGCACTCCCAAGGGGCATTGTTGGGGAAAAAACGAGGCACAGCTGGGTCTGTCCTATGACCAGGGCAATCTAGTGGTGTCTCACAAAAAAAAAAAAATAATAATAATAATAATAATAATAATAGAGGGCACCAGGCTGTTCTTGACTCATGCTAAACACTGTGTGGGGAAAGATCAGTACGCGACGCGTGGGACCGCGCCCTTGGGGCTCCAACTGGGGGTTGTTTAAGTACAGCCCTCAGTCCATAGCCACTAACCGGTTATGGAGCCTGAGCTCTCCCTGCTGCCGCGGAGCTCAGAGTATCTAGGCAGCAAAATCTCGGCAATGCTGGGGACTCTCATAGTTTAACAGCAGACTATGGGAGGATAAATGCAACGGTCCCTAGCGCAATTGTCGGATGTTGCGTGAAGGAGTCCCCGGATGGCCGGCGTGATCAGTTTGCCGGCTGCACCTAGTGGCGGGGAGGTCCGCGGGATCGGCCACCTTACCATCAGGGTGGTTTTGGAGGGAAGGAGGAGGCTTCGCTCATTGGGGGGATGATCATCGGTGCACCTGATCCCCGTTGGGTGGCGGCGGTGAGCCGACGGAACGGTGACTTACTTGACGCAAGTCAGGAGTGTCCGTGTCGGCTGGGGATGGGTAAATGTGGGTGGGGGGTGGGCGCGAGCGCTATGTGGCGTATTCACTGTGGGTGGGGGACTATTCAGTCTCCTGTCTGTCTCTCTCGAGAGCTTACCGAACGGGTGGGTAAAGCACTAATGCCCGACCCCACAGTGAACGGCGCTCGCGGACGGGTCATGGGGACGGGGGAGAGGGTGCAAAGCTCGGTCATGGTGGGGCTGATGGTCACTGCGGTGACACTTTCCATTTGTTTAAGCCCGGGGGTATTGGATCCGGGGTGAATGGATGTGATTCCGTGGAGGCTGGGTAACGCCATGGTCGAAAGTCTGGCACTCCAAGGGGAAAAAAAAAAAATAAATAATAATAATAATAATAAAAAGGGCATCCAGCATCCAGCTCCGGGATGGGCGTAGGCTCTTCTCTGGCTCGCGGTACGTGTCCCCCCGCGCTCAGGAAGGACATGCGAGTTGGGGGTTGCCTTGCGAGTGTGACCTCTGGCCCGTAGCCTGTGGTTCTTGAACCACAGGGCGGCCAGGGCATTGGTTTGGGAAGCCCAAGATGCATCCCCACCTCTAAGTGCCCTGGTTAAAGGCATGCAGCACCCAAGAGTGCTAGCGGAAATGTGTCCCACCGCACCTAGGAGAGGACCTGCCCGAAAGGCTGTGTGATGGGCTATATGCGGGTGTACCCGGGAAGCCCTCATTGCCCGCAGCTGAGTAGGAGACGCTGGATCGTAACACAACCAACAGGATCAGCGGGCGCCTTCACCTTGGCCCAATTGGGCCCGGTGCTGGCGCTTAAACACCCCAACTAAGTTGGGAGTTCAAAACCCGAATAATAATAATCCATTTTTCCGTAAAAAAATAATAAAAAATCTTATGGGAATTAACATGGTAGATTTTCTTGATTTTTTTACGGAAAAATGGATTCGAGAAAAAAAATTTTTAAGCGGTTTTTGGTTAAAGCTTGGGTCATAGAACATCACTATATATTTTTCATACCACCTAACGGTGTATTTTTTTTAGATATTCGAGGGGTTTTGTCAGGTAAGGCCCCATGTTAAGCGACGCGTTCACTCTGACTTTGGAATTTTTTTCTGGCAAACCTATTTGAGATAGAATTTTTTGAATTTTGGTTTGATATGGAGGACTACTTGAACTATTTTTAAAAAATACTAACTCAACTTTTTTTTCTGGCGCTCACTTTACTTTAAGGAGAGGCGCCTCGTGACGTCACAAAAAGAACTTTCAATATTTTTTTAAAAATACTTCCTCCAGGGATGCAAAAAATCTGAAAAAAATCAGGGTAGCATAACTTTGCACACTCTATCCATTTCTGCATAAAAAAGAAATTGAGGTCGATATTCCATTTCACACGTAGGTCATTTATTCAATTTTATTGTACTGCTACTGCACACTCCTGACCTGTGGAAATTATCAAAACTAAATTACAAACAGATTAGTCGCAAAACTTAACACTTTTGGCTACTTCCGGAAGGAATATTAAATTAATTAGTCTGTAGCCGGAAATGGAAGGATTTTGGTTGATACTATGAGAACAAAAAATCTTAGACTTGTTATATAAGTAGGTTGAATTCCTTAATATAAATCTCTTTGCAAATTTCAAATTAATAAAATTAACTAGAATATTCAAGCACCCTGTATTTTCAGTGGTAATCTTATATTGATTGAACTGTAGTAGCTATAAAATCACTTAGGGAAGTGGGAGAGCCACCTTCTTAGCCTTGGAAACCAGTTCCTTTGTGAGATTCCCAGACACAATAAGGAAAGATATAAATAAAAATACATTTATTTTTCAAGTTCAAGTACATACACAAATGTAAACAAACATTTGTTTAAAATCGTACAGCATAAATTTTATTATTAATCTCAAATTAGTACACCACAATACAATTAGTTATTAGTATAAAAAAGGAATACATATATTTTTTTATTGATTTATTGGCCACAACCACAAAATAAAAATACCTAAAATCACACATTCTTAATTATTTATTATCCCTTACAAAAATATTATATGGCTAAGGAAGGATTAAATTCCCTAAATAGCCTCAGCCCTAGAGGCTGAATGTAAAATGAATAAATATTATAAATGTATTCTATGTAGCATGCATCTCGTTGATGTTTGAAATAAAAATTAATTGCATTTAAAAGTAAAAGAGTAATTAAAGGTTAATCTATATAGTTTGGTCAATATTGAGTATCTTACTTTTTAAATAGCATCTTTAATTAATTACCTAAGAAGTACTCAATTTTGTCCGAATTAACTATATATAAGGCCAAACAATAAATTTATACTGTCTCAATTGTAAATAATCTTGAAATTTAATATTTATTTCAAAGATAGGCATACTGATTACAAAATTATTCAAATAGAATACATATAATATAACACATGATATAATATATATTATTATGCATTCGTGACATGCACTTCTAAATGTTAATTTATAAACTTTATAAACCACATATATATATATATATATATATATATATATATAATATAATATATTTTCCATATATAATATAAGAGTTCCTGTCAGAAAAAAGAGTTAAGTTATTATTTTCTAAAAATAGTTCAAGTAGTCCTCCATATCAAACCAAAATTTAAAAAAATTCTATCTCAAATATAGGTTTGCCAGAAAGAAAATCCAAAATCAGAGTGAACGAACGCGTCGCTTAACATGGGGCCAGTGGGGCCTTACCTGACAAAGACCCTCGAATATCTCGAAAAAATACACCGTTAGGTGATATGAAAAAATTATAGTGATGTTCTATGACCCAAGCTTTAACCAAAAACCGTTAAAAAATAAATTGTCGCTCGAATCCATTTTTCCGTAAGGAAATCAAGAATTTTTTTTTTACGGAAAAATGGATTCGAGCGAAAAATTTTTAATCGGTTCTTGTATTGGTTAAAGTTTGGGTCATAGAACATCAATATTTTTTTCATACCACCTAACGGTGTATTTTTTTTTTTTTAGATATATGAGGGTCTTTGTCAGGTAAGGCCCCATGTTAAGCGACGCGTTCACTCTGACTTTGTTTTTTTTTCTGGCAAAACTATGTGAGATAGAATTTTTTGGATTTCAGTTTAATTAATATGCAGGACTATTCAGCTATTTTTAGAAAATAATAACTAAACCTTTTTTTCTCATAGCAACTCTACTTTATATCCTGGATATCTCAAAAACTAGACCGACCATTGCTCCATTTTTTTGGCTGGATATTGTATTTATCAACGACTATATACTGGTAGTAAATAGTTCTTGGATATTTATGTTATAATATAAGGAAGATTTATTATAATTTTCAGTTCACCATCTCCTAAGGCTAGTGACAAAATAATCCTTAGCAAACTCTATAATACATACAATTAAATTTAATGTATATATATATATATATTACACGACACAATATAGTAATAGGGAGAAAAGAAGCGAGAGCGGGTGTTTCACACTTCGCAGAGCTGTTGAGAAATACTCGTAAATAATATAAGTTCAAAAATACAGGCTTGAAAATTTCGCGCGCTCTCCCTGCCTCGATGATGACGGTGAATGACGGAAATAGCTGAACTAGGCGTTCTATATAATTCAGCGATCATATATAGCAATCCAAATAAAGTGATTGTTGTATTTAATTAAATATCATTCAAATTAACCCTTTTCTGGAAAATGCGGAGATAAAAAGTGTAAATATGATGTTTTATATTGAATTGTTGTTTTTAAGCAAAATGACACTGTAAGCGCCCAGAGGCTCCATACGGGACTTCTAGTTTGAATTGCGTTTCTACTGTCCAAAAAAAAATTTTCACCCCCAAAAAATTACATGGCCATATTCCGAGTTCATTGGTTGTTATAGAAATATAAGTTTTGTTCAATTTTATTTATATTTTATAATTTATTTTGAATGGTTAAAAATAGTACTTTTCCAAAATGCCATTAAGAAAACTGCAAAAATTTTGAACTATCCTTGTAAGTTCAAATTTAGGTTTTTGATCAAATTTTTTTTTTTTTCATTATGATCCCCATACTATTTACTTTTGATTAAAACCATCAGTTTTGCTCTTACTCTGAAAACCGAATTTATAATTATTTTAATTCATTAACAAATTTTGCAAGCCCACATGGAGCCTCTGGGCGCTAATGGGTTAATCAGATTACGCATAACTATAGTAGTCTGTTTTTGAATAAGTCAATAAATATATCAATATTGATATTTCTTGGCAATTGAAATTTCCAGGACTGCCGTGCATATAAATTGATTTGAATTCATGATTGTTTTGCTGGACATCAAAAGTCATGTAAGGTGGCTTAACTCAACACCAATGTGTAAATTAAAGATAAAGCAGCATTGCAATACTCATGACAATGCTGACAATACTGCGTCATCTTCAGAATAAATCTTCAATGTAATTGCTGTGAACAGAAATCGAAATAACAATTAGGTGTCAAGCACGTTTAACATCTTGTTACTTCTTCTATAATTAAGATACGAATATTACGAAGGACTTACAAACTAAAATTTAAGTAAATAAAACTTCACGTGATTTTGCAACCATTCAATTTATTATACAAATTGAAAATTTTCCTTTCCAAATTAATAAATTTTTAAATAATATATTACAATTCTCTCCCGGTTCTAAACTCTTATTCATTGAACGAAGTAACGAAACCCGTACCTTATATTATATTTATAATAATAATAAAAAAAAAATGCTTCTAAACTGTATTTTAAAAGTTCTCATCATTTTATAAACGCTGTGAAACGCTACAAGGACATTTAAAAGAATTTAAAGTTAATAATATAAAATTAAATTAAAACGTAAAAACTTGTGCGTGACAATATAAAATCATTTACCATGACGTCATTAATAGTCTAGCTAAAAACTGGCGGATTGAAAAGGTTGGAGCTAATAAGGACAAGGTTTAATTTTTTTAATAATATGCAGTCGTTCTCTTTCTGTTCTAAACTCTTAATAACGTAATGAAGCACGTACGTTACAAAAAAATAAAAATAATAATAATAAAATGCTTATGCATATTAAAAGTTCTTATCATTTTATATTAGAAAAACGCTCTCCCTGTTCTAAACTCTTATACTTTAAACATCATAATACATATTGTACGTATTATTATAATTATAACTTTAAAAAAAATGGTTCTGGAATATATTATAAACGTTATTATCATAGTATTGTACTGTGAACGCTATTTCAACTCTTTTTAAATACCTTATAAGGTATTTAAAAAGAGTTGAAAGTTAAAAAATGTAAAATTTTAATGTATATTTTTTCATGTAAATGTAAATTTTAAATATTTGTGCATGACAGTATAAAATTATTTCACATAAGGTCATGAGGTATGCCCTCTTACCTATATAAGGGGGCATACATTACCAAAATAAATCAATGGACAACCTGCATGATTTTTTTTATTACAGAAATGAATAGAGGGCACCAAATTAAGCTACTCTGAATTTTTTCAGATTTTTTTGAGACCCAGAAATATTTTTAAATATTTATTGAAAGTGCTGTAATTTAAGTTGGCACCTCTGAATCTTTATTAAGAAGGATAGGACAAAAATGTCTATTGACGCCTCTAGGGGGCGTGGCCGAACTTTCAACATATTTTTTTTTTTAATAGTTACAGAACTCAAAAAAATCTAAGAGAAATCAGAGTAGCATAATTTGGTACCCTCTTTTCATTTTTGCAGTAAAAAAAACAAACAAGTAAGTAAGTTGTCCACTGCCCCCAAATATCATGGATACCAACCATGCATGATCAATCAATCGATCGACTTACCTACACGCTGACACATTTCAATTGTTGTGGCTGACAACGACATGGCGGGTGGTCTTGCTGCCTGGATTGACGACCCCGCAGTAGCAGAACGCAGATCACGGTCAGCAAGCACATAACTACGATGAAACTCGCTACGCCTGCGAAAATAAGAAAAAATGTTCAATCATAATGGACAACATACATGAAAAAATTTTTTTGCAGAAATGAATAGAGGGTACCAAATTATGCTACTCTGAATTTTTTCAGATTATTTTGAAACCCGGAACTATTTTTAAATAATTATTGAAAGTCCTGTGATTTCAGTTGGCACCCCTGTAGCCTTAATAAAAAGGATAGAGACTGGACGCCTACTGACGCCTCCAGGGGGCGTGGCCGCACTTTCAATAATTATTTAAAAATAGTTCTGGGTCTCAAAAAAATCTGAAAGAATTCAGAGTAGCATAATTTGGTACCCTCTATTCATTTCTGCATTAAAAAATTTTCATGTATGTTGTCCATTTGTACGAACTTAATTTTTAAAGGACAACCTACGTGAAAACTTTTTATTGCAGAAAGGAATAGAGGGTACCAAATTATGCTACTCTGAATTCTTTTAGATTTTTTTGAAACACAGAACTATTTTTAAATAATTATTGATATTACGCCACGCCCCTTAAAGGCGTCAATAGACGTCTCGGTCCTATCCTTTTTGTTAACTTATTTACATAACTTAATTTCAATAATTATTTAAAAATAGTTCCAGGTTTAAAAAAAATCAGAAAAAATTCAGAGTAGCATAATTTGGTGCCCTCTATTCATTTCTGCAACAAATAATTTCCATGTAGGTTGTCCATTTATCTAATAATAATAAATTAAAAATTCGTACCTATTGTAGTTTCTTCATACTTAGAGGCTACAGGCTGATTAATTAAAATTGAATTAGTCGTCGTCTCTTTATCATTAGTACCAGAAGAAGGATGTGTTGAAGTTGAGGTTTCTTGTAATAAAATATTATTACATTATCACAGTGTATCATGGTTAGTAATATAACATATTGTATTGAATGTTATTTCACTTTTCAGTACCTTTGCCGGTGTTCAATGTAATCCTTCTGTATGTATAGTTAGTTGCGATGGTCATTTATTGTTCGTGCACGTCACTAACACTTGCATGTACTACACATATCACTACGTTTCGAGATTCAACCGCTCTCTTCCTCAGGTGATCTGAGACTCAGAATTAGTCTCAGATCACCTGAGGAAGAGAGCGGTTGACTCTCGAAACATAGTGATATGTGTAATACATGCAAGTGTTAGTGACGTGCACGAACACTAAGTGACCATTGCAACATACTACATACAGAAGGATTACATCGAACACCGACAAAGGTAAAAGTCCGAAAAGTGAAATAGCATTCAATATGAATATATGAATATCATTTGCACGAAAAATTTATTTCCTCATAATCAATTGTATTACTGTGGTTTCTATACTAGACATAAGAAAAACTTGAAATTACTATCACTTTAAGTTGTTGTCAAACAAGTGAGGGAATCAGCTCATCATATATTGGCAGTATAATTATATTACTTTATATTATCCACCTATAGGTACTAACCGAGGACTATATGCTGGGAGGACGGCCTAGGACAACTTATTGAAGAACCTCGATACTCGACAATTCTCGCCAACCTTCGGGGAAGTCGGCTAAATGAGCCACGTGCTCGGGCGGTTTCTTTACCGGACTGAAGATATCCACATCCACATCCTCATCCACACTAGTGAAATGCAGGAAAGCAACATTAAAAAATATTACTAAATTTAGGGACAAACCAAAAGTTATCATCATCCACACTAGTGAAATGCAGGAAAGCAACTTTAAAAATATCACTAAATTTAGGGACAAACGTAAGTTATCCACGTCCAAGCATATATCAATAAACAGACCGGACTGAAGTTATCCACATCTACATCCTCATCCAATTATTGTATGTCGTTCAAAATAGGCCTGGGACCATTTCATTTTAATTTAAAAGAAAATCGAAGAAAAATTTAATCAGGAATGGCGGGATAAAATATTAACTTTGCATGGTGTTCCATTAGAAATTTTGCAAAGTGTTTTTTGCGAAGATTTATCATTGTACTAAGTTATTTGAGCGATGTCCTTCTAATATCTTCTTATTTAACACAAGAAAGCTTATTTTTCACCTCCTTAATGTTTATATAGGGATTTTTTGTTTTACATGTTGGTACTGCAGTGTGGATGAGGATGTGGATGTGGATAACTTCAGTCCGGTGAAGAGTGTGGGAGATGCATCATCTTCATGGGAATGTGGTGGGGGTGTTAAGCAATGTGCACGTGCGTGGTCCAGCTGCACAATGATGTGATACATAACATAAACATCAAAACATGTTTAGGTTACAATATCTCCTCATGGCCTCTTCACTCCATTCAGTACGAAATACGAAATATGCTGCTTGTTAATTTTGTTGCTTTTTCATCAATGCATTTATCTTCTTTTTTTGTCAGTTACATTTGTTAACAAATTACTTTAATTTATTTATAATTCAATTTTAGTAAAGACACCAATACCTGCAACTTTTCCCACGATGAAACCAGTTGTGCCTGAGAAATCAGTTCAAAAGTCAACTGAGGGGTCAAATCAAAACTCAATTGAGGAATTACCTCAAACTTCAACTGAGAATGCAGCTCAAAATTCAATTGAGAACTTAATTCGAACATCAACTGAGAAGCCACTAGTTAAGATACAATTCCCAGGCAAGTATTTTATATATTTAAAATTAGTTGAACCTATTTAATCTAAAAGTAAACAACATTTATAGTTCTTTTATTCCTTGCAGTCAGTGTATTTGCAATATTAAATTGATTATTATTTTCTCATATGTTACTTATAAATATAGGTGTGCATGGGAAATGCAACTATGTGCAATATGGTGTTAATTAATCTGTAGGAGATTTAGAATATAAAATTATAAAATATTGATTTCATTTTTCGATTGAAACAAATAAAATTATGAAGACACAAGATGTAATAGTCCCTTGTACCCTATTCTCAAATATGGTGACCTCACTGAGCGAAGTACATTTTAATTTATAGTTAAGCATTTATCATTTTATTCACTAACTTTTTTTTAATAAAATATTTTGTTTTCTTTGCACTTTTATTTTAGTAACGACAATAATAATACCAACAACATCTTACACAATAAAACTAGTTGTGCCAGCTCAAAATTCAACTGAGATGCCAACCCAAATTTCAAATGAGAAATCAACGCAACTCAATTCAACTGAAAATTTACCAGTGAAAATAAACTTCACAGGCAAGTCTATCATTTATTTTAAAATACGAGTATATTTATTGATAAAAGTAACAACAATTTATGTGTCTGTCTTATGATTTAATAATTGTAATTTATCCAAGAATTGGAAATTCTGTATTTTATTCAATAAACAAATCAAATCAAATACTTTATGCTATACCAATGCCGGAAGACATATTTGTAAGTTCTGGTTCATAAACATTATAAAAGATTTGCTTAATTTAAAGTCCACTTCATTTATAGTTAATTATTATTTTTAGTGCATGCAATCAATGCATTTTCAGTAATAATTTCAATAATTTTTACTTTTTAGGTATTTATAGTGTTTGGTATTTATTATTATGCGCATACAGTATATGAAAAGTGCAACTCCATACAATTTAAGTTAATTGAGATTTAGACGCCTATATATGAAGAACTTATATACAAATCAATCGGGGGTTGTAAGTAGAGCATCCATTGAATCTATCTTTTCTATTTTATTTTTGCTACTTTATTCCAAATATAATTAATTATAATATTTCAAATGTAAACTGGCTAATTTTTTTATATATTAATTTAAAACATTTCTTTCTGAAAAGTATTAATAAAAATTATGCTGACGGATCATTAAAGTTGTAATAAATGGAGTATATATTATTTAAATTTATAAGCAAAAAGGAAAACAAATTGGTTCCTCAAACCACAGACATTAAATTTTTTTTTATTATAAAAACAGCTCCAGTATAATATCTTATCTTGGATAAGTTAAACATTGATAAATCGTAATAATAAAAACTTATCAAAATGAAAACCAGGCTCCAGTTTCGTAGAATGGAGAGAACAGTGATGATGCAATGAGCATGATATGCAATACAGGCAAGTCTGTTTCTCAGAATTATATTATGCTGTTAGTACTGTACCCAAGGACTATATACAAGAGGACGGCCTAACTTTTTTGCCGCCAATGCGCCACCATTCCCTTAACCCAGTGACGTCACGACGTTGAATTTTCTAGCGCATTTGATTGGCCTAGAGTCAGCTACAAGGATCACCACGGTCAAAGATGCCGCTTTATTAGCCATCTGTCATGCAAGCTGTCAAATCTTTGACTTCCTCAAAGAAACCACCGGACTGAAGTTATCCACATCCACATCCTCATCCACACTGCAGTACCAACATGTAAAACAAAAAAATCCCTATATAAACATTAAGGAGGTGAAAAATAAGCTTTCTTGTGTTAAATAAGAAGATATTAGAAGGACATCGCTCTAATAACGTAGTACAATGATAAATCTTTGCAAAAAACACTTTGCAAAATTTCTAATGGAACACCATGGCATGCAAAGTTAACATTTTATCCCGCCATTCCCGAATAAAATTTTTCTTCGATTTTCTTTTAAATTAAAATGAAATGGTCCCAGGCCTATTTTGAACGACATACAATAATTTCATATGGGGCATCCAGTAATTACACTGGAAAATATATAATTTGCAACAATTTTTATAAAGATCAAAGGTTTGAATTTTTTCCCGCCAATTCCAAATAGGAATTTCGTTCAAAATTTAAATATAGGGTTTTATTAGTATTTTACACAACATATATAAAATTAAGATAGATCAACCAGTAATTACACCGTAAAAAAAATAATGTACATAATTTCCTATTAAAACCATAAGTTTAAATTTTTTTCCCGCCAATTCCAAATAGGAATGGGGTACTGACCACCTTTTTAAGTAACCACTTTTTTGGATACCTTAGGCCGTTATAAGACAATTAATTACAAATTTAAGCCCCAAATAAAATTATTTAATTTATTATTCAAGTTTAAAAACGGGAGCGTTCTTGGGGCACGAAAACGAAATTCGCGCTGCCGCCATGTTGTATGACGTCATGTGACGTCACACCATTGAACATGGATGGAGCGGGCAGCAGACAACAGTGACAAGAGAGAAAGACTTGTGTCAGTTCGTCAGCACGACAGAAGTTATCTTTTTAGTTCAATTATTTAGATTTTTTGGTATTTGCTTATTTAAAAATGGATAAAACACAAGCGAGAAAGACGTGCAGCGTGCCATTATGTAATAACACTCATAAGACTGCACCAAATAAACATTTTTTTTCCTCGCCTTACAGTGAAGATAGGCGTAAAGAATGGATGAATGCAATGAAAAGAGAGCATCCCCTGTCAGGCAAAACTGTATTTTTTGTTTGCGAGGATCATTTTAACGTAAGTATTTGATGTATTATTATGTTTATAAATATATATATATAATTGTCTTGTGTATTTTACGATATAAACATAATTATGTAATGTTTAATGTAAAATATATTTTACGTTCTACTGTATGCATAATTCATACTGTACTGAGCATAATTATGTATGTATATATTATGCATATTATTCTGATATGCATACTGCATGATGCGTAATTCGTGTAGACAGCCAGTATGCATACATATCAAAGTCTTCAAAAAAAATTAATATTTTCTTTCAAAATTCGGTTTTAGATGAAATGTGATCTTCGTAATCAAATGCAGTCCAATTTGATGCCTGGTACGCGACCTCATTTAAAGACAACTGCAGTCCCATCTAAATTTGTATGCCAGAGGCGAATTTCAAAGGAGAGAAACAATGTAAAGGAGAAGATAAAAAACAGAATTTTGGTGGATCAATTATTGAAAGGTATAAACAAGCAACTGCTGAACCTAACTTGATGCCCCTAATTTTCTGAAACAATATATTTCTGAGAAACCACAATTATATTTAGACCAATGTATTACACTACTTTGTTTTCCTCTTGTGCAATTGTTGAACTTGGTAAATACTGAATCAAAAATTCTATTTTTTTGTTGCTTGCTTATTAACAATTGTGTTCATTTTTGTCAATTTGAAACTTCATTTTTTTTCTATTTTTTCCATTAATTATTTAAATTCATAATAAAGTTTTGTAACACAAGGTGAATATTGTTGCAGGTGCAGACTCTGGTCCACCAGTGGCTGCTCTGGATGAAAAGAGAGCTAGAAGCCTCCCTTCAATAACCATGCAGGAAGACAGCTGCCCACACAGCCCAGGTCCACACAGCACATTGAACTCTGCTGCTGCCTGTGACCAAGGTATTTTTTCATGCTCTGTAATGGATTGTTTTTGTAACTATTTGCCTTTGATTTTCTCTGTGTATCTTCCTATGTTTTTCATGTGGCAACTAACTGTTAATTTATTGTTATATAATTATATAGACTTTTAATATACAGTATAGTAAATGCAGTTTTGTAACACAAGGTGAATATTGTTGCAGGTGCAGACTCTGGTCCACCAGTGGCTGCTCTGGATGAAAAGAGAGCTAGAAGCCTCCCTTCAATAACCATGCAGGAAGACAGCTGCCAACACAGCCCAGGTCCACACAGCACATTGAACTCTGCTGCTGCCTGTGACCAAGGTATTTTTTCATGCTCTGTAATGGATTGTTTTTGTAACTATTTGCCTTTGATTTTCTCTGTGTATCTTCCTATGTTTTTCATGTGGCAACTAACTGTTAATTTATTGTTATATAATTATATAGACTTATAATATACAGTATAGTAAATGCAGTTTTGTAACACAAGGTGAATATTGTTGCAGGTGCAGACTCTGGTCCACCAGTGGCTGCTCTGGATGAAAAGAGAGCTAGAAGCCTCCCTTCAATAACCATGCAGGAAGACAGCTGCCAACACAGCCCAGGTCCACACAGCACATTGAACTCTGCTGCTGCCTGTGACCAAGGTATTTTTTCATGCTCTGTAATGGATTGTTTTTGTAACTATTTGCCTTTGATTTTCTCTGTGTATCTTCCTATGTTTTTCATGTGGCAACTAACTGTTAATTTATTGTTATATAATTATATAGACTTATAATATACAGTATAGTAAATGCAGTTTTGTAACACAAGGTGAATATTGTTGCAGGTGCAGACTCTGGTCCACCAGTGGCTGCTCTGGATGAAAAGAGAGCTAGAAGCCTCCCTTCAATAACCATGCAGGAAGACAGCTGCCCACACAGCCCAGGTCCACACAGCACATTGAACTCTGCAGCTGCCTGTGACCAAGTTGTAAGTAGGGGTAGGAAGAAACAAGAAAGACATTTCAGAAGCAAGGCTGTTCAAGTTGGAGTGTGTTCAAAAGATGCCAATGTCTCACCCATTAAAAATGTATTTGTAGATACAGGTATTTCTCCAATGAAAAGGGTCTTAATGATTAATGATGTTTATGCCTCAGATAGTTCCATACCTAGTTCTTTGTATGGTGATACACATGATAGTGATAATACATACTTACCTGAAACATCTTTTGAAAGCTCAAATGAAAATGAAGAGTTGGAAATAAAAGTTCATGCACTTGCACACACCAGATTTTTAAGTAAAAAAGAAAGTATGCATTACCTTGGTATGCCACCCAACTGTCAATTTCTCATGTCAATTTTAATTGAACAAATTGATCATTCATCTGGTGATAATATAAACATTAGTTCTGAGGACATTGTAACTCTTATTCTAAGAAAAATTAGGAGGGCATACACATTTCAATGCTTAGGTGACTCATATGGCATATCTGAGTCTTATGCTGCAAGGCTATTTAGTACACATATGCCAGTGTTGGCAGCAACATTGAAAAGTTTTGTTAGAACTTTACCAGTAGAAACTGTAGAAAGAAATCTTCCACTCTCATTTTGGGCTAGGTTCAGAAATGTATATATTATCATTGATTGCTTTGAAATTGAGATTAAGACCCCAGGTAATTCTTATGACCAGTCAGATTCATACTCAGATTATAAAAAATGTAACTCAGCCAAATATTTGATAGGAATTTCCCCTGATGGAGCTATTATGTTCATTTCAGAAGGATATGTAGGAAGAAATAGTGACCAAGAAATAACTGTAGATTCAAAGTTTATTGATATAATCCCATCTAAAAAAGATGTGATGTGTGATAGAGGATTCAAAAACTTGGAATCAATGTTGTCAGTAAAAAGCTGTAAACTTGTTAGGCCACCTAGTGTTAAAAAAGATGAGCAACTTAGCAAACAATTGTGTAAGCTGGGTCAAAAAATTGCAAGCCTAAGATCACATGTTGAAAGATCTATTGGTAGAATTAGGGAATTTAGATTCTTGGACATTCATTCTGCTGTGCCAGGTACACTTCTTCCAGATCTTGACAAAGCAGTAGTAATAGCTTGTGCCCTGGTAAACTGCCAGAGTGACTTGATCAAAGTGTAACATGAACTGCTATGATTTAAGTACTGTATTTTTTTTTTTAATTATTTTAGCAAAATATAATATTTGTGTTTACTTCTTTCATATTCTGTCTAGATAAATACCTAATAGCTCTGTATAATCTGTTTCAACTGAGTAAACTTTTAATAAAACCATTTTATGTTTAATTTATTTGTATGTTATTTTTTTAAGATAATATAGCTTTGTATTACTTGTAATAGAGCTACAGTATTTTAATTATAATACATGCATGATGTGTGTGTCTGTAATTATCTTGTGCTGATTATGTACTTCAGATTTCTTTGTATTTTCATCTAAAAATTGTTAAAAAGAATAAAAAAAAATGTGTGTCATAATTCATGCCAATATTGTTTCCTTTCATTCTCCTAAATTAATTGAAGGTAAAGGGTATTATTTATTATGTTCCTGTAAAATATAAAATGTTGAGATTGCATGCACTTCAAGTTATATAGTGATTAAATAATGAAAGGAAAATAATTTGTATAACACAAAGAACATTTATATATATTGTATTTCAAGGTTTTAATTAATTATTAAATCTACTTCTTAAAAAATGTTGTAAGCAGAAAATTTATATTGAGATTGAGCTGCAGGAGGAACAGATAGTTATCAAGGATTACACAAACTTGTAAACAATAAATAAATATGCTACTTGCAGAAATTTGATTATTAAAGTTACTAACACAGGCTGCAGTATGTATATATGCATGGACATATTATCCATACAATATGGGAAAGACATTTCTTTTCCAAAAAGTCTGACACTTTTCTATTGTGTTTTTCACAAAATTTTCATCATAGTGGTGCTTGTAAATATTGACAGTTCTGTCAATTTCAAATTTATCACTAGCTACACACAAATAAGCAACTCTTCTTTTGGCTAGAAACATTTGAATTTGCATTTGGCTCTTCACCTTCTTTGTTGGTTCTCCATTTGAGGTAACGTAATTCTTCACAGTTTCTATTTTACTTGGGCTTTTTACTTCATATACTGCATGATCTGTTATGCCATCTGGAGCACCTTGTGCATCTGGTACTTCAGCAGAAAGCATACACCCACATCTCTCAATTACAACACCCTGCTGCTTTGCAACTTCATCCAACACCTCTTGTTCAATCCTCAAACCCCTCTCCATTGCCTCACTCATTTGATGTTTATCCCCAAGCAGTTTCTCTACAAGACTTCCACCCTCTGTCTTGCAATTAGCTGTCTCATTTGAAGTGCTAGCAGTCCACCTGCCATACTTGATGAAGAAGAAGTCTCCTCCTGCTGACTGGCAACAAGTGGCCTTAAAAATTGCCTCTAATGTATCTGGGGTGTACATGCTGGAACAAAACTGTAAAAAGTCATCAGCTACCATTTTACCACCAACTCTCTTGAATTCCAGAATCAGTATGTGCATGGAAAGTTTTTTACTAATTGAGGCATCACAGTAATGCTTTGAGATCTGACAGCTATAATTATTACTTTTGCATAAGTCAATGAATTTGTAAAAAATTGAATCACTGTCAATATTCTTCTTGATGGTGGATTTTTTCTTCTTCTTGGAAGTTTTCAAGTCAGCAATCTTCCTGGCTTTAGTTCCTGCTAAAGCCAATCTTGGTTTTTTCCAATAGCACACTACTGATGTGCAGGCCTTGTCTTGAGACCTCCTATGGAGCCACATGACAACAGCACCTCTGTGCTTGCACCCACCTGCAGGGAAAGACATAAAAGAAGAATTTTAGTATCCTGTCCAATTAAAAAAAGTTGTAGCAATTTTACCTGCAGCAGCAGTACAGCTATGGCATACACTTTCAACTGTATCTGCTTCTACTCTTGTAGTTACATCATATGCTTTATTTCTAACTCGATGCTCTGGAACTACAGCAGCTTTTACTATACATATTGTAGCTTCATGTTTTACCTGAACATAGCCTATGGCATCATCTCCATAATCCTCTCTTGAACTCCTAGTAAAATACACACATATATTTAGAACGCAGTTTTATAACTACTTAAACAATGAAATATAACTAATTTTATTATACTTATTGTATTATTCATATTATATTATAATACTGTATCTTATGCATATCATACCGGCTGGCTTTGACTCCACGAGTTTCAGCTTGTACGTCATCTTTAATGAAATTGTAAACCGTATTAAAGGTAACTTTTGGCAAATTAGATGAGTCAGCTTTAACGAAGCCAACTTCAGTTTGCCTCATTTTATAACATTATCTTAACAGAGGAACTTATGAATTAAATATTAATTAATGTCAATAGTCAATTAGCATATGACAATATTTATTTTCACAAACTGCACGGGGGGACGTGCCTTCCAGCTGATCAGTGGTGTGACGTCACTTTATTTCAGCCAATGGTATTTCGTTTCGCTCGGTACCACGTGACTGCTGCAAAAAATGCTCGAAAGCTAATTAATTTCTCGTAAATGACTGATTTATAATTTTTTCTGTTTTGAGAGAGTGATATTTCCATACATTTTCTTTTCAAAAAACACAGTTTTTTTTATTTTAATTTTTTGGTCAGTACCCCATTTCGTTCAAAATTAAAATATAGGGTTTTATTATTATTTTACACAAAATATATAAAATTAAGATAGATCAACCAGTAATTACACCGTAAAAAAAAATAATGTGCCTCATTTCCTATTAACACCATAAGTTTGAATTTTTTTCCTGCCAATTCCAAATAGGAATTTCGTTCAAAATTAAAATATAGGGTTAAGTTAGTATTTAACACAACATATATAAAATTTAGATAGATCAACCAGTAATTACACCGTAAAAAAAATAATGTACATAATTTCCTATTAAAACCATAAGTTTAAATTTTATTCCCGCCAATTCCAAATAGGAATTTCGTTCAAAATTAAAATATAGGGTTTTATTAGTATTTTACACAACATATATAAAATTTAGATAGATCAACCAGTAATTACACCGTAAAAAAAAATAACGTGTCTCATTTCCTATTAACACCATAAGTTTGAATTTTTTTCCCGCCAATTCCAAATAGGAATTTCATTCAAAATTAAAATATAGGGTTTAATTAGTATTTTACACAACATATATAAAATTTAGATAGATCAACCAGTAATTACACCGTAAAAAAAATAATGTGCCTCATTTCCTATTAACATCATAAGTTTGAATTTTTTCCCGCCAATTCCAATAGGAATTTCGTTCAAAGTAAAAAAAATAGGGTTTTATTAGTATTTTACACAACATATATAAAATTTAGATAGATCAACCAGTAATTACACCGTAAAAAAAATAATGTGCCTCATTTCCTATTAACACCATAAGTTTGAATTTTTTTCCCGCCAATTCCAAATAGGAATTTCGTTCAAAATTAAAACATAGGGTTTTATTAGTATTTTACACAACATATATAAAATTTAGAGAGATCAACCAGTAATTACACCTTAAAAAAAAAATGTTCCTCATTTCCTATTAACACCATAAGTTTGAATTTTTTTTCCCGCCAATTCCAAATAGGAATTTTGTTCCAAATTCAAATATAGGGTTTTATTAGTATTTTACACAACATATATAAAATTAAGATAGATCAACCAGTAATTACACCGTAAAAAAAAATAATGTGCCTCATTTCCTATTAACACCATAAGTTTGAATTTTTCTCCCGACAATTCCAAATAGGAATTTCGTTCAAAATTAAAATGTAGGGTTTAATTAGTATTTAACACAACATATATAAAATTTAGATAGATCAACCAGTAATTACACCGTAAAAAAAATAATGTGCATAATTTCCTATTAAAAACATAAGTTTAAAATTTTTTTTCTGCCAATTCCAAATAGGAATTTCGTTCAAAATTAAAACATAGGGTTTAATTAGTATTTTACACAACATATATAAAATTTAGATAGACCAACCAGTAATTACACCTTAAAAAAAAAATGTGCCTCATTTCCAATTAACACAAAAAGTTTGAATTTTTTTCCCGCCAATTCCAAATAGGAATTTCGTTCAAAATTGAAATTTAGGGTTTTATTAGTATTTTACACAACATATATAAAATTTAGATAGATCAACCAGTAATTACACAGTAAAAAAAAATAATGTGCCTCATTTCCTATTAACACCATAAGTTTAAAAAATTTTTCCCGCCAATTCCAAATAGGAATTTCGTTCAAAATTAAAACATAGGGTTTTATTAGTATTTTACACAACATATATAAAATTTAGATAGATCAACCAGTAATTACACCGTAAAAAAAATAATGTGTCTCATTTCCTATTAACACCATAAGTTTGAATTTTTTCCCCGCCAATTCCAAATAGGAATTTCGTTCAAAATTAAAATATAGGGTTTAATTAGTATTTAACACAACATATATAAAATTTAGATAGATCAACCAGTAATTACAACATAAAAAAAAATAATGTGCATAATTTCCTATTAAAAACATAAGTTTAAAAATTTTTTCCCGCCAATTCCAAATAGGAATTTCGTTCAAAATTAAAACATAGGGTTTTATTAGTATTTTACACAACATATATAAAATTTAGATAGATCAACCAGTAATTACACCGTAAAAAAATATTATGCATAATTTCATTTTAAAACCATAAGATTAAATTTTTTTCCCGCCAATCCCATATAGGGATTTCGTTCAAAATTAAAATGCAGGGTATAATTCCTGTTAATGCAAATGGGGGTCACTGGATTCTTTTTGTTGTTTATATTCAAAATAAATCCATAACATGCATTGATTCACTCTTTGATAAAGAAAATTACAAAGCACATGGAATTCAATACCTGAAACATGTAAAAAAAATTCTTCATCATGCTCATCTTCTTAGATTTTCATGTCTTATCAATTGGGAAAGAGATTGGAAAATTTATTTCCCCAAAGACATCGTTCAGCAAGGATCAAGCGTTGATTGTGGAATTCATGTGGTGATTTGGAGTCATATTATTTGCTCTGGCTCGAATCTTAGATTTAACCAGGCAGACATGAAGCATGCAAGACGTTGGATTATGCATGAACTTCTCCAGGCACAAGTTAGCAGGGAAGTGTGTACAGCATTTGCAACACATGTAGCGAGAATGCAGAATGCAGTCAATAATGCATCAACAAAAATGTATGCAACGTATAGCAAATCTTATACATGAAACTGCACCTGCTCCATACAAGAGAACGATTTCATATTTTGTTGCGTTAGCTGAGTTTTTCCTTCAAAACATGGGAAGGTACTATGATCATTAGGAACAAAATGCAATGATCCTGATGCAATAAAATATAGATGCAAAGGATCGACAATGCAATCAAAAGTTCCACTTGAAATGTGGAAAAAAAAACCTTATCGTCCTTATCCCAGCATCTGAAGATTTGTATTGCCCTTCAAGCAGAACCCCACCAATAAGGAAAAGAAATAATTAATCATGCCACAAGACTGACAAATAGTAATCAGAGAGATAAAACCATCTATAAAGCAAAATTTTTTTTTTGAACTCCTCCCGACATCATCCAAAGTGGTGTTTATCTGTTTTTGAAAATTGTTTTTTAGAAACAAGGTGGATGTATATGGCAGAATAATTTATATCATAGAACAGTGAGAATTATTAAGAAAGTTTATTCTTTTTCATTTAAAATTTTTGTGATACTTAACAAATTACTTTATCATTTTTATTCGTTTTTCTGTGTAGACCTTTTTGCAATTAAAATTGAATACCCACTCACCAACACATATATATAAATAATTTATTAAATATTTATTTATGTTTCTAAAAATAAATGAAAGACACAAAGAAATTAAATTTTTGCCCGTATTATCACATGGAAAAATTCCGAAAAAAATCTATATGATATTATGAGCCTATAAATATATATAAAAATTATATGTAACGTTATGAGCTTGCACCAAGTCATTAAGATTGGCTATAACGCGTCTGGAAAAAAAGTAACTCATGACCAAGAAATTTGCAAACTCATCTTACGGTGTGTCAAAAGTGAATTTTGATCTTTTTCCCCACCCATTTTTTATATTCTGATTTCACTTTTTTTAAAAAAAAATGTAGTGCGCAGAATGAACATGTAGTTTTCAGAAACTCTATTTCGTGATCCCGTATTTTCAGACCAGTTTTCCCTATTAATGACGCTTTCTTTTTCTTGTTATAAATATCATTGATACTTGTCTTATACACGCCCTTACTTCCTTTTTAACCTTTTAAATTAAGTAGGTAGAACCGGAGTGATCCTGAATGAGTAATATCACCTTCATTTACAAGTTATACATAATAAATATATATATATATATATATATATATATATATATATTTGTAACAACAGGCTAAGCATCTCTGTACATTAAAGCATACACTGCATTCCTATTTCAAAGCTGCTACACTTTTGATGAAGAGGAAATACTCCATTTTACATGGAGCCCAAATTGTCAAAATTTAGCATGCTTCAGCAGATGACAATGGTGATGAAGTTTGAAAAAAAATGCTGCGCTGCGTGCATTTGGTTTTATAAGTCCTGATGTCTTCTTTCAAGTTGATTAATATTGTAGAAAATCGCATCTCAAATGTACATATTACTTATAGTATTGTCTTTATAATTGATGTTGCTATTTATCGTAATACGTTTAATTTCACAATTTCAAGTGAAAAATTTTAAGTTTTGTACATAATTGATGTTTAGAATTATTTTTGACTATCACAATTAGAATAGGCAGAGAATCTCTGTACATTATACATTCTGCATTCCTATGTAAAATCTGCTAAACTTTTGATGAAGAAGGAATGCTCCATTATACATGGAGCCCAGATTGTCAAAATGTAGCATGCTTCAGCAGATGACAATGGTGATAAGGTTTTAAGAAACAGACTGCGCTGCGTGCTTTTGGTTTTATAAGTCCTGATGTCTTCTTTAAAGTTGATTCATGTCGTAGAGAATCGCATCTCAAATGTACATATTACTTATAGTATTTTCTTTATAATTTATGTTGTCACTTATCGAATTACGTTTAGTTTCACAATTTCATGTGAAAAATTTTAAGCATTGAACATAATTGATGTTTAGAGATATTGTGACTGTTACAAATAGAATAGGAAAAGAATTTCTGTAGAATTAAAATAATTCATTCCTATTATGTGAAAGCTACTATATTTTTGATGAAGAGGGAATGCACAATTTTACATGGAGCCCAAATTGTCAAAATTTAACTTGCTTCAGCAGTTGACAACGGTGATGAATTGAGAAGAAAAGACTGCGCTGCGTGCATTTGGTTTTATAAGTCCTGATTTCTTCTTTCAAGTTAATTGATATTGTAGAGAATCGCTTCTAAATGTATACACTGTAGAATTTATTTACATTGCAAATACATACTGATAGTTGAAGTTTTGAGAACCCAAATTTACAATGTAACTCTATTGTAAATAAATATTTTTTTAACTCTGTACTTAAATATTTTTAAAAGTAATGGAACGTAGAAAATTACTGTCAGTACTAGCATATGATTTTTTTTATTAAAAATGAAAATAAATGATTCAAGTATTTTGTACTTAACCTCTGGATAGGTGATGGTACTGCCGTCTCTGAGGAACAGTAGTAAGGAGGAAGCGGGTGGTGACTACATCAGTAAACAATAGGATAAGCGTAATCTAACGTTGGGGAACTTCAAAACAGTTTACAATGCAGATTGTTGCGTGTGGCCACTACCTTACGTTGGTGATTTGCCTCAGTAACTATGATGCTATTGGTATAGGGGTAACCTATCCAGAGGTCATAATTTTCAAAATCCTTTAAGTGATCCAAAAATTTTTCCAGGCAACTATACCTTGTGAATATCTCATTCATTGCCTCATCAAGATTAATGTCATTTCGAGGAGTTGTGACATACTGGCTACTGTGTCTTTTATTTTTGTTGAAGAAATATATACATAACTATTGAAAAAGAAAAATGCATTTGGATTATAAATAGGAGATTGCTTTAATGTTGCATCTCGTTTGTAAATAAATTGAAAAGGATGTACACAAACAAACTTAGGATGTGGGCAAATATGTGACAACAGGTTCCTGAAATACATAAAAAAATGAAAAAAAAAAGCAAAAAAAAAATAAAAAATAAATAAATAAATAAAAAAAAAACTAAAAAAAAAAAAAACAATTCCCATTTTTACTGCCATGACCTTGCCGTGGTAGGATGGGTTCACCATTTCTAGTTGCTTCTAAAACACGGTTTAGTTTAGAAGCACACAATAATGGTGCTAACAGGCAGAATCTCAAGATAAGAATATAGGAGAATAAAATCAAAGTGAAAAAAATATGTTTGGAAGATATTCCAATGTGAAATCAACTTGCTTAATAAAAAATACACATTTCATATATATATATATATATACATATATATATATATATATATATATATATATATATATATATATATATATATATATATATATATATATATATATATGAAATATATATATATATATGAAATGTGTATTTTTTATTATTATTAATATTAATATTTTTTATTAATATTAAGATAATATATTAATAATATATATATATATATATATATATATATATATATATATATATATATATATATATATATATATATATATATTAATTTCAGGGAGTGGAACTGGATCCGGAACCAGGATCCTGTTGAGAACCGCTAAAATTCGTGGAAATCCGATTCCGGATCCAAACGGAACCGCTTCTTTTAAAAGAGGATTCGGATCCGGATCTTCGGAACCGCTTTTTTTTTATATAATAATCCATCAATTGAATTTTTGCTATAATAAAGAAACAAAAAACAAAAAAAAAAAAATAGGTGAAAAAATTTAAGATAACAATGAATCACTCAACTTCCAGCTAGAATATTCAAAGCACATTATTCAAGGCTCAGAATTCCAGTATAATGTCGGAAGAGATGATAAAGATGATAAAGATAAAGCGTTGGTTATTTTACTACTAATATTTTATTATATATATTCCCAATCATTATATTTTACAACATAATATGTATAATTTACATTTTTTAATGAATATAGGATACTCAATCAACTATAGGATACTTATAAGTGACCAGCAATGAAAAGAATGTTAAAATACAATTATGTGTGAAATAGAGCAACATACCGTTTTGAATATTATGAAAAAATATAATTTCGCCATAAATAAGAGATTAAAAAATTATTATAAATACTAATATGCAAACTCTCTCTCACTTCTCCATGGTCTAGTACCGCGAAAAGAATGTTAGTATATAAGATGATATAAGTATTTGAATATATATGTATAAATATATATATATTATAATATAATTCATATTCTATAATATTTGCTTTAAGGAAAAAAAAAGAATGAAAAAAAAAATAGAAACAATTGGATTTCAAAAATGACTGGAATTGAATATTTCAATAAACTGCAATTACTGCATGCAATTTCAGTCAAATTTTTTGATCCGAATATAAGAGGGAAATATATATATATATATATATATATATATATATATATATATATATATATATATATATATATATATATATATAGATTTATATATATATATTTTATTCCTAATTAATTAAAGAATAGATAGTACGGTTTATGAGAGTCACAATTTCATTGTTTTGGAATCTATTACATTTATAAACATCCCTCATCTTCTCTCGCATAACCGGGGTTGTAAAACAGCAAGCGAAGCTCACACTTGACCTTTCTTGCTTCCTGCGTCTGTTACTTTTATACTGTAGTTCTTATAAAACTGCTATATGATATTCATAATTTAATAATAATTATTTTTTTGTTTGTTGTAAATGTCAACCTAAATAATTATAAACTTTAATTAGGTGTGAATTTAGATAAAAAAAAAATCATATTTCTATATCAAATACGAAGGGAACTTGTCTTCGGTGAAACAGAGCCGAGCACTAATATTTGTATTTAAGCCTGTTCGCTTGAGATTTAAGCAAACGAGTTAAATGTGACCTTCGCTCTATGTCAGGCCACCAGTGCGCTTAAATGAAATAATTTTTTTTAGCGTGTGTCAATCTCTCTCTAGATATTGTGGAGATTTTTTTTACATGGAATGTTATCTATATTAAATATATTTTTCACCCATTTTCGATAACTTGTTAAAGCAAATTTTCTATAAATTAATTTGATTATTTTAATTCAAACATCATTTTCAATTAATACGTCAAATTTCATATATGTTGTGTAAAATACTAATTAAACCCCATATTTTAATTATGAACGAAATCCCTATTTGGGATTGAGGGGGAAAAAATCAAACTTATGGTTTTAATAGGAAATTATGCACATTATTTTTTTTACGGTGTAATTACTGGTTGATCTATCTAAATTTTATATATGTTGTGTAAAGTACTAATTAAACCCTACATTTTAATTTTGAACGAAATTCCTTTTTGGGATTGGCGGGAAAAAATTCAAACTTATGGTTTTAATAAGAAATGAGGCACATTATTTTTTTTTACGGTGTAATTACTGGTTGATCTATCTTAATTTTATATATGTTGTGTAAAATACTAATAAAACCCTATATTTTAATTTTGAACAAAATTCCTATTTGGAATTGGCGGGAAAAAAATTCAAACTTTTGGTGTTAATTGGAATTGAGGCACATAATTTTTTTTACGGTGTAATTACTGGTTGATCTATCTAAATTTTATATATGTTTTGTAAAATACTAATAAAACCCTATATTTTAATTTTGAACGAAATTCCTATTTGGAATTGGCGGGAAAAAATTTTAAACTTATGATTTTAATTGGAAATTATGCACATTATTTTTTTACCGTGTAATTACTGGTTGATCTATCTAAATTATATATATGTTGTGTTAAATAGTAATAAAACCCTATATTTTAATTTTGAACAAAATTCCTATTTGGAATTGGCGGGAAAAAAATTCAAACTTTTGGTGTTAATTGGAATTGAGGCACATAATTTTTTTTACGGTGTAATTACTGGTTGATCTATCTAAATTTTATATATGTTTTGTAAAATACTAATAAAACCCTATATTTTAATTTTGAACGAAATTCCTATTTGGAATTGGAGGGAAAAAAAATCAAACTTATGGTGTTAATAGGAAATGAGACACATTATTTTTTTTACGGTGTAATTACTGGTTGATCTATCTAAATTTTTTATATGTTGTGTAAAATACTAATAAAACCCTATATTTTAATTTTGAACGAAATTCCTATTTGGAATTGGCGGGAAAAAATTTAAACTTATGGTTTTAATAGGAAATTATGTACATTATTTTTTTTACGGTGTAATTACTGGTTGATCTATCTAAATTTTATATATGTTGTGTTAAATACTAATTATACCCTATATTTTAATTTTGAACGAAATTCCTATTTGGAATTGGCGGGAAAAAATTCAAACTTATGGTGTTAATAGGAAATGAGGCACATTATTTTTTTTTACGGTGTAATTACTAGTTGATCTATCTTAATTTTATATATGTTGTGTAAAATACTAATAAAACTCTATATTTTAATTTTGAACGAAATTCCTATTTGGAATTGGCGGGAAAAAATTTTAAACTTATGGTTTTAATAGGAAATTATGTACATTATTTTTTTTACGGTGTAATTACTGGTTGATCTATCTTAATTTTATATATGTTGTGTAAAATACTAATAAAACCCTATATTTTAATTTTGAACGAAATTCCTATTTGGAATTGGCGGGAAAAAATTCAAACCTTTGATCTTTATAAAAATTGTTGCAAATTATATATTTTCCAGTGTAATTACTGGATATATGCCCCATATGAAATTATTGTATGTCGTTCAAAATAGGCCTGGGACCATTTCATTTTAATTTAAAAGAAAATCGAAGAAAAATTTTATTCGGGAATGGCGGGATAAAATGTTAACTTTGCATGCCATGGTGTTGCATTAGAAATTTTGCAACGTGTTTTTTGCAAAGATTTATCATTGTACTACGTTATTAGAGCGATGTCCTTCTAATATCTTCTTATTTAACACAAGAAAGCTTATTTTTCACCTCCTTAATGTTTATATAGGGATTTTTTTGTTCTACATGTTAGTACTGCAGTGTATATGAGGATGTGGATGTGGATAACTTCAGTCCGGTCTGTTTATTGATATATGCTTGGACGTGGATAACTTACGTTTGTCCCTAAGTTTAGTGATATTTTTAAAGTTGCTTTCCTGCATTTCACTAGTGTGGATGATGATAACTTTTGGTTTGTCCCTAAATTTAGTGATATTTTTAATGTTGCTTTCCTGCATTTCACTAGTGTGGATGAGGATGTGGATGTGGATATCTTCAGTCCGGTCTGAACTGGTGGCAACAAAAATACACTTCGCAAGTTCTACTGTATTTACATCCACGCATTATCAGTTATCAGTTATGCATATGCGTACATACATACCTGTGTATTGTGACTGGCGTCTCTCCTTCATTTTGCAGTGATTTCTGCTTAGCAGCATTCTTGCAACCAGGTGCACAACAAGTTCTTGTCATTAACGCTTATTTAACTTCACATTTTCGTATAATATCACATAAAATATGGAGAAAATAGTAAAAAATTGCAATTTTTCCTCCATCCCAACATGGCGGACAACAATCAAAACATTGCGTCACGTGATTATCACGTGACCGTGGCCACCCACTTCCTCCTCCCGACCAAGGAGAATACATAGGGAGTGGGAAGAGAGGGGGCGTGGCAGAAGCCAGCTTGTGTTCGATCAGCTGTTTTTGTACGGTGATGCAAGATGTACACGGAGGGACAGTGTTGTCGGATCGATGCCTGGTCTCGAAATTAACCCGCGTTAGGATACGGCTTTCAGACAATTTGCTATTTTATGCCTTTATTTTGATCTTTATGATCTCTAAGTTCTACAAGCCTATTACTTGATTTATTTCTGATTTTTCAGTACTATTATTCTTTCATTTGTTACTAAATAAATTATATAAATTGATAAAATAAATTCCTCCCACACAACACGTCTTTTGAAGATTGGCGCGATTGCGAAGATGACCGGAAACGGGAAACGAAACTTCCGCTTCCGCAATATTCCCGCTAATATTACGTATAGTCCAATTTACATTATATTCCATCCGGAAGTAGCTGGAAGTGTAAGGTTTCTGGTCTTTAAATTCTATTCATATTTCAGAGTGTTACAATATCACACATAGGTCGGTATTTCTATATACTTCAAACCACTTTGTAAAGTTTCAAAACTGAATTACAAACAGAAAAACACAAATTTGATACTTCCGGCTACTTCCGGATGTAATGTCAAATTAACTGTAGTGTAATCCCGTGAATGAGAATTGATCAATTGATAGTTAATACGAGATGCATATTAATGAATTATATTATTACGTAATCTACCTGGAGACCCAGGTTTGATGCCGATGTGTTGCAAGGATATTATTTTTTTAGTTATTATTTCATAAATATTTTCTATCGGTATAATGCTATTCAAGATTCAAGTATTCAAACGAAAATTTATAAGTGTAAAAACAATTTTTAATTTATTTTTATTATTTTCTTTATCATGCGTGGATTAGTTATTAATTAAAAATAATTTTTAAAATGAAATAATGGTTGAATGATATCACCGAGTGAAACGAAGCATTAAAAAATAATTAAAAAGTTCTCCGTCCCGACTGGGATTCGAACCCACACCCAGTGACCACATGGACATCCCGGGGACCTTGCGAACATCCCCGCAAGATCCCCCAACATCCCTGAACGTTTTACGTGCTAGTTTTCAAAACCCTTTAACTTTAAACATGTTTTCCGTGTTCTAAAAACGGTTTTAGCTACACTTCGATAATAATTTTCTAGGTTTTTTAATATTTTTATGAAAGTCTCTCAGAACATCCCCTGGGGATGCAACACGGCTGTCCCTTGAACATCCCCGGGGGACTTTGAAAGGACCCTTTAGTCAATGTTTTCATTAAAATCATAATATGTGCTGTTCATTATTATGTACTGATTTTAAAAATATACAAATATAGTCAATATTATTTAAAATATTATATGAAAATATTAATATTTAAAATAAGACGTGAAATTTTACTTAATATTAAAGTGCGTAATTTGCACAGAAAAATATTTTTTTTTAATAAAATATACTCGTAGATAAAAATATCTATGAAAAATAAACAAGGTCCCATCAAAGTCCCCCGGGGATTTTAGAGGGACGCTTCAGAGCGAACTTGAGTAGAAGGCCACAACACGACCGCGCCCACTTTTCAATAGCCGTCCTACTGAGCAGCAGGTTTGCGTGTAATCAAATGGGAGAGGGCTTAACTTTGGTCGCGGTTAACGACAATTACGCTGTATGCTAGAGTTTTCAAAATGAAACAAGTTTAACTCTAATATAGTTTAATCTTACTGGACAACCTTTTTTTTCACGCAAAAACAATATTAATACACTTAAATTAAACTTTTATGAACCCGACTTCTGCTACTTCTGTTACATCTGCGCATGCGCCGGCATGCGCGAAGTAATAAAAGTCAGTTTACTGGCGATGACGTCATATGAACATTGAAAGCCTTTCTTCATAGCGAGTGACTTTCACTTTACTTAATTGCATTTTCTATACTTTGTATATATCAAGTAAAGTTATTTACTACATCGAAAATAATGTATGAAAGTTGATTCAAATACTTTTGTAATTTCAATATTTCGTGACGTCATGATACATTACTAAAGCTTGGAAGATAGAACCAAGTTCCCGCCCTAACTTTACCGTCTTATTTCTCAAGAAGTATGATATTTATGAACTAAATAAAATAATTAGCAAACGGGAGACTACATTGAAGTATTATCGCACTACAAGACACCTTCATTAATATCAAGTAAATATTTAAAAAAAATATGTCCTCCCGATTACATTGCATGTTATTTTTTTAAATTCCGGACGGCTAATGTCTCGACAGATGACGATCGCGCCGGCTGGGTTTTGGCCTCCTACTCAAGTACGCTCTGGACGCTTGAATTAACGTCCCACAAATGTCCTCGGAGGGACCTTAAAAAATTTCTAAAAAATTAAAAATATTTTTTTTTTAATGTCGAAGTCTGTTAACAATTAGAGATGCATTTGAGCGTTACAATTTATAATTTATTAATGAATAAACATTTTTTAATTAAAATTATAAAATTTTATTTTAATTTATTTTAAATAAATTTAAATCTCAATATATTTAATGTTGTATTAAATAATAACAATCTCCCAATGTACCAGTTTGCTTAAAAAAATAAAAAACGCAACTTCGCTCGTAATATTAAAATATTATACAACACCCAAAACTTTACAATTTATATACCCAAATAAACCACACTTTAGTAATGAAGAGCAATATCCAAGTTGTCTACGACGTCGTCTATCAACCAAAAGGTCCGAGTTCGATTCCCGACGCACCCAAATTTTTTATTTGGTAATCTTGTAGTCCTCATTCTAAAAGACCCTAAACTTCTTTAATATAAATTTTAAGATGAATTAATACATAATTGGCAAGTGAAAATTAGGGAACATCCCCAAGGGATGTCCACAAGACGTCCGCAGGGACGTCCTTTTTTGATGGACATGGGGGATGTCCTTGGGGACGTCCAACGGGGACCTTAGAGGGATGTCCCAGGGGCGTCCCGGGGACGTCCATGTGGTCACTGGGCACGTCGCTGAGCGATATCAGAATTGAAGTCGAGCGCTTTTCCAATCGAGCCATGCCGAAGGTTAGAATGGGGAGAAGAGATTTCAGTATATGACTTGTAAGTTTTGTTTAAATCAAAATGGCGGTCTCCATATTTCACATGTCACTGCAATATGTTTTGAATTATTATAACAATAAACACAAACTGATTACAAAATAATTATAAAAAATATGAAAAAAATTGTGCGGTAACTCATAACTTCTGAATGTTTGTATTTATTCCATAAAATAATAAAGTTCGTGTAAGACCAATCTTGATGCAAGTAAATTTCGAGACCAGGGACACCATGGTGGCCACCAGATGGCAGCACTTGCAAAGAAAAGTTTCGAGCTTCATAAAAATTTCTTTGGAGTGGTTGTTTCTGCAAATTGTTTGAACTTTGTTGAACACAGGTTTGAATCGCTGATTAGCATTGATGGACAGGTAAGATGGTCCTCCCTATCTATCCTCCTTGCTCCCGACTGAGCTTCACCGAGACAGCGCCATAGCCTATTCATACATACAAAATCCTTGGTACTGACCTAGCTACTGACCGGTATTTGAGTTAGCAATACTAATAAAAAGTACTCAAGTAAAACGAAAACGTATGCAACTGGTATGCATCTCGTATAAATCTGGTATGGAAATCCTATGTTAATGCTATGGCAAAAACTGGTATGGAAAAAGGTTTGTTCGAAGTATGGAATTGAAACAAATCCATACCAGATGACGTCACATTATTTCAGAATAGTTACAGACGAGTTTACATACGTGCATACCAGTTTACATACGTGCATACGTGTTCCAACCATTTTTACTACAGGGCCTTGGCCACGTGGTAAACTCGTATGGATTGGTTTGCAATTCAATTGCAACTGGTTTGCACAATAGTAGCGTCCCCTGCCCCCTCCTCCATTTCCGCCCCTCCCGCCTACTTCCTGTTTCCCCTACAATTTATTCTCCACGTGCAACTAAACTTTGCCATAATGGCGACCGGCCGGCCTTCAGCTATAGAGTTCTTTCTGCATGGATGGGAATTTGCAGCATCAGGTCATCAGATGATTTTATTTTTTCGAATATGCTAGATGCTGCTGCATGCATTCCAGCTCCTCCACTAAAAACATACAAGAGAAGATAATTAAAATACATAATATACATCTTTGATTACATTATCTATTTTATTATTACTATATATATTAATCATTCAAAGGTATAATATAGTAAGTACTTATAATTATGGAGAATCAGATCAAATTTAATTTATCCATGTAATTTTACAGAGTAATTTTTATTAATAATATTTATAATGATCAATTTTAATAGTAAAATTGACAAATAGAAAATTAAAGTTTGAATTTAAATGAATTTGCATGCAGTTATAAATTGTACTGTAATGCATTAAACTATGTATATACATAAAAGTTAAAATGAGTATATTTATAAAATTATATTAATTGAAATGTTTACCTGATTCCTTGCTATAATAATTATATTATATTATAGCAACAGCATTATAATATGTCCGCTCTGCTCGGAGTCCATGGCTGCTCTGCTGCTTGCTTGCTTGCTGCCTTCGTGTTTGGAATGTTAAAGTTAAAGGATATGCAACAACAAATTCTATTGGTTTAAAAAGAGCTGAAATTTTTTTAACATTACTTCTAAACCAATGGCAAGCCATCTTTTACACAGCTAGGAATGAATCTTCAAATTGTTGCATACCAGTTTCCATACGTTTAACGGTTTTTTGAAGGAAGTTTAAGGTCACGTACACGTTGCATACGAGTTGCAAACTAGAGGGGAGTTGAGAAAAAATACAAGAGAGTTCCAACCGAGATTTTTATGTGCAAGTGAGTTCCAACCGAGAGTAGGGTGTGCAAGTGTGTTGCAACCCAGTCGTCCAACCTAGTTGCATACTAAAGAATGTGCAAGTGTGTTGCAACCCAGTCGTCCAACCTAGTTGCATACTAGAGAATTTTGCGTTTTTGTTGTGCATACGTGCTGATACGTGTTCCAACCGTATTGCATACATTTTTAGCCCGTTCCATACCAGATTTATACGTGATGCATACCAGTTGCATACGTTTTTGTTTTACTTGAGTACTCAAGTAAAACGAAAACGTATGCAACTGGTATGCATCTCGTATAAATCTGGTATGGAAATCCTATGTTAATGCTATGGCAAAAACTGGTATGGAAAAAGGTTTGTTCGAAGTATGGAATTGAAACAAATCCATACCAGATGACGTCACATTATTTCAGAATAGTTACAGACGAGTTTACATACGTGCATACCAGTTTACATACGTGCATACGTGTTCCAACCATTTTTACTACAGGGCCTTGGCCACGTGGTAAACTCGTATGGATTGGTTTGCAATTCAATTGCAACTGGTTTGCACAATAGTAGCGTCCCCTGCCCCCTCCTCCATTTCCGCCCCTCCCGCCTACTTCCTGTTTCCCCTACAATTTATTCTCCACGTGCAACTAAACTTTGCCATAATGGCGACCGGCCGGCCTTCAGCTATAGAGTTCTTTCTGCATGGATGGGAATTTGCAGCATCAGGTCATCAGATGATTTTATTTTTTCGAATATGCTAGATGCTGCTGCATGCATTCCAGCTCCTCCACTAAAAACATATAAGAGAAGATAATTAAAATACATAATATACATCTTTGATTACATTATCTATTTTATTATTACTATATATATTAATCATTCAAAGGTATAATATATTATACTGTGAAATGAAATGAAATAATCTTTATTTTAGCTTTCGCTATTTAAATTCATAATAGTTGGTTACATATTAATTAATTGATTTTACAATATCACATAAAAATTTGTTTCATAATTTTTTATGCCTACAGAACAAACCAATAAATTAAAACAGAGATAGCAAGATATACGTATCAATTAACACATAAGATAGTTTTACAAATAATTACTTACACAATGAATATATAATTAACTGCTATAGGGAAATCTTTCCTTCACATATATAATACATAGCCTTTTAAACATTTTTTTATTATGACATATTTTTATATTATCTGGTAGTTCATTGAACAATTTTTTCCCACAGTTATAAATTGATTCATCTGATCTTTGTTTATTGACACATTTTCTGAAAAAATTGTTACATCCTCTTGTATTATAAGTATGCATCTCACTATTTTTTTACAATTTTACTTTTAAAATGCTTAGGAAATTTATCATGAATAATATCATAAAAAATAAATAACAGTACTTTTAATGCATATCTTTGTTTTACACTCAACCATTGCAGAATTTCCAACAACAATATAGTATGAGTTCTTTTATTACAACCCAATATAATTTTCATCGCTCTGTTTTGAAGTCTTTAATGTACGTAATAATTTGATATTTCTTTTGTTCATTTTAAAAAACAAAGATGCACAGTATATTAAAAATGAGGAGCAATTATAGTTTTATATACCAAATTTTTACACCAAACGCTCAGGAATCCCGAGATTCTATACTTAAATACCCAATTTTTTTGCCATTTTTTTTTTGACATGGACTCAATATGATCATTAAAATTCAAAGTACTATCAAGAACTACACCAAGATATTTAACATTTTTTTCAAACTTCAATAACTCTCCATCAATGAAGCAACCGAGCCTTAAGGCGGATTCAGATGGCGACAACTGCGATGCGACGCGATTTTGTCACACAAGCTGTGAAATCCTATGCGGCGAGCGAATTCGCCAGGTTGCGGCAGCGAAATCGCGTTAATTGCGATGCTCTTTTTTTTAATCGCCAAATATGGCTGCCAATGGATGTTACAGCAAGTGCGCATTATTCGCGTCACGTCGCATGGTAAAAATCGCCATGTGAATCCACCTTTAGTGGCTTTGGCGAATTTTTAGTTAAGTTTTGTTGTAAAAGGGTTGTTTTTTGTTGGCAATGACATGGTCTCCTATTGCTACAATTTATAGTGGAGTTTTGTTGCAAAAGAGTGTTGCCTTTTGTTGAAACAAATATGGCCCTACCTTTGTTGAATTCTGTTATATAACATTGCATTTCTCTATTCAACACTTTAGTTGACATGCATTGGGTTATATTGTTTTTAAATTTAAATCTGCATGCAGTTAGAAGGAGATAAAATCCTTTGAAGAAGAGGACTCAGAAGTTAAGTTAATTGAAGTTGCTTTGAATTGATATTTAAATGACATTTTTCTATTGAAAATCGAGTTGCTGTAAGTTAGAAAAATACTTTATTTGCCAAAGTTTAATTATGTTGGATGCTTCAAAGTTAATATTGGATATATTATGTTAATTTCCATTTTGGGAAAGTACTTATAATTGGTTACAATGATCGAGTTATTTTTATTTTCGTTAATCTGAGATACATTGCGTTGTAATGAGTTGTACGATTCAAGTTGTAGAGAGTTAAAAAATTGTCCTCCAACTGTTTTAGTTATAATGAATTTGAATATGTTATGCATAAAAATCAAGCTTGGAGAACATTCTGCTCTGAGTTTGAATGAGTTAAAATTATAGAGAAAAAGCAACCATTGCAAAGTCAGCAATTAATATTTTAGTGTGGGGTACGTATACCCATTGAGCTCTACCACACAATGCGGTCTGCTATGCCCACCACTGTATCATGCTGTATCCAGGGTTATTCTCTTATTCTATTGCATAAAAAGTTGGACCCTTCTGATTGGCTGATCAGAGTTTGTTGATTTTTCAGTTGCAAATTCCTATTGTTGAAATTTTGCACTGGTCCCTGTATAAATAATTAATATTTTTGAAATAAAAAAAATATATCAATTTATAACAATATTTTCTACCATTTATGATTTTTTTAGATAATTTTCATAATATAAAAAGTCTTTTTTAAAATTATATAAATTATGGGCAAAAAGTGTCTTTTTTTATTGCAGCTCTCTGATTGGTTTAAAAGTGGATATTCTTTAACCATGCAATGATATGACTTGAAAGTTCCAACAGTTAAAATTTCAGCCAATTAGAAAAAAATCACTAACTCTATTTTGGCCAATCAGAGCAATTCCAAAATCCACTTTTAAGCCAATCAGAGCAATTCCAATATCCACTTTAAGGCCAATCAGAATTGAGTATTTAGCGCCATAAGTCAGACAGGGGCGCGTAAACCCCCTTTTATAGGAGAATAGCCCAGGCTGTATCATGACCTGCGCCAGAGCGTACTTGACTAGGAGGCCACAGCACGACCGCGCCCACTTTTCAATAGCCGTCCTACTGAGCAGCAGGTTTGCGTGTAATCAAATGGGAGAGGGCTTCACTTAATTTAATTGGTCGCGGTTTACGACAATTACGCTGTATGCTAGAGTTTTGAAAATGAAACAAGTTTAACTCTAATATATAGTTAATTTAATCTTACTGGACAACCTTTTTTTTCACGCAAAAACAATATTAATACACACTTTAATTAAACTTTTATGAACCCGAATTCTGCTACTTCTGTTACATCTGCGCATGCGCTGCCATGCGCGAAGTAATAAAAGTCAGTTTACTGGGCGATGACGTCGTATGAACATTGAAAGCCTGTCTTCATAGCTAGTGACTTTCACTTAACTTAATTGCAATTTCTATACTTTGTATATGTCATGTAAAGTTATTTACTACATAGAAAATAATGTATGAAAGTTGATTCAAGCACTTTTGCCTGGTAGCACACTAGTGGAAATCATGGTGGAAAATTGGTGAACACGTAGTGGAATTCTCGTTTTCACGAAAATTCCACGTGCGTTCTTTATTTTTTTCACCATGTTCAAAAAGTGATATATGCATTGAAAATGGCATGACACGTTTTGTACATTGATTAATGTTACTTTAAATTTAAATTCAAATTTTTTAGAAATTATTTATTTTTCTTCAACTTTTTAATGGAAATTGTGTGAATACTTGGTTGAAACTTTATTCCTTCACTAAAATTTCACCTCTCTTTCACCATGTTAAAAATATGTAAAATAATTTTAATGCTTAGTTTCTACAATTTTCTATCGAATGCCGTCTCGTAATGAATTAATTAATGAAATTTGAATATTACGTGGAAATATTCCACCGGGTTTCCGCGATCCGCGTAGTTCAAAATTTTTCCAAGTCCAGCTGACGTCATAATTCTGTGATGTCACTTATGTCAGAGTCAGAATACAAAATGGCCGTTTGATTAAAGAAGCGGGTTTGCAGTGTTGCAACGAGAAAGTGATGATTTTGAGCAAGGTTGTTGTCAGATAAGTGATACTTCTTTCATAAACTTGGTTCTTAAATATTTATTAAAAAGTGAAGCTCGATATCATCACTATCATCAATAAATTATACTGCATATATATTTATAATTATTAAAAATACATAATTATTTTTAAAAACTATTGTAAGTTTCATTCATTCTAAACAAATTTTAATGTCAACAATATAAAAATCGTGAAATTATTTCGTTTTTATTGATCGTATTCGGATTTTGTCCTGATAAACTCTAAAGTTTTTAAATTTTTTATTTATAAACTAAAGTCAAGAATATAATAAAATTGTAAAAATAATAGCAATTTAATTTTCCTACTAAGAAATTGTGATGAAGCAAAATATTAATTTGGCATAGCAGTTTAAGCTGAAAACGGATATATATAAGATTTTATATCTGGATGCGAGAAAACATTACAGTTTGTACTTTTTAAAGGTGCACTTGCATGGAGCAGGGAAAGTGAGAAAATCACGTACCACAGCCAATCAGAGGCTCGGGATATCCTCGCCTTGCGGGAAACAATTTTAACGCCAACATGGCTGCCATACGAGATTGAAGCAAGTGCGCTTTTCTCACCTCGCTTGACATCGCTCCATGGAAAGGCACCTTATTACTTATTAGTTCTTTTTATATTAGGAATTGGGCTCTTGATGGAATTATATAAACGATTCGTTGACTGATCGCGTGGACGTGACTCTTCCGCATCGAGAAAGAAACAGAAAAAAAAAAAAAAAAACGGCTGTCACTCCATGGAGACAGATAATTACACAAATTTATTGGCTGTTATTTTGATATAACTCGTATATGATACGTTGCACGTGGAAACTGCTGAAGCGTGTGCTTCTTATCACTGCATGGTAATGTGGTGAAATTGATATAAACAGAATTGCAATCATGCAATACCAAGTGTATGTTTTTTTACGAAAATATGTTTTTTGTCATATACAATTAGTGATGCGAAACGAAAGTACTATTTTTAGCATGATTTTTTTTTTTTTTTTTTTTTTTTATATTTGAAGTGTTTGAACGCATCAATTTAATTAAATAAATAATCATTAATTTGCAGTCTTGCGTTTAGTGTGTACAGTTCAAGTTACTTTTTAGTTTCTTCTTTAATCAAAATCCAATTTTTATAGTTATTTTTATTGTTATAATACAGTATTATTCACTAAGCTTGCAACACAAACTCTCAAAATCCTATTGTTTCGTTGTCTTTTCCAGAACAGGTCGGGCTGACTTTGCAATACTCGTGAAAACTGTGTTCAGGATGGATGTTGCAGCTTTTTCGATAAATTAGAAGTGCAGTGATAGTCAGAAAACATAGAATAAAAGCGCGATAAATTACCATTGGGCATCCTTTCCTATTCTAGTGACCTCGTTATCCAGTCACCTTAATCCTTTCAGTTTAAAAGTTTCCTGATGGCACTAGAGGGTGTATGGACTCCGACAGTGTCAATCCGCCCTCTGACCCTGCCTATAACTATATAAGTAATATCACTTGAAAAGATAAGTGCCAGACAAGATAAAATATATTTAAGGGGAAGGAGTCACGCCTATAATTTTTAAAATAAAAAAAGCACTCACATGAAATTTATGAAAAAAAATATAATGTTCCCCTCTACATTCCCTATCTGCTATCAGTAGCTAATTTTTGAGTTACTGATTTTTAAAGTTGACTGCTTTAACATGGAGAAATGTTACTTCCATGTTAAATTAGTCAACTTTAAAAATTCATAACTCAAAAACTAGCTCATATTTACATATACCTGATATTTTAGCTACTGATAAGGGACGTAGAGGAGAACATTTTAATTTTTTTCATAATTTTCAAGTGAGGAATTTTAACATTGACCGTGTTACCTTACCCTTAAATCAAAAAATACCACCCATCCAAGTAAAAAACATACTTTAATTGTGCTGCTTGAAGTTGGTGATTAGTCGATAACTGTTCAAATTCAATCAATTCAATGTGTCAAACTCTCACGTGAAATTTGAGGACAGCAAAAAAATAAGTAAAAATACTATGCTATGTATGTATATGTATATTAATAATACTATGTACACATATAGTACTATGCTATTATATATTATGTACACCGTAATTATATATAATAATAAATTAATTTCTCGATAATTATTTGATTCAGTGGCAAGATGATTGTGTTTCTATAAAAAGTTTATACACATCATCGGCGTTGTTCACGGAACCTCCAGGACACGTGACCTCTATCAATCTCCACTTTGTTAAATAATAACGGACACTTGACGCAGTGGTGTGCTCCTCTGATTCATAATCGGATGGTCGTGAGTTCGATCCCAGGCACCGCCAAACTTTTTACAAGTGGTGGTTACTAAATAACACCCACTCGTGCATCTGGGAGGTGATTGATGGCATCCTCCATCAATTGCCGACCATCCTGATTTAGGTTTCCATGATTCCATGGTTTCCTCAGTCACAACCAGGCAAATGCTGAAATGGATTACATTAGGCCATGACCGCTCCGGTCTGGAAGGGACCCTTAAAAGTCGGGTCCATGAAGAGCCGGGAGGTTTTTCAGTCACTTAATTGTGGCCAGTACCCTAAAAAGGGTTCAGTTAAAGGAAAAAATAAAAAAATTAAATAACATGCACCTGCATTTTTTATTTTTTTACAATGGAGTATCGACCTCCTTTTTTTATTGCAGAAATGAATAGAGGGTGCAAAGTTATGCTACCTTGATTTTTTTTAGATTTTTTCGAGACCTGGAACTAATTTTAAAAAATTATTGAAATTCCTTTTCGTGACGTCACGAGACGCCGCTCCTTAAGAAAAAGATTTACTTGCCGCCTCGTGACGTCACAAAAATGACTTTCAATAATTTTTTAAAAGTTATAGTTCCTAGTCTAAAATAAAATCTGAAAAAAATCAGGATAGCATAACTTTGCACCCTCTATTCATATCCGCAATAAAAAAATATTGAGGTCGATACTCCATTATTAAAGTATAATGAAAACAATATATCCTAGACATTTATTCTTAAATTTTCCTACATTGAATTATATATTTTCATGTCGTTATTGTCTTTCTAATATTATGTTTTTTACTGCATGTAAATTATAATAATATTGTAATTGTTAATTAAAAAAATGAAAACTCTACACGAAATTTTGTTTTAAAGTTTTTAAACTTATGCCGCCTTACAATAATACACGTTTTATAGAGGACATAAAGGACCAAGAGATGGCGCTGACGTCTGCAAATTTTGCTCTTTACATCGAAAACACGGCAATACCTATACGGGTCTTTCACCATACGTCACAAAAATATGACGTCACGTGAATGTAGGCAAAAAGCACCTATTTAACATGGTAGTAGCATACCAAAAACTATTTATTTTCTGCGATATGACAATCGTGGTACATTTGACAATTATGTTATTTGATAGATTGAGATGTCAAGTAAATGGAAAAAATACAATATTTGCCAATGATATCTGTGAAAAATACAATAAATCATTAAATAAAATGTAAATCGACTCCAAATTTCACGTCAATAATGACCATTTTACGACACTTATGCACTATATTGACCCTAAGATTCTTAAAAAAATTCAGCCAATCACCGGCCATTGCTTTCCCCGCGGACTTTTGAATACGAGGGGGAAACGGAACAACAAAAAGTAATTATAAAGAAACTAGGTAAAATAAAAAAAATGTATATGTTCAAGTTATAATGTACATTTATTTCTTACGTATATATATTATTGTTAAAAAAAAATTAAAATATGTTAAATTAGGAGGAATAAATCAAGTGATTCCAGTTCCCTCTCAGTACCTACTGTTGAATGTAAACAACATCAAAGCCAAGCAAACGCTATATAGCATGGGGAGAATCAAAAAAACTACCAAATATATAGGAAAGAAATCATGCACTTACTAAATTGAAATATATTTTTATATTTTTCCGAAAGTATTTAAGTAATTATGGTGTTGTCATTATTTCTGTAATTAATAAAATTATGCTGTGGCTGCTGACAGAGCATTTATATGATTTTACAATGTTAATCATATACAGCAATCCTTGCCAGACGCACGTAGTTCCAGCAGTTACCACTATTAGGGGGCGCACTAACTTTATGACGCCAATAGCAATATTTTTTTATTTATTTATTTTTTGAAAATATGAATTGTGTCCAACAAAAATGATTTAAATCTTAGGTATAACCAATTTTGGTTAACATTTATTTTGAATTCTTAGATAACCCTTATGGTTGAAAAATTACGTCTTCCACTCATCCTTTACACGTCTAAACCTAATATTTTTAACTCTAAAACGCATCTTATTTCCTCTTTGCTTAAAGTGAGGTTAAAATGCTGAAGACAATATTTCTAACATTTTATGTTCAAGAAGAGGAAAGAAGACGTAATCTCATCTTCTTCCCTCTTCTTTCCTCTAAAATGGTGCAAAATAAGAGGACAAAAGACGAGAGAAGAGCTTATTAGCGAATAAAATATTAACTTTTTTCAACTCGGGAATCCTGCAGAATAATATTATGTCAGTTACATTAGGCTTAAAGTGAATGAAAAAAATAAAATTTGTTGATAACAATTAAATGCTAGAATTCACCTAATTATGTAAGAATGCCGTGTGCTTCAAGCCACTCTTTGAGTTTCTGACAAGTATATCAATACTTTAATAAGTATTCAACATTTCTTTTTGCAGTCTTTTTAATCACCTTGCCCCGTTATGATATCGCAGGATATAGCGTTTAACAAGGAAACAAACAAAAAAAAATTCTAAGGGGACGACTGTACCTTCTGAAAACAAAATTGCTGCAGGTTTACATTTTTTAAAATATATCAAGGATCTGAGACAGGATTTTACATGCTGGCCAATTTTTTTAAGTACTGCTTTTTTGACTGAGGAAACCGTTGTATACCTTAATCAACTCTTACTTCTTTGTCTCGATGTCTATGCAAGAATTGATGTCAGTATTGGGTATGAACTCATTCAAGTGCATTTTACTAGTTGAAAGGAGATAATAAAAATTATATATTATATAGTTCACATAACATATACAGAATAATAAGTTATATTAAGTATGATAAATAAGTATATAATATTGGCACGATTCACGAAGCAGTTTTTAGCCAGGTTTCTTAACACGTTTAGCTAAAAGTGTTAAAGCTAAACGTGGTTAGAAACCTGGCTAACTGCTACGTGAATCGCTACCCATAAATGTTATTAGTTATTTATAAAGACACAATAAGTTGATGTACGTACTTTTACATACCATATGTATGCTGGGGCAATCTCCGCCGCTCCTTGAACTTATATGCAGCACCACACATTAACACTGACATTAATAATTATATAATAGAGTGCACACATATGCATATGCCTATTTTAATACATATATTTAAAAAAAAATTACAATTTGCACAAACTTCGATGTATTCACTCTTAATTGATTGGTGATATTTCGCAAGAATTCTACTTGCTTTTACAAACCAAGCTCTTTTGCTGCTCTGCAGGACTTTTTTTGTAATTCAAAGACAAGTCATGACACGTAGGTATGGAGTAGGTCAGTAGGGGATGTATTTTTCTTTTTTTAGGTATAGTTGTATCTTATATTTGGTGTGACGTCACGCGACTATTACTATTGGAGGATACAAGTTTGTTAGGTCAAACCAAAGATAAGGTACGAGGGCTCTAAAAATAGCTCAGTTCATTAATATGCACAATATTCTTAATTCAAGACTCAGATAATCCATTTATACTGCATGGGAATATAAAGAAAATCTGATTCTTGATCTTAATTTATTGTGTATATTAATTAACTACTAGAATAAATGTAGTTTATTTTCAAATATGATTTGTGAAAGTACTGTACTGTGTACTGTACACCCAACGTCAAATATTAATGCAAAAATCAAAGAGACAAAGAGAGGCAACTCTATAATTAATTGTTATTTGACCATCACGATGATGAGCCATCTGACACTCATGATGACGGTTGACGATCTTTGATGTTGTTTATCAGTTACTTTACTTCTTTTCCTGCCTTTTTGCGGAATAATGAGAGAAATAAGAGTGAAACTAATTGTGAGTCATATATAAACAATATCAAAAGTCACCGCGACGTCAACCCTCATTATCGTGATGGTCCCAGCCCTTACAAACACAGAGTTGCCTCCCCGAGATTTTCGCATTGGATTTGACGTTGCGTGTACGTGGTTAATAATAATTTTCCATCATTACACGTGCATATGAATTTAGGGTCAGCTATATAGTGCTGAAAGTTCATCAGCCTTACATTTTATGATATTAAAATGAGAACAAAATTATCATAAATTAACAAAAGTTTCGATATCACACGCTCATATTTTTTATCACAGAACAAGTTTTTTTTTGTAAAAATGCTTAAATATTATCAGTTAAATGTATATGGAAAAGAAAAATGTCAATCATTATAAATGTTTAAAACCATAAAAAAATAATTCATATTTTTTTAAACGTTGATTGTATTCATGCAAGATAAGAAGTAAAGTAATATTTTATAGTTTGGAAATAAAAAGTGATCGTCGGTCATGTGTAGCCAAAATGCAGCCAATAAGGAAAGAAAGGTACAAAAAAATGAAAAAGATTTTGATTTTTTTTTTCTCGTATATAAAGAGCTACGACGTGGATCGTCACGGACAATCAAGCTTCGACATTTCCTTCGTCGAGATGGAGTTGAAACTTGTGCTGCTTTCTTTCCTGATCTGCGCCTCTCTCGCTAACTCAGAACAAGGTACGATCTGCTAAGAGAAAAAATCGCAATGAGATTTTATACATTATAGACACTGAATTTTCAGATAATTACTCTTCTAGCATTTCTTTTTTTTTTTTTTTTTTAATTTTATATAAGACTCCTTTTACAGAATATATTTTACTAATTAATAAAATGTCCTTAGATGAGAAAATTTTCACAATTTAAATTAGGAAAAATTTATACTTAAATTAACTAGCAATTATCTTCTTAAAAATGCAGTAATATTAATGATCCAGTGGATATATATGTGTGTGTGTGTATATTGTATGTATCATTTCGTTTTAACGTATCTTCTATGTTCTGCACAAATTGATATTTTAGGTACATTTTAAGAAGGTATAATAAACATGCCCAATTTTTTTAAAAAAAAAGCCCTCACATAAAAAAATGTGAATAAAAAATTGAAATGTTCTCATCTGCATCCCCTATCTGTAGCTAAAATATCAGGTATAAAAATTCAAGGTAGTTTGAGAGTTATGAATTGAGTCGAATTCACACTAAATTTTTAGAAGCTGAATTGGTTTTCAGTACTTTATGTCAGTACAAAATTGCTCCAGTCAGTACAAAATTTCTCCAGTTTCGTCTTACATTCAGTACTTTTGACCTATAAAACACTTAATCCAAGTACAAATTTGGTACTGAAAAAGGAAAGTAAAAAAAAAGTACAAAAAATTGACTCTCTTTTTTCAGTATCAAATTTGTACTTGGATTATGTGTTTTATAGGTCAAAAATGCTGGATGTAAGACGAAACTGGAGCAATTTTGTACTGACATAAAGTACTGAAACCAATTCAGCATCTAAAAATTTAGTGTGAATTTCTATACCTGATATTTTAGCTACTGATTATACGGGATAGAGGAGGACATTTTAATTTTTTTTTTTCATTTTATATCAGAGACTTTTTTTTAACATTGGCCGTGTTACATTACCCTTAGTTACCCTAGTTAAAGTACACTCGTCACCTTATAAAATTTTGCACTTGAAACTTTTTAAATTACCATGCTCCTTGTTATTCTTACTGGACATGGTGATTATTGTGATTAACCAAGGTGTAAAAAGAAATTATCTAAATCAATTGATAACTGTACGTTACTCCTATATTATATAGGCTGCGTTATGGAAACAGAAGATAGGAAATATGTTTACTGCTGTAAGGTCTCTGAAACGTTCCTTTCGGCAGCCATGTTAATTATCATGCCCCGTACGATACAACACATAAGGCATGGTGATTAAAAAAACCTTCAGAAGGGAAATTTTCAAAGCGTTTTCTTTTTTTTTTTTTTTTAGCTCCCTCAAAAAGCTGCAAATCTGCATCTTTTGGAACAGCAACTCCAGCAAGTGAGGCAGAATAATTATATCGAGTTCAAAATATCTTAAATGGACAGGTGTGACGTCATTCATATACTAAAATCATAATAATTTTGCTACTACCACTAAGATCTGCACCGACGGCGGCTCCAGGCAGGCTCACGCCCAGACCCTTCAGCGCTCACGCGCGGTCGTGACCCTCTTACTCACTGGAGCTTCGCAGTGAGTGGCTGAAGCCACACGCCTTCTGCCACCGGCGGCCTTGTATTATAGGTACAATTATTCAGCGCCATCATTTTCAAATATATATTTTTTAATTTTTGCATTTCGCATTTCATTCATCAAGTACTAACAATGTTTCGGTAGTTGAATATTGTTGGCAGCCTCTCATTTTGTGAAATGAGATGCAACCAGTATAAGTTACAACTATAATGAATCAATGTTATTATTTCACGAATGAAATGTAAAAATTAAAATTATCTCTATTTGAATGACATCACACTTATCCTTTAAGGACATTATGAACTTTATATAATTGCTTTGCCGTACTTGCTGACGTTGCTGTTCTAAGGAACAAAGAGATAAAGATTTGCACTTCTTGGGAAAAGGAAAGAAAAACACACAGTCCAGCCATCTTAAAATGTTCAGCACACCTTTAAGCCTACATTAATATGCTGTTCCATATAGCGTTTTCACGCGAGTCTTGGCGGGGCGAGAAAAACACATTTGCCGTAAAACTGTATGGCAGCCATATTGACGAGAAAAAAATCGCTTTCCAGCAGCAATTTAATCAAGCCTAGATTTTTTGCGCCAATAGGGTAGCGCCACGAGATTTTTGGATTGCCTGCTTACAGGATAACGGCCTGATGTTTACCTACCCTCCCTTCCCCTACCGAAGAGCAAGAGTATTCGTAAAAGCATTGGAAAAAAAAGTAGGAAATGTAGAAAAAAATTAATCATAAATTATAGACGGTAAATATTACATATATATCGTATTCATATTTTATCTGCTAGTATATGAAGAATACACTAGTTAAATTTTTGTGGTCCTTAAATAATCATATTAGTGTCAACAAAGTCAAATTTTCTAAATTTTTAATTTTTTTTTTTCAATGTTCTCTTGCTGTTTGGTAGTGGAAGGGAGGGGAGGTGACCATCAGGCCGTTATCCTGTAAGCAGGCAACCCAACAATCTCATTATGCTACCCCGTATGGCCACCATAAAATTTCACAGCAAGTGCGCTTCTCTCACCCCTCCAAGCCTCGTGAGACATCGCTCCATAGAAAAGCACATTTACACGATAAATTTTGCATACAATTTTTCTTTACAGAAAACAAACAACTCCATTTGAATGTACGGAGAGATACAATTTTCTTGTAACGAAAGTTTTTATACAATATTGTATCCATTGAGCTCTATACAAGGCTAGAGGGATAATGCCCTATACTTCTCAATGTTAAACTGTGCGCACGGTCCGGCGGGAGGAAGTGGGTGGGAGATTGCGCTTTCGTCACACATTCCAACGTATTCTCCTCAGAATTGCCAACTGCAGGGTAACTTTTAATATTTATTTTATAAGGAAACTTTCTTAGGTTGGTCAACCAGGCATTCGATAGCACCGACCACCACCCACTTTCCTCCCAGACGCCGTGCGCGCCTAAAACAGCTGATTAGCCCTCTAGCCTTGTATAGAGCTCAATGATTGTATCAAGTAATTCTGGTTGTGCCTCTGTATACAGACTGCATGACTACCCTTTCATTATAAAGCGCAGGGGAAATGTTCTTGGAGTCAAGCCGTACACTTTGCATCAGTAATCACCAGCTTTGTCCCTCTTTTGTTAATAATTCCACAATGCAGCCTACGTAGTAGTTATGTACAGTCGTCGCCTCTGAAAGATTCCTACTTGTAAAGCTGTTAATCAACATGATTAGTAAGAATGACGTATAAGGATTACAGTGAATAACAAGGCTTCAAGTGGGAAATTTTCAAAGACGATGAGTGTACACTTAAAATTTTTTATTCACTAGATTGGGTGCTTTCGTAGTTCCGCAGAAATTGTAAATCTGAGACATTCTAAACTAAAAAGCTGCAGCTTTTTTTAAATTAAATTTTAGAAAGCGATAAAGTTCGTGCGGTCTAGAAGTGTTTACTCTGGAAAGTAAACCTGATAATTTTGTTTTAAGATTTTTAAGGGGAAAGTACGAGTGGTTTTCATCACATTTTAGAATACACCAATAGATGCAGCTGTTTTGAACCCCTTAGAAATAAAATGTTATACTGATTGGACAAAATTTTTCTACCAACTTAATTTAACATGGAAATCCCATAAGGAATCAATACAAATCTTGAATCCACCCCTAAAAAGGCATGAAATAGTGATTTAAAAAAAAAAATCTATTACAATACAGCCATGTCAAAAAAATTTGCAACCATTAGCTTTATGTATGCCAAATTTCAATTAACTTTCTATAATAGCTGAATGTCCTCTCGCCGAAATTTTAGCATAAGATCGGAAAGCCATTCCTGGCCACCCAGTCTGTATTAAATAGATATAAGTAATCGGATGGTGAAATAGCACTAAAGAATCTCCTTGTTATTTAAAGGGTTCCTGAAGTGGAAAATCCATATGCAGATATGGTCCTCACAAGAGTCCGGATGCAAGTTTTAGTTGCTTAGGTCGCACCATTGTCTAGATATGAGCGAAAGAATGCCACGCGGCTAGTAGCGATGACGTCACATCGCTTAAGTTCGAAGCGATCTTTTACATGCGAGCGTACGGCTGCGCGGCGGTCGCGACCACGTTTTTTCGTACTCGTGGTCGCATAGCGCGAGTTAGGAGTGACGTATCAACAAAAATAAAAAAGGACATGAATAACAACATCCTAATGTACATTGAACTCAATTTTCGAACATTTTATAAAAAAAATAGATATCGCAATTCAAAAATTAATATTTTTATTTTTTATTCACAATGAAATATACAGAAACGAACAGTTTTATTCAAAACTGAACAAAACAAAATGACAAAAAAAAAAATACAAAAATTCTTTGCATGATTTTTTTTGTTTTTGCTTCACATAATATAACTATATATTATACTTGTACATATATACGCAAAATAAGTGATTTTGTAAATTGTAAATTGCAATAAAATATTATATACAATCTCATTATTCAGTAACATTATTTAAAATAATCCATATTTATATTTATAATAATTATTTGAATTATATTTTCTTCTTCTTTTCTTATATTATAAATAAGCAAAATTACATGGTGCGATAACAATAAGATTTTAATATTACTACATAATTATGTTTATACCTTAAATTATACAGATATAGGTTTCGTAAATTCGTATTATATCGCAGTGAAAAAATCATTTCAAACTATTTATATAGTACGCAGTGCTCAAAAGGTGAGATATATAATATATTATAGTCCATGAGGCGCCTCGACCAGTTTTCGCCAGATCACCGATGTCCAGCAACGGTGAGCGCGGTTGTTAATTGGATGAGTGACCGTTTTCAGCAACGGTTCACAGATTCGTTATTATATTAAAATTAAAAAAAATTTAATAATGCATTTTTTCAATTACAACTTTGATTAAACACGTATAAATTAAAATACGATATTTATTACATACATATAATAATAATGTAAATATTTTTTTAATCAACCAACATTATACAATCAACTTAAGTTACTGTTGTACTTACTAATTAATTTATATATTTTATATATAAAACATTCTTTCTGACACTTTGCCCTAGTACGCTCATCCACAGGAACCGGTGACTATAATAAAGGGAACGTGGATACTTCAGTTAGGATGGACCCGGGCTGTATTTTGTCAATTGCCTAAATCCAAGAAAAATACAGCATGGAAAAGTGAAGCGATGCTGAAAACGGTCACCCATCCAAATAATAACCGCGCTCAACGTTGCTGGACATCGGTGATCTGGCGAAAACTGGTCACCGCACTGTCCAACATGCACTGTTCTTGATGCCTGTTTTATATTTTTAAGGCATGTTGAAACGAGCCAGAATTAATCATTTATTTAGTTGCCACAATTCTTTGGTAGGAAAAAGCTAGGCAGTGATCGATATAAAATAGAAAATATAATTAATCTACATAGTGCAGCAGCATAATTAATTTTGGACTAAAGAAAATTAGTTAATTAAAATTAATACAGTATTTTAATTGTAAGAAGTGCAACTCGTATGATCCATTCTGCTGTGGCTTTCAATCAAGGCGCCTCATGGACTATAATATATATATATATATATATATGTATATAACTCACCTTTTGAGCACTATACATGCTATATAAATAGTTTGAAATGATTTTTTCACTGTGATATAATACGAATTTACGAAACCTATATCTGTATAAGGTATAAACATAATTATGTAGTAATATTAAAATTATATTGTTATCGCACCATGTAATTTTGCTTAGTTATATAATATAAGAAAAGAAGAAGAAAATATAATTCAAATAATAATTACAAATATATGGAGTATTTTTATCAATGTTACTAAATAATGAGATTGTATATAATATTTTATTGCAATAAAGAATTTACAACATCACTTACCTTGCGTATGTACAAGTATAATATAGTTATATTATGTGAAGCAAAAGCAAAAAAATCATGCAAAGAATAAAACTGTTCGTTTCTGTATATTTCATTGTGAATAAAAAATAAAAATATTAATTTGTGAATTGCGATATCTATTTTTTTTTACCAACATAAATGTTCGAAAATTGAGTTCAATTTACATTAGAATGTTGTTATAATTCATTTGTTTTTTTATTTTTGTTGATTCGTCACTCTTAACTCGCGCTATGCGACCACGAGTACGAGAAAACGTGGTCGCGGCCGCCGCGCGGCCGTACGCTGGCATGTAAAAGATCGCTTCGACCTTAAGCGATGTGACGTCATCGCTACTAGCCGCGCGGCATTCTTTAACTCATATCTAGACAACGGTGCGACCTAAGCAACTAAAACTTGCATCCGGATTCTTGTGAGGACCATATCTGCATATGAATTTTCAACTTCAGCAATTAACCCTTTAAAATCACGCTACATCCAGTAAGAACTCAGAATAACAATAAACAAAAATAATTTCATAAAATATAAGTAATTGAACAACAAAAAGCGTTAGAATTTTTGTTAACAATTCAATTCGTTAATTATTTTTTATCAATATGTGGTCTTATTTCCAAAATAATATTTTTTCAATTTATTATGTTAATATTGTCGATTAAAAAACTATGTAAATAATAAAATATGATACAATTAAGTATTCTACTTGATGCAGTAAAGCCATGTACACATAATTTTTAGTGTCATTTATCACCTGATTTCTTTAAGATAGTCTTTTCGTGAAAACTTAAAAAAAATGCAGTTTACTGTAAATTTGAACCGTATTTTATCATATCAGTAATATACGAAAGATATTAAAATACAATTTTATTTAATATAACATGATATAGAATTATAAACTATTTAAATTTAATAGAATGTAATAAAGACAATACACCATGATTACTGTCAATACACTTGAGTTTGATGAGAACAAATTACATGTACTGTACTGACAGAAGAACCCGTTTTAGTTAAGAAGGCGTTAACCACGACCCAGGATCCTTACGCTGCCATCATTCGAGAAATGGTGCTCAAGACACAGAAGTATAAGCAGCAAAACAGAGAAAACAACGTTAAAGTATGAACTTAATGATAGTCTGCATGCATTGTCCTTTCTCATATGTCTTTCAATCAAAAGATAAATAGAAAAAAAATCTCCCTTACTCTCTTTCTCTCTTCCTACGTCTCCCTCTCCCTTCCTCTCCCCCAATCACTCTTTTTCCCTCCTTCTTCCGCCCTCTTACTATCTCCATCTCCATCTCTCTCACTCTCTTCTTCTCTCAATTCCACTCTCTTACTCCCTCCGTCTCCCCTCCATCCCTTACTCTCTTTCTCGTTCTCTTCCGCCAATTCGCTCCCTCAGACTTCCAACCAATCACTCAACCTCTCGCTATGTCTTATTGTATTACAGGTTAAAGGTTATTATAATTATAATGCATTTAAAACTTAACATTACTGTGTTTTACTCCATTTAATACTATGATCCTATAAGCTTTAAATCGTTTCTTTTAAAACTCAAACTAGTAAGCAACTTATAAGACAGTTGTATAAATTAATAAAAAAAAAACATTCAAATTTAAAAATATTATTTCCACCTCTTATTTTTCATTTGAGGCTAGGGTCATTATACTCTGACAATTAATTTTAAGTATATAAGTCAAAATTAATTTTATTTTACATTTTTTGAAGTGTTTTCGTTTAGGAATTAATATAATCCACAACAGATATTCAGGAATCGATTCCTGGTCTCATTGATTAAATAACTTCTATTTTAGTGAGTATGTGCAAATTTGAACGTTCTAAACATGTATGTGCTTCTCAGGGAGAAGAAAGTAATTCTATTGTACAAGAAGATCCAGAAAATCGTTTCTTCCTTCAAAACATTCCCACTTTTGTGGTAAATGTGAAGACAGCATTCCATGACCTAATTGGAGCAGTAGTCCAGTCTGTTTTTAAGCCAGGAGCAGTCACACCAAACGCAGGTAAAAAGGCATGCTTGTTTTGGGACATTATTAATATATGGAATATAATTTAAAATTTCTTCTTTTTAATAAAATGCATATTTAATTTATAATAAATTAATAAATGGGATATGACAAGTCAGTATGTGAAGAACAATTAACAGACTTGCTAGCTACAATATGCCATTATAATTAATAATAATAATAATTTCAATGGGTCCATTATTATTATAAAACTAAGTAAACGACTAATGAAGTGCTGATGATTTTCAACTATATATGCAAGATCAATCCTCCAAGTTATTGAAAGTATTGTGCAAGTATTTGAACGATTGACAAGAAATATTATGAACACCCATGGGTGTACATAGACATAGGATATGGTATATATATGTAAAGAGTTTTAAACATATATAATTTTTTGAATTAAAATATTATGTAACTATTGTAGTACATATAAATTAAAACATAATTTCTTTAAAACCATTCCTTTTTTTTTTTTTGTAGATAGTGCACTATAGAAGTTTAATATTTTAAGAAAAATTATAATATTTTGAAAAAGACAATATTCTATAGAGAAAATGTTTTTTATCAGTATAGCCAAATAATAACAACAAATTACAATTGCAACTATGTAAAATAAATTGGAAAGAAAATACTACCTTGTTACAAGTTTAAAGAATTTTTTAATTCAAATATAGAAGCACATGTTTTCTTACACAATATTTGTAACATTTCTGTTACAGTCCTCGTGAAGGCGTTCACTAGTAGTGGAGAAGGCTCTGTAGCGACTAATCCTGCAGGATCATTATTTACTGGATCCGGTATAGCAGCTGATGGAACAACTTTTACATTCTTGGCAAATGCAAAATCAACTGGAAGATCTAGTGATGCAAGAAAGAAAAGAGCAGTTGCATTCTTATCAATTGACGGAAACGGAACGACTGGAGGAGGAATCGTGTTTCAGTTTAAAAGTACTGACATAGTAGAAAACGGTGGTTTATTAATAGCAAATATTGTTGGATCGGTTGGCACAGGTTCAATAGCATTCACATTTTCAGCATCTGTAAATCAACCTTCAAATACAAGATTTACTTTTACAGGAAATGGCCTAGTTGGACCCAGCAGTGAATTCACAATTTTGCCAAATGTAGTAACACCTACAGCTTCACAAGTTGGCACAACGACGGTACAACAAAAACCAACAACAGAAGTAACTACTTCATTTAGTCAAGAAATTACTACAAAATTTACCACAACAACAGTAATAACTACAGAATTGACAACTGAAATCAACACTCTTACAACGCAGAATACCACAAAATCAACATTAGAACCTACAATGACAACAAGTATTCAGTCCACTGAAACTACTTCCTTAACTTCTGAAAGAACAAAAATGACAACAGAAATCACAAGCACCAATCAACCAATGACGCATAAAGACACAACAACTGACAGCATTGAAACAACAACAACTAGTAACAACATACAAGCAACAATTAGAAAAATTAATGGAATTGGAGCAACAACCAAAAGCCAGGATGGGACATCAGCCACCTTCAAGGGTACAGGCACTAGCCAAGACGGCGTGGACTTTTCGTTCACGGCATCAGCTACCACGGACGAGGCAAGCGGGGAGCTCGTGAGCGTGACCGCCGGCCAAGGAACGACAACAGGATCGAGCGGCGGCGTTGCTTTTACCTTCCGCGGCAAGTCTCTCACAAAGACAAGCAGCGGCTACACGATTGACGTGGTGGGCGTCGTCACTTCCACTGGTTTCACCTTCACCTTCTCGGGAACAATCGAGGAGACGAGTGGCACCACAGACTTTACCTTCTCTGGCGAGGCAGTGTCGAAGGAGGCTGTCACAGCGAGTGGTACGGGAACAAAGTCTGCCGGCAACTCAGCCACCGCGGAAAAATGGCAAGGAACAGGCAGCACTGACACGGGGCTCGAGTTTTCTTTCTCAGCGACAGCAACCACCAACAAAGACAGCAAGCAAGTAGAGTCTTTCACTGGTCAAGGCACCACGACCAAAGACAAGATTGAATTCACTTTCGAAAGCGCCACTGTGAAAGCAGCTTCCACCAAAGGCTCGTACACCATACGCGTCCGCGCAGTCGTCAAGTCCAGTGGGGACAGGTTCACGTTTGACGCAAGCCTCGACGAAGTCAGCAGTACAGAGTTCAAGTTTGCAGGAAAAGTTGTAGCGGCCGCCGACACCTCAGCTCCTAAAAAGGCCTCTGGAAAAGGTACAAGGACCAAAGGCCAGGACGGGAAAAGTGCCACCCTCAAGGGTACAGGCACTAGCCAAGACGGCGTGGACTTTTCGTTCACGGCATCAGCTACCACTGACGAGGCGAACGGGGAGCTCGTGAGCGTGACCGCCGGCCAAGGAACGACAACAGGCTCGAGTGGCGGCGTTGCTTTTACCTTCCGTGGCAAGTGTCTCACAAAGACAAGCAGCGGCTATACGATTGACGTGGAGGGCGTCGTCACTTCCACTGGTTTCACATTCACCTTCTCGGGAACGATCGAGGAGACGAGTGGCACCACAGACTTTACCTTCTCTGGCGAGGCAGTGTCGAAGGAGGCTGTCACAGTGAGTGGTACGGGAACAAAGTCTGCCGGCAACTCAGCCACCGCGGAAAAATGGCAAGGAACAGGCAGCACTGACACGGGGCTCGAGTTTTCTTTCTCAGCGACAGCAACCACCAACAAAGACAGCAAGCAAGTAGAGTCTTTCACTGGTCAAGGCACCACGACCAAAGACAAGATTGAATTCACTTTCGAAAGCGCCACTGTGAAAGCAGCTTCCACCAAAGGCTCGTACACCATACGCTTCCGCGCAGTCGTCACGTCCAGTGGGGACAGGTTCACGTTCGACGCAAGCCTCGACGAAGTCAGCAGCACAGAGTTCAAGTTTGCAGGAAAAGTTGTAGCGGCCGCCGACACCTCAGCTCCTAAGAAGGCCTCTGGAAAAGGTACAAGGACCAAAGGCCAGGATGGGAAAAGTGCCACCCTCAAGGGTACAGGCACTAGCCAAGAGGGCGTGGACTTTTCGTTCACGGCTTCAGCTACCACTGACGAGGCGAGCGGGGAGCTCGTTAGCGTGACCGCCGGCCAAGGAACGACAACAGGCTTTAGCGGCGGCGTTGCTTTTACCTTCCGCGGCAAGTCTCTCACAAAGACAAGCAGCGGCTATACGATTGACGTGGAAGGAGTCGTCACTTCCACTGGTTTCACCTTCACCTTCTCGGGAACGATCGAGGAGACGAGTGGCACCACAGACTTTACCTTCTCTGGCGAGGCAGTGTCAAAGGAGGCTGTCACAGCGAGTGGTACGGGAACAAAGTCTGCCGGCAACTCAGCCACCGCGGAAAAATGGCAAGGAACAGGCAGCACTGACACGGGGCTCGAGTTTTCTTTCTCAGCGACAGCAACCACCAACAAAGACAGCAAGCAAGTAGAGTCTTTCACTGGTCAAGGCACCACGACCAAAGACAAGATTGAATTCACTTTCGAAAGCGCCACTGTGAAAGCAGCTTCCACCAAAGGCTCGTACACCATACGCGTCCGCGCAGTCGTCACGTCCAGTGGGAACAGGTTCACGTTCGACGCAAGCCTCGACGAAGTCAGCAGCACAGAGTTCAAGTTTGCAGGAAAAGTTGTAGCGGCCGCCGACACTTCAGCTCCTAAGAAGGCCTCTGGAAAAGGTACAAGGACCAAAGGCCAGGATGGTAAAAGTGCCACCCTCAAGGGTACAGGCACTAGCCAAGACGGCGTGGAATTTTCGTTCACGGCATCAGCTACCACTGACGAGGTGAGCGGGGAGCTCGTGAGCGTGACCGCCAGCCAAGGAACGACAACAGGCTCGAGCGGAGGCGTTGCTTTTACCTTCCGCGGCAAGTCTCTCACAAAGACTAGCAGCGGCTACACGATTGACGTGGAGGGAGTCGTCACTTCCACTGGTTTCACCTTCACCTTCTCGGGAATGATCGAGGAGACGAGTGGCACCACAGACTTTACCTTCTCTGGCGAGGCAGTGTCGAAGGAGGTTGTCACAGCGAGTGGTACGGGAACAAAGTCTGCCGGCAACTCAGCCACCGCGGAAAAATGGCAAGGAACAGGCAGCACTGACACGGGGCTCGAGTTTTCTTTCTCAGCGACAGCAACCACCAACAAAGACAGCAAGCAAGTAGAGTCTTTCACTGGTCAAGGCACCACGACCAAAGACAAGATTGAATTCACTTTCGAAAGCGCCACAGTGAAAGCAGCTTCCACCAAAGGCTCGTACACCATACGCGTCCGCGCAGTCGTCAAGTCCAGTGGGGACAGGTTCACGTTCGACGCAAGCCTCGACGAAGTCAGCAGCACAGAGTTCAAGTTTGCAGGAAAAGTTGTAGCGGCCGCCGACACCTCAGCTCCTAAGAAGGCCTCTGGAAAAGGTACAAGGACCAAAGGCCAGGATGGGAAAAGTGCCACCCTCAAGGGTACAGGCACTAGCCAAGACGGCGTGGACTTTTCGTTCACGGCATCAGCTACCACTGACGAGGCGAGCGGGGAGCTCGTGAGCGTGACCGCCGGCCAAGGAACGACAACAGGCTCGAGCGGCATCGTTGCTTTTACCTTCCGCGGCAAGTCTCTCACAAAGACAAGCAGCGGCTACACGATTGACGTGGAGGGCGTCGTAACTTCCTCTGGTTTCACCTTCATCTTCTCGGGAACGATCGAGGAGACGAGTGGCACCACAGACTTTACCTTCTCTGGCGAGGCAGTGTCGAAGGAGGCTGTCACAGCGAGTGGTACGGGAACAAAGTCTGCCGGCAACTCAGCCACCGCGGAAAAATGGCAAGGAACAGGCAGCACTGACACGGGGCTCGAGTTTTCTTTCTCAGCGACAGCAACCACCAACAAAGACAGCAAGCAAGTAGAGTCTTTCACTGGTCAAGGCACCACGACCAAAGACAAGATTGAATTCACTTTCGAAAGCGCCACTGTGAAAGCAGCTTCCACCAAAGGCTCGTACACCATACGCGTCCGCGCAGTCGTCAAGTCCAGTGGGGACAGGTTCACGTTCGACGCAAGCCTCGACGAAGTCAGCAGCACAGAGTTCAAGTTTGCAGGAAAAGTTGTAGCGGCCGCCGACACCTCAGCTCCTAAGAAGGCCTCTGGAAAAGGTACAAGGACCAAAGGCCAGGATGGGAAAAGTGCCACCCTCAAGGGTACAGGCACTAGCCAAGACGGCGTGGACTTTTCGTTCACGGCATCAGCTTCCACTGACGAGGCGAGCGGGGAGCTCGTGAGCGTGACCGCCGGCCAAGGAACGACAACAGGCTCGAGCGACGGCGTTGCTTTTACCTTCCGCGGCAAGTCTCTCACAAAGACAAGCAGCGGCTACACGATTGACGTGGTGGGCGTCGTCACTTCCACTGGTTTCACCTTCACCTTCTCGGGAACAATCGAGGAGACGAGTGGCACCACAGACTTTACCTTCTCTGGCGAGGCAGTCTCGAAGGAGGCTGTCACAGCGAGTGGTACGGGAACAAAGTCTGCCGGCAACTCAGCCACCGCGGAAAAATGGCAAGGAACAGGCAGCACTGACACGGGGCTCGAGTTTTCTTTCTCAGCGACAGCAACCACCAACAAAGACAGCAAGCAAGTAGAGTCTTTCACTGGTCAAGGCACCACGACCAAAGACAAGATTGAATTCACTTTCGAAAGCGCCACTGTGAAAGCAGCTTCCACCAAAGGCTCGTACACCATACGCGTCCGCGCAGTCGTCAAGTCCAGTGGGGACAGGTTCACGTTCGACGCAAGCCTCGACGAAGTCAGCAGCACAGAGTTCAAGTTTGCAGGAAAAGTTGTAGCGGCCGCCGACACTTCAGCTCCTAAGAAGGCCTCTGGAAAAGGTACAAGGACCAAAGGCCAGGATGGTAAAAGTGCCACCCTCAAGGGTACAGGCACTAGCCAAGACGGCGTGGAATTTTCGTTCACGGCATCAGCTACCACTGACGAGGCGAGCGGGGATCTCGTGAGCGTGACCGCCGGCCAAGGAACTACAACAGGCTCGAGCGGCATCGTTGCTTTTACCTTCCGCGGCAAGTCTCTCACAAAGACAAGCAGCGGCTACACGATTGACGTGGTGGGCGTCGTCACTTCCTCTGGTTTCACCTTCACCTTCTCGGGAACGATCGAGGAGACGAGTGGCACCACAGACTTTACCTTCTCTGGCGAGGCAGTGTCGAAGGAGGCTGTCACAGCGAGTGGTACGGGAACAAAGTCTGCCGGCAACTCAGCCACCGCGGAAAAATGGCAAGGAACAGGCAGCACTGACACGGGGCTCGAGTTTTCTTTCTCAGCGACAGCAACCACCAACAAAGACAGCAAGCAAGTAGAGTCTTTCACTGGTCAAGGCACCACGACCAAAGACAAGATTGAATTCACTTTCGAAAGCGCCACTGTGAAAGCAGCTTCCACCAAAGGCTCGTACACCATACGCTTCCGCGCAGTCGTCACGTCCAGTGGGGACAGGTTCACGTTCGACGCAAGCCTCGACGAAGTCAGCAGCACAGAGTTCAAGTTTGCAGGAAAAGTTGTAGCGGCCGCCGACACCTCAGCTCCTAAGAAGGCCTCTGGAAAAGGTACAAGGACCAAAGGCCAGGATGGGAAAAGTGCCACCCTCAAGGGTACAGGCACTAGCCAAGAGGGCGTGGACTTTTCGTTCACGGCTTCAGCTACCACTGACGAGGCGAGCGGGGAGCTCGTTAGCGTGACCGCCGGCCAAGGAACGACAACAGGCTTTAGCGGCGGCGTTGCTTTTACCTTCCGCGGCAAGTCTCTCACAAAGACAAGCAGCAGCTATACGATTGACGTGGAAGGAGTCGTCACTTCCACTGGTTTCACCTTCACCTTCTCGGGAACGATCGAGGAGACGAGTGGCACCACAGACTTTACCTTCTCTGGCGAGGCAGTGTCAAAGGAGGCTGTCACAGCGAGTGGTACGGGAACAAAGTCTGCCGGCAACTCAGCCACCGCGGAAAAATGGCAAGGAACAGGCAGCACTGACACGGGGCTCGAGTTTTCTTTCTCAGCGACAGCAACCACCAACAAAGACAGCAAGCAAGTAGAGTCTTTCACTGGTCAAGGCACCACGACCAAAGACAAGATTGAATTCACTTTCGAAAGCGCCACTGTGAAAGCAGCTTCCACCAAAGGCTCGTACACCATACGCGTCCGCGCAGTCGTCACGTCCAGTGGGAACAGGTTCACGTTCGACGCAAGCCTCGACGAAGTCAGCAGCACAGAGTTCAAGTTTGCAGGAAAAGTTGTAGCGGCCGCCGACACTTCAGCTCCTAAGAAGGCCTCTGGAAAAGGTACAAGGACCAAAGGCCAGGATGGTAAAAGTGCCACCCTCAAGGGTACAGGCACTAGCCAAGACGGCGTGGAATTTTCGTTCACGGCATCAGCTACCACTGACGAGGTGAGCGGGGAGCTCGTGAGCGTGACCGCCAGCCAAGGAACGACAACAGGCTCGAGCGGAGGCGTTGCTTTTACCTTCCGCGGCAAGTCTCTCACAAAGACTAGCAGCGGCTACACGATTGACGTGGAGGGAGTCGTCACTTCCACTGGTTTCACCTTCACCTTCTCGGGAATGATCGAGGAGACGAGTGGCACCACAGACTTTACCTTCTCTGGCGAGGCAGTGTCGAAGGAGGTTGTCACAGCGAGTGGTACGGGAACAAAGTCTGCCGGCAACTCAGCCACCGCGGAAAAATGGCAAGGAACAGGCAGCACTGACACGGGGCTCGAGTTTTCTTTCTCAGCGACAGCAACCACCAACAAAGACAGCAAGCAAGTAGAGTCTTTCACTGGTCAAGGCACCACGACCAAAGACAAGATTGAATTCACTTTCGAAAGCGCCACAGTGAAAGCAGCTTCCACCAAAGGCTCGTACACCATACGCGTCCGCGCAGTCGTCAAGTCCAGTGGGGACAGGTTCACGTTCGACGCAAGCCTCGACGAAGTCAGCAGCACAGAGTTCAAGTTTGCAGGAAAAGTTGTAGCGGCCGCCGACACCTCAGCTCCTAAGAAGGCCTCTGGAAAAGGTACAAGGACCAAAGGCCAGGATGGGAAAAGTGCCACCCTCAAGGGTACAGGCACTAGCCAAGACGGCGTGGACTTTTCGTTCACGGCATCAGCTACCACTGACGAGGCGAGCGGGGAGCTCGTGAGCGTGACCGCCGGCCAAGGAACGACAACAGGCTCGAGCGGCATCGTTGCTTTTACCTTCCGCGGCAAGTCTCTCACAAAGACAAGCAGCGGCTACACGATTGACGTGGAGGGCGTCGTAACTTCCTCTGGTTTCACCTTCATCTTCTCGGGAACGATCGAGGAGACGAGTGGCACCACAGACTTTACCTTCTCTGGCGAGGCAGTGTCGAAGGAGGCTGTCACAGCGAGTGGTACGGGAACAAAGTCTGCCGGCAACTCAGCCACCGCGGAAAAATGGCAAGGAACAGGCAGCACTGACACGGGGCTCGAGTTTTCTTTCTCAGCGACAGCAACCACCAACAAAGACAGCAAGCAAGTAGAGTCTTTCACTGGTCAAGGCACCACGACCAAAGACAAGATTGAATTCACTTTCGAAAGCGCCACTGTGAAAGCAGCTTCCACCAAAGGCTCGTACACCATACGCGTCCGCGCAGTCGTCAAGTCCAGTGGGGACAGGTTCACGTTCGACGCAAGCCTCGACGAAGTCAGCAGCACAGAGTTCAAGTTTGCAGGAAAAGTTGTAGCGGCCGCCGACACCTCAGCTCCTAAGAAGGCCTCTGGAAAAGGTACAAGGACCAAAGGCCAGGATGGGAAAAGTGCCACCCTCAAGGGTACAGGCACTAGCCAAGACGGCGTGGACTTTTCGTTCACGGCATCAGCTTCCACTGACGAGGCGAGCGGGGAGCTCGTGAGCGTGACCGCCGGCCAAGGAACGACAACAGGCTCGAGCGACGGCGTTGCTTTTACCTTCCGCGGCAAGTCTCTCACAAAGACAAGCAGCGGCTACACGATTGACGTGGTGGGCGTCGTCACTTCCACTGGTTTCACCTTCACCTTCTCGGGAACAATCGAGGAGACGAGTGGCACCACAGACTTTACCTTCTCTGGCGAGGCAGTCTCGAAGGAGGCTGTCACAGCGAGTGGTACGGGAACAAAGTCTGCCGGCAACTCAGCCACCGCGGAAAAATGGCAAGGAACAGGCAGCACTGACACGGGGCTCGAGTTTTCTTTCTCAGCGACAGCAACCACCAACAAAGACAGCAAGCAAGTAGAGTCTTTCACTGGTCAAGGCACCACGACCAAAGACAAGATTGAATTCACTTTCGAAAGCGCCACTGTGAAAGCAGCTTCCACCAAAGGCTCGTACACCATACGCGTCCGCGCAGTCGTCAAGTCCAGTGGGGACAGGTTCACGTTCGACGCAAGCCTCGACGAAGTCAGCAGCACAGAGTTCAAGTTTGCAGGAAAAGTTGTAGCGGCCGCCGACACTTCAGCTCCTAAGAAGGCCTCTGGAAAAGGTACAAGGACCAAAGGCCAGGATGGTAAAAGTGCCACCCTCAAGGGTACAGGCACTAGCCAAGACGGCGTGGAATTTTCGTTCACGGCATCAGCTACCACTGACGAGGCGAGCGGGGATCTCGTGAGCGTGACCGCCGGCCAAGGAACTACAACAGGCTCGAGCGGCATCGTTGCTTTTACCTTCCGCGGCAAGTCTCTCACAAAGACAAGCAGCGGCTACACGATTGACGTGGTGGGCGTCGTCACTTCCTCTGGTTTCACCTTCACCTTCTCGGGAACGATCGAGGAGACGAGTGGCACCACAGACTTTACCTTCTCTGGCGAGGCAGTGTCGAAGGAGGCTGTCACAGCGAGTGGTACGGGAACAAAGTCTGCCGGCAACTCAGCCACCGCGGAAAAATGGCAAGGAACAGGCAGCACTGACACGGGGCTCGAGTTTTCTTTCTCAGCGACAGCAACCACCAACAAAGACAGCAAGCAAGTAGAGTCTTTCACTGGTCAAGGCACCACGACCAAAGACAAGATTGAATTCACTTTCGAAAGCGCCACTGTGAAAGCAGCTTCCACCAAAGGCTCGTACACCATACGCGTCCGCGCAGTCGTCAAGTCCAGTGGGGACAGGTTCACGTTCGACGCAAGCCTCGACGAAGTCAGCAGCACAGAGTTCAAGTTTGCAGGAAAAGTTGTAGCAGCCGCCGACACCTCAGCTCCTAAGAAGGCCTCTGGAAAAGGTACAAGGACCAAAGGCCAGGATGGGAAAAGTGCCACCCTCAAGGGTACAGGCACTAGCCAAGAGGGCGTGGACTTTTCGTTCACGGCATCAGCTACCACTGACGAGGCGAGCGGGGAGTTCGTTAGCGTGACCGCCGGCCAAGGAACGACAACAGGCTCGAGCGGAGGCGTTGCTTTTACCTTCCGCGGCAAGTCTCTCACAAAGACTAGCAGCGGCTACACGATTGACGTGGAGGGAGTCGTCATTTCCACTGGTTTCACCTTCACCTTCTCGGGAACGATCGAGGAGACGAGTGGCACCACAGACTTTACCTTCTCTGGCGAGGCAGTGTCGAAGGAGGCTGTCACAGCGAGTGGTACGGGAACAAAGTCTGCCGGCAACTCAGCCACCGCGGAAAAATGGCAAGGAACAGGCAGCACTGACACGGGGCTCGAGTTTTCTTTCTCAGCGACAGCAACCACCAACAAAGACAGCAAGCAAGTAGAGTCTTTCACTGGTCAAGGCACCACGACCAAAGACAAGATTGAATTCACTTTCGAAAGCGCCACTGTGAAAGCAGCTTCCACCAAAGGCTCGTACACCATACGCGTCCGCGCAGTCGTCAAGTCCAGTGGGGACAGGTTCACGTTCGACGCAAGCCTCGACGAAGTCAGCAGCACAGAGTTCAAGTTTGCAGGAAAAGTTGTAGCAGCCGCCGACACCTCAGCTCCTAAGAAGGCCTCTGGAAAAGGTACAAGGACCAAAGGCCAGGATGGGAAAAGTGCCACCCTCAAGGGTACAGGCACTAGCCAAGAGGGCGTGGACTTTTCGTTCACGGCATCAGCTACCACTGACGAGGCGAGCGGGGAGCTCGTTAGCGTGACCGCCGGCCAAGGAACGACAACAGGCTCGAGCGGAGGCGTTGCTTTTACCTTCCGCGGCAAGTCTCTCACAAAGACTAGCAGCGGCTACACGATTGACGTGGAGGGAGTCGTCATTTCCACTGGTTTCACCTTCACCTTCTCGGGAACGATCGAGGAGACGAGTGGCACCACAGACTTTACCTTCTCTGGCGAGGCAGTGTCGAAGGAGGCTGTCACAGCGAGTGGTACGGGAACAAAGTCTGCCGGCAACTCAGCCACCGCGGAAAAATGGCAAGGAACAGGCAGCACTGACACGGGGCTCGAGTTTTCTTTCTCAGCGACAGCAACCACCAACAAAGACAGCAAGCAAGTAGAGTCTTTCACTGGTCAAGGCACCACGACCAAAGACAAGATTGAATTCACTTTCGAAAGCGCCACTGTGAAAGCAGCTTCCACCAAAGGCTCGTACACCATACGCGTCCGCGCAGTCGTCAAGTCCAGTGGGGACAGGTTCACGTTCGACGCAAGCCTCGACGAAGTCAGCAGCACAGAGTTCAAGTTTGCAGGAAAAGTTGTAGCGGCCGCCGACACCTCAGCTCCTAAGAAGGCCTCTGGAAAAGGTACAAGGACCAAAGGCCAGGATGGGAAAAGTGCCACCCTCAAGGGTACAGGCACTAGCCAAGAGGGCGTGGACTTTTCGTTCACGGCATCAGCTACCACTGACGAGGCGAGCGGGGAGCTCGTTAGCGTGACCGCCGGCCAAGGAACGACAACAGGCTTTAGCGGTGACGTTGCTTTTACCTTCCGCGGCAAGTCTCTCACAAAGACTAGCAGCGGCTACACGATTGACGTGGAGGGAGTCGTCATTTCCACTGGTTTCACCTTCACCTTCTCGGGAACGATCGAGGAGACGAGTGGCACCACAGACTTTACCTTCTCTGGCGAGGCAGTGTCGAAGGAGGCTGTCACAGCGAGTGGTACGGGAACAAAGTCTGCCGGCAACTCAGCCACCGCGGAAAAATGGCAAGGAACAGGCAGCACTGACACGGGGCTCGAGTTTTCTTTCTCAGCGACAGCAACCACCAACAAAGACAGCAAGCAAGTAGAGTCTTTCACTGGTCAAGGCACCACGACCAAAGACAAGATTGAATTCACTTTCGAAAGCGCCACTGTGAAAGCAGCTTCCACCAAAGGCTCGTACACCATACGCGTCCGCGCAGTCGTCAAGTCCAGTGGGGACAGGTTCACGTTCGACGCAAGCCTCGACGAAGTCAGCAGCACAGAGTTCAAGTTTGCAGGAAAAGTTGTAGCAGCCGCCGACACCTCAGCTCCTAAGAAGGCCTCTGGAAAAGGTACAAGGACCAAAGGCCAGGATGGGAAAAGTGCCACCCTCAAGGGTACAGGCACTAGCCAAGAGGGCGTGGACTTTTCGTTCACGGCATCAGCTACCACTGACGAGGCGAGCGGGGAGCTCGTTAGCGTGACCGCCGGCCAAGGAACGACAACAGGCTCGAGCGGAGGCGTTGCTTTTACCTTCCGCGGCAAGTCTCTCACAAAGACTAGCAGCGGCTACACGATTGACGTGGAGGGAGTCGTCATTTCCACTGGTTTCACCTTCACCTTCTCGGGAACGATCGAGGAGACGAGTGGCACCACAGACTTTACCTTCTCTGGCGAGGCAGTGTCGAAGGAGGCTGTCACAGCGAGTGGTACGGGAACAAAGTCTGCCGGCAACTCAGCCACCGCGGAAAAATGGCAAGGAACAGGCAGCACTGACACGGGGCTCGAGTTTTCTTTCTCAGCGACAGCAACCACCAACAAAGACAGCAAGCAAGTAGAGTCTTTCACTGGTCAAGGCACCACGACCAAAGACAAGATTGAATTCACTTTCGAAAGCGCCACTGTGAAAGCAGCTTCCACCAAAGGCTCGTACACCATACGCGTCCGCGCAGTCGTCAAGTCCAGTGGGGACAGGTTCACGTTCGACGCAAGCCTCGACGAAGTCAGCAGCACAGAGTTCAAGTTTGCAGGAAAAGTTGTAGCGGCCGCCGACACCTCAGCTCCTAAGAAGGCCTCTGGAAAAGGTACAAGGACCAAAGGCCAGGATGGGAAAAGTGCCACCCTCAAGGGTACAGGCACTAGCCAAGAGGGCGTGGACTTTTCGTTCACGGCATCAGCTACCACTGACGAGGCGAGCGGGGAGCTCGTTAGCGTGACCGCCGGCCAAGGAACGACAACAGGCTTTAGCGGTGGCGTTGCTTTTACCTTCCGCGGCAAGTCTCTCACAAAGACTAGCAGCGGCTACACGATTGACGTGGAGGGAGTCGTCATTTCCACTGGTTTCACCTTCACCTTCTCGGGAACGATCGAGGAGACGAGTGGCACCACAGACTTTACCTTCTCTGGCGAGGCAGTGTCGAAGGAGGCTGTCACAGCGAGTGGTACGGGAACAAAGTCTGCCGGCAACTCAGCCACCGCGGAAAAATGGCAAGGAACAGGCAGCACTGACACGGGGCTCGAGTTTTCTTTCTCAGCGACAGCAACCACCAACAAAGACAGCAAGCAAGTAGAGTCTTTCACTGGTCAAGGCACCACGACCAAAGACAAGATTGAATTCACTTTCGAAAGCGCCACTGTGAAAGCAGCTTCCACCAAAGGCTCGTACACCATACGCGTCCACGCAGTCGTCAAGTCCAGTGGGGACAGGTTCACGTTCGACGCAAGCCTCGACGAAGTCAGCAGCACAGAGTTCAAGTTTGCAGGAAAAGTTGTAGCAGCCGCCGACACCTCAGCTCCTAAGAAGGCCTCTGGAAAAGGTACAAGGACCAAAGGCCAGGATGGGAAAAGTGCCACCCTCAAGGGTACAGGCACTAGCCAAGAGGGCGTGGACTTTTCGTTCACGGCATCAGCTACCACTGACGAGGCGAGCGGGGAGCTCGTTAGCGTGACCGCCGGCCAAGGAACGACAACAGGCTCGAGCGGAGGCGTTGCTTTTACCATCCGCGGCAAGTCTCTCACAAAGACTAGCAGCGGCTACACGATTGACGTGGAGGGAGTCGTCATTTCCACTGGTTTCACCTTCACCTTCTCGGGAACGATCGAGGAGACGAGTGGCACCACAGACTTTACCTTCTCTGGCGAGGCAGTGTCGAAGGAGGCTGTCACAGCGAGTGGTACGGGAACAAAGTCTGCCGGCAACTCAGCCACCGCGGAAAAATGGCAAGGAACAGGCAGCACTGACACGGGGCTCGAGTTTTCTTTCTCAGCGACAGCAACCACCAACAAAGACAGCAAGCAAGTAGAGTCTTTCACTGGTCAAGGCACCACGACCAAAGACAAGATTGAATTCACTTTCGAAAGCGCCACTGTGAAAGCAGCTTCCACCAAAGGCTCGTACACCATACGCGTCCGCGCAGTCGTCAAGTCCAGTGGGGACAGGTTCACGTTCGACGCAAGCCTCGACGAAGTCAGCAGCACAGAGTTCAAGTTTGCAGGAAAAGTTGTAGCGGCCGCCGACACCTCAGCTCCTAAGAAGGCCTCTGGAAAAGGTACAAGGACCAAAGGCCAGGATGGGAAAAGTGCCACCCTCAAGGGTACAGGCACTAGCCAAGAGGGCGTGGACTTTTCGTTCACGGCATCAGCTACCACTGACGAGGCGAGCGGGGAGCTCGTTAGCGTGACCGCCGGCCAAGGAACGACAACAGGCTTTAGCGGTGGCGTTGCTTTTACCTTCCGCGGCAAGTCTCTCACAAAGACTAGCAGCGGCTACACGATTGACGTGGAGGGCGTCGTCACTTCCACTGGTTTCACCTTCACCTTCTCGGGAACGATCGAGGAGACGAGTGGCACCACAGACTTTACCTTCTCTGGCGAGGCAGTGTCGAAGGAGGCTGTCACAGCGAGTGGTACGGGAACAAAGTCTGCCGGCAACTCAGCCACCGCGGAAAAATGGCAAGGAACAGGCAGCACTGACACGGGGCTCGAGTTTTCTTTCTCAGCGACAGCAACCACCAACAAAGACAGCAAGCAAGTAGAGTCTTTCACTGGTCAAGGCACCACGACCAAAGACAAGATTGAATTCACTTTCGAAAGCGCCACTGTGAAAGCAGCTTCCACCAAAGGCTCGTACACCATACGCGTCCGCGCAGTCGTCAAGTCCAGTGGGGACAGGTTCACGTTCGACGCAAGCCTCGACGAAGTCAGCAGCACAGAGTTCAAGTTTGCAGGAAAAGTTGTAGCGGCCGCCGACACCTCAGCTCCTAAGAAGGCCTCTGGAAAAGGTACAAGGACCAAAGGCCAGGATGGGAAAAGTGCCACCCTCAAGGGTACAGGCACTAGCCAAGAGGGCGTGGACTTTTCGTTCACGGCATCAGCTACCACTGACGAGGCGAGCGGGGAGCTCGTTAGCGTGACCGCCGGCCAAGGAACGACAACAGGCTTTAGCGGTGGCGTTGCTTTTACCTTCCGCGGCAAGTCTCTCACAAAGACTAGCAGCGGCTACACGATTGACGTGGAGGGCGTCGTCACTTCCACTGGTTTCACCTTCACCTTCTCGGGAACGATCGAGGAGACGAGTGGCACCACAGACTTTACCTTCTCTGGCGAGGCAGTGTCGAAGGAGGCTGTCACAGCGAGTGGTACGGGAACAAAGTCTGCCGGCAACTCAGCCACCGCGGAAAAATGGCAAGGAACAGGCAGCACTGACACGGGGCTCGAGTTTTCTTTCTCAGCGACAGCAACCACCAACAAAGACAGCAAGCAATTAAGGTCTTTCACTGGTCAAGGCACCACGACCAAAGACAAGATTGAATTCACTTTCGAAAGCGCCACTGTGAAAGCAGCTTCCACCAAAGGCTCGTACACCATACGCGTCCGCGCAGTCGTCATGTCCAGTGGGGACAGGTTAACGTTCGACGCAAGCCTCGACGAAGTCAGCAGCACAGAGTTCAAGTTTGCAGGAAAAGTTGTAGCGGCCGCCGACACCTCAGCTCCTAAGAAGGCCTCTGGAAAAGGTACAAGGACCAAAGGCCAGGATGGGAAAAGTGCCACTCTCAAGGGTACAGGCACTAGCCAAGAGGGCGTGGACTTTTCGTTCACGGCATCAGCTACCACTGACGAGGCGAGCGGGGAGCTCGTTAGCGTGACCGCCGGCCAAGGAACGACAACAGGCTTTAGCGGCAGCGTTGCTTTTACCTTCCGCGGCAAGTCTCTCACAAAGACAAGCAGCGGCTACATGATTGACGTGGAGGGCGTCGTCACTTCCACTGGTCTAACCTTCACCTTCTCGGGAACGATCGAGGAGACGAGTGGCACCACAGACTTTACCTTCTCTGGCGAGGCAGTGTCAAAGGAGGCTGTCACAGCGAGTGGTACGGGAACAAAGTCTGCCGGCAACTCAGCCACCGCGGAAAAATGGCAAGGAACAGGCAGCACTGACACGGGGCTCGAGTTTTCTTTCTCAGCGACAGCAACCACCAACAAAGACAGCAAGCAAGTAGAGTCTTTCACTGGTCAAGGCACCACGACCAAAGACAAGATTGAATTCACTTTCGAAAGCGCCACTGTGAAAGCAGCTTCCACCAAAGGCTCGTACACCATACGCGTCCGCGCAGTCGTCAAGTCCAGTGGGGACAGGTTCACGTTCGACGCAAGCCTCGACGAAGTCAGCAGCACAGAGTTCAAGTTTGCAGGAAAAGTTGTAGCGGCCGCCGACACTTCAGCTCCTAAGAAGGCCTCTGGAAAAGGTACAAGGACCAAAGGCCAGGATGGTAAAAGTGCCACCCTCAAGGGTACAGGCACTAGCCAAGACGGCGTGGAATTTTCGTTCTTGGCATCAGCTACCACTGACGAGGCGAGCGGGGATCTCGTGAGCGTGACCGCCGGCCAAGGAATGACAACAGGCTCGAGCGGCATCGTTGCTTTTACCTTCCGCGGCAAGTCTCTCACAAAGACAAGCAGCGGCTACACGATTGACGTGGAGGGCGTCGTCACTTCCTCTGGTTTCACCTTCACCTTCTCGGGAACGATCGAGGAGACGAGTGGCACCACAGACTTTACCTTCTCTGGCGAGGCAGTGTCGAAGGAGGCTGTCACAGTGAGTGGTACGGGAACAAAGTCTGCCGGCAACTCAGCCACCGCGGAAAAATGGCAAGGAACAGGCAGCACTGACACGGGGCTCGAGTTTTCTTTCTCAGCGACAGCAACCACCAACAAAGACAGCAAGCAAGTAGAGTCTTTCACTGGTCAAGGCACCACGACCAAAGACAAGATTGAATTCACTTTCGAAAGCGCCACTGTGAAAGCAGCTTCCACCAAAGGCTCGTACACCATACGCGTCCGCGCAGTCGTCAAGTCCAGTGGGGACAGGTTCACGTTCGACGCAAGCCTCGACGAAGTCAGCAGCACAGAGTTCAAGTTTGCAGGAAAAGTTGTAGCGGCCGCCGACACCTCAGCTCCTAAGAAGGCCTCTGGAAAAGGTACAAGGACCAAAGGCCAGGATGGGAAAAGTGCCACCCTCAAGGGTACAGGCACTAGCCAAGACGGCGTGGACTTTTCGTTCACGGCATCAGCTACCACTGACGAGGCGAGTGGGGAGCTCGTGAGCGTGACCGCCGGTCAAGGAACGACAACAGGCTCGAGCGACGGCGTTGCTTTTACCTTCCGCGGCAAGTCTCTCACAAAGACAAGCAGCGGCTACACGATTGACGTGGTGGGCGTCGTCACTTCCACTGGTTTCACCTTCACCTTCTCGGGAACAATCGAGGAGACGAGTGGCACCACAGACTTTACCTTCTCTGGCGAGGCAGTGTCGAAGGAGGCTGTCACAGCGAGTGGTACGGGAACAAAGTCTGCCGGCAACTCAGCCACCGCGGAAAAATGGCAAGGAACAGGCAGCACTGACACGGGGCTCGAGTTTTCTTTCTCAGCGACAGCAACCACCAACAAAGACAGCAAGCAAGTAGAGTCTTTCACTGGTCAAGGCACCACGACCAAAGACAAGATTGAATTCACTTTCGAAAGCGCCACTGTGAAAGCAGCTTCCACCAAAGGCTCGTACACCATACGCGTCCGCGCAGTCGTCAAGTCCAGTGGGGACAGGTTCACGTTCGACGCAAGCCTCGACGAAGTCAGCAGCACAGAGTTCAAGTTTGCAGGAAAAGTTGTAGCGGCCGCCGACACCTCAGCTCCTAAGAAGGCCTCTGGAAAAGGTACAAGGACCAAAGGCCAGGATGGGAAAAGTGCCACCCTCAAGGGTACAGGCACTAGCCAAGAGGGCGTGGACTTTTCGTTCACGGCATCAGCTACCACTGACGAGGCGAGCGGGGAGCTCGTTAGCGTGACCGCCGGCCAAGGAACGACAACAGGCTTTAGCGGTGGCGTTGCTTTTACCTTCCGCGGCAAGTCTCTCACAAAGACTAGCAGCGGCTACACGATTGACGTGGAGGGCGTCGTCACTTCCACTGGTTTCACCTTCACCTTCTCGGGAACGATCGAGGAGACGAGTGGCACCACAGACTTTACCTTCTCTGGCGAGGCAGTGTCGAAGGAGGCTGTCACAGCGAGTGGTACGGGAACAAAGTCTGCCGGCAACTCAGCCACCGCGGAAAAATGGCAAGGAACAGGCAGCACTGACACGGGGCTCGAGTTTTCTTTCTCAGCGACAGCAACCACCAACAAAGACAGCAAGCAAGTAGAGTCTTTCACTGGTCAAGGCACCACGACCAAAGACAAGATTGAATTCACTTTCGAAAGCGCCACTGTGAAAGCAGCTTCCACCAAAGGCTCGTACACCATACGCGTCCGCGCAGTCGTCATGTCCAGTGGGGACAGGTTCACGTTCGACGCAAGCCTCGACGAAGTCAGCAGCACAGAGTTCAAGTTTGCAGGAAAAGTTGTAGCGGCCGCCGACACCTCAGCTCCTAAGAAGGCCTCTGGAAAAGGTACAAGGACCAAAAGCCAGGATGGGAAAAGTGCCACTCTCAAGGGTACAGGCACTAGCCAAGAGGGCGTGGACTTTTCGTTCACGGCATCAGCTACCACTGACGAGGCGAGCGGGGAGCTCGTTAGCGTGACCGCCGGCCAAGGAACGACAACAGGCTTTAGCGGCGGCGTTGCTTTTACCTTCCGCGGCAAGTCTCTCACAAAGACAAGCAGCGGCTACATGATTGACGTGGAGGGCGTCGTCACTTCCACTGGTCTAACCTTCACCTTCTCGGGAACGATCGAGGAGACGAGTGGCACCACAGACTTTACCTTCTCTGGCGAGGCAGTGTCAAAGGAGGCTGTCACAGCGAGTGGTACGGGAACAAAGTCTGCCGGCAACTCAGCCACCGCGGAAAAATGGCAAGGAACAGGCAGCACTGACACGGGGCTCGAGTTTTCTTTCTCAGCGACAGCAACCACCAACAAAGACAGCAAGCAAGTAGAGTCTTTCACTGGTCAAGGCACCACGACCAAAGACAAGATTGAATTCACTTTCGAAAGCGCCACTGTGAAAGCAGCTTCCACCAAAGGCTCGTACACCATACGCGTCCGCGCAGTCGTCAAGTCCAGTGGGGACAGGTTCACGTTCGACGCAAGCCTCGACGAAGTCAGCAGCACAGAGTTCAAGTTTGCAGGAAAAGTTGTAGCGGCCGCCGACACTTCAGCTCCTAAGAAGGCCTCTGGAAAAGGTACAAGGACCAAAGGCCAGGATGGTAAAAGTGCCACCCTCAAGGGTACAGGCACTAGCCAAGACGGCGTGGAATTTTCGTTCTTGGCATCAGCTACCACTGACGAGGCGAGCGGGGATCTCGTGAGCGTGACCGCCGGCCAAGGAACGACAACAGGCTCGAGCGGCATCGTTGCTTTTACCTTCCGCGGCAAGTCTCTCACAAAGACAAGCAGCGGCTACACGATTGACGTGGAGGGCGTCGTCACTTCCTCTGGTTTCACCTTCACCTTCTCGGGAACGATCGAGGAGACGAGTGGCACCACAGACTTTACCTTCTCTGGCGAGGCAGTGTCGAAGGAGGCTGTCACAGTGAGTGGTACGGGAACAAAGTCTGCCGGCAACTCAGCCACCGCGGAAAAATTGCAAGGAACAGGCAGCACTGACACGGGGCTCGAGTTTTCTTTCTCAGCGACAGCAACCACCAACAAAGACAGCAAGCAAGTAGAGTCTTTCACTGGTCAAGGCACCACGACCAAAGACAAGATTGAATTCACTTTCGAAAGCGCCACTGTGAAAGCAGCTTCCACCAAAGGCTCGTACACCATACGCGTCCGCGCAGTCGTCAAGTCCAGTGGGGACAGGTTCACGTTCGACGCAAGCCTCGACGAAGTCAGCAGCACAGAGTTCAAGTTTGCAGGAAAAGTTGTAGCGGCCGCCGACACCTCAGCTCCTAAGAAGGCCTCTGGAAAAGGTACAAGGACCAAAGGCCAGGATGGGAAAAGTGCCACCCTCAAGGGTACAGGCACTAGCCAAGAGGGCGTGGACTTTTCGTTCACGGCATCAGCTACCACTGACGAGGCGAGCGGGGAGCTCGTTAGCGTGACCGCCGGCCAAGGAACGACAACAGGCTTTAGCGGTGGCGTTGCTTTTACCTTCCGCGGCAAGTCTCTCACAAAGACTAGCAGCGGCTACACGATTGACGTGGAGGGCGTCGTCACTTCCACTGGTTTCACCTTCACCTTCTCGGGAACGATCGAGGAGACGAGTGGCACCACAGACTTTACCTTCTCTGGCGAGGCAGTGTCGAAGGAGGCTGTCACAGCGAGTGGTACGGGAACAAAGTCTGCCGGCAACTCAGCCACCGCGGAAAAATGGCAAGGAACAGGCAGCACTGACACGGGGCTCGAGTTTTCTTTCTCAGCGACAGCAACCACCAACAAAGACAGCAAGCAAGTAGAGTCTTTCACTGGTCAAGGCACCACGACCAAAGACAAGATTGAATTCACTTTCGAAAGCGCCACTGTGAAAGCAGCTTCCACCAAAGGCTCGTACACCATACGCGTCCGCGCAGTCGTCATGTCCAGTGGGGACAGGTTCACGTTCGACGCAAGCCTCGACGAAGTCAGCAGCACAGAGTTCAAGTTTGCAGGAAAAGTTGTAGCGGCCGCCGACACCTCAGCTCCTAAGAAGGCCTCTGGAAAAGGTACAAGGACCAAAGGCCAGGATGGGAAAAGTGCCACTCTCAAGGGTACAGGCACTAGCCAAGAGGGCGTGGACTTTTCGTTCACGGCATCAGCTACCACTGACGAGGCGAGCGGGGAGCTCGTTAGCGTGACCGCCGGCCAAGGAACGACAACAGGCTTTAGCGGCGGCGTTGCTTTTACCTTCCGCGGCAAGTCTCTCACAAAGACAAGCAGCGGCTACATGATTGACGTGGAGGGCGTCGTCACTTCCACTGGTCTAACCTTCACCTTCTCGGGAACGATCGAGGAGACGAGTGGCACCACAGACTTTACCTTCTCTGGCGAGGCAGTGTCAAAGGAGGCTGTCACAGCGAGTGGTACGGGAACAAAGTCTGCCGGCAACTCAGCCACCGCGGAAAAATGGCAAGGAACAGGCAGCACTGACACGGGGCTCGAGTTTTCTTTCTCAGCGACAGCAACCACCAACAAAGACAGCAAGCAAGTAGAGTCTTTCACTGGTCAAGGCACCACGACCAAAGACAAGATTGAATTCACTTTCGAAAGCGCCACTGTGAAAGCAGCTTCCACCAAAGGCTCGTACACCATACGCGTCCGCGCAGTCGTCAAGTCCAGTGGGGACAGGTTCACGTTCGACGCAAGCCTCGACGAAGTCAGCAGCACAGAGTTCAAGTTTGCAGGAAAAGTTGTAGCGGCCGCCGACACTTCAGCTCCTAAGAAGGCCTCTGGAAAAGGTACAAGGACCAAAGGCCAGGATGGGAAAAGTGCCACTCTCAAGGGTACAGGCACTAGCCAAGAGGGCGTGGACTTTTCGTTCACGGCATCAGCTACCACTGACGAGGCGAGCGGGGAGCTCGTTAGCGTGACCGCCGGCCAAGGAACGACAACAGGCTTTAGCGGCAGCGTTGCTTTTACCTTCCGCGGCAAGTCTCTCACAAAGACAAGCAGCGGCTACATGATTGACGTGGAGGGCGTCGTCACTTCCACTGGTCTAACCTTCACCTTCTCGGGAACGATCGAGGAGACGAGTGGCACCACAGACTTTACCTTCTCTGGCGAGGCAGTGTCAAAGGAGGCTGTCACAGCGAGTGGTACGGGAACAAAGTCTGCCGGCAACTCAGCCACCGCGGAAAAATGGCAAGGAACAGGCAGCACTGACACGGGGCTCGAGTTTTCTTTCTCAGCGACAGCAACCACCAACAAAGACAGCAAGCAAGTAGAGTCTTTCACTGGTCAAGGCACCACGACCAAAGACAAGATTGAATTCACTTTCGAAAGCGCCACTGTGAAAGCAGCTTCCACCAAAGGCTCGTACACCATACGCGTCCGCGCAGTCGTCAAGTCCAGTGGGGACAGGTTCACGTTCGACGCAAGCCTCGACGAAGTCAGCAGCACAGAGTTCAAGTTTGCAGGAAAAGTTGTAGCGGCCGCCGACACTTCAGCTCCTAAGAAGGCCTCTGGAAAAGGTACAAGGACCAAAGGCCAGGATGGTAAAAGTGCCACCCTCAAGGGTACAGGCACTAGCCAAGACGGCGTGGAATTTTCGTTCTTGGCATCAGCTACCACTGACGAGGCGAGCGGGGATCTCGTGAGCGTGACCGCCGGCCAAGGAATGACAACAGGCTCGAGCGGCATCGTTGCTTTTACCTTCCGCGGCAAGTCTCTCACAAAGACAAGCAGCGGCTACACGATTGACGTGGAGGGCGTCGTCACTTCCTCTGGTTTCACCTTCACCTTCTCGGGAACGATCGAGGAGACGAGTGGCACCACAGACTTTACCTTCTCTGGCGAGGCAGTGTCGAAGGAGGCTGTCACAGTGAGTGGTACGGGAACAAAGTCTGCCGGCAACTCAGCCACCGCGGAAAAATGGCAAGGAACAGGCAGCACTGACACGGGGCTCGAGTTTTCTTTCTCAGCGACAGCAACCACCAACAAAGACAGCAAGCAAGTAGAGTCTTTCACTGGTCAAGGCACCACGACCAAAGACAAGATTGAATTCACTTTCGAAAGCGCCACTGTGAAAGCAGCTTCCACCAAAGGCTCGTACACCATACGCGTCCGCGCAGTCGTCAAGTCCAGTGGGGACAGGTTCACGTTCGACGCAAGCCTCGACGAAGTCAGCAGCACAGAGTTCAAGTTTGCAGGAAAAGTTGTAGCGGCCGCCGACACCTCAGCTCCTAAGAAGGCCTCTGGAAAAGGTACAAGGACCAAAGGCCAGGATGGGAAAAGTGCCACCCTCAAGGGTACAGGCACTAGCCAAGACGGCGTGGACTTTTCGTTCACGGCATCAGCTACCACTGACGAGGCGAGTGGGGAGCTCGTGAGCGTGACCGCCGGTCAAGGAACGACAACAGGCTCGAGCGACGGCGTTGCTTTTACCTTCCGCGGCAAGTCTCTCACAAAGACAAGCAGCGGCTACACGATTGACGTGGTGGGCGTCGTCACTTCCACTGGTTTCACCTTCACCTTCTCGGGAACAATCGAGGAGACGAGTGGCACCACAGACTTTACCTTCTCTGGCGAGGCAGTGTCGAAGGAGGCTGTCACAGCGAGTGGTACGGGAACAAAGTCTGCCGGCAACTCAGCCACCGCGGAAAAATGGCAAGGAACAGGCAGCACTGACACGGGGCTCGAGTTTTCTTTCTCAGCGACAGCAACCACCAACAAAGACAGCAAGCAAGTAGAGTCTTTCACTGGTCAAGGCACCACGACCAAAGACAAGATTGAATTCACTTTCGAAAGCGCCACTGTGAAAGCAGCTTCCACCAAAGGCTCGTACACCATACGCGTCCGCGCAGTCGTCAAGTCCAGTGGGGACAGGTTCACGTTCGACGCAAGCCTCGACGAAGTCAGCAGCACAGAGTTCAAGTTTGCAGGAAAAGTTGTAGCGGCCGCCGACACCTCAGCTCCTAAGAAGGCCTCTGGAAAAGGTACAAGGACCAAAGGCCAGGATGGGAAAAGTGCCACCCTCAAGGGTACAGGCACTAGCCAAGAGGGCGTGGACTTTTCGTTCACGGCATCAGCTACCACTGACGAGGCGAGCGGGGAGCTCGTTAGCGTGACCGCCGGCCAAGGAACGACAACAGGCTTTAGCGGTGGCGTTGCTTTTACCTTCCGCGGCAAGTCTCTCACAAAGACTAGCAGCGGCTACACGATTGACGTGGAGGGCGTCGTCACTTCCACTGGTTTCACCTTCACCTTCTCGGGAACGATCGAGGAGACGAGTGGCACCACAGACTTTACCTTCTCTGGCGAGGCAGTGTCGAAGGAGGCTGTCACAGCGAGTGGTACGGGAACAAAGTCTGCCGGCAACTCAGCCACCGCGGAAAAATGGCAAGGAACAGGCAGCACTGACACGGGGCTCGAGTTTTCTTTCTCAGCGACAGCAACCACCAACAAAGACAGCAAGCAAGTAGAGTCTTTCACTGGTCAAGGCACCACGACCAAAGACAAGATTGAATTCACTTTCGAAAGCGCCACTGTGAAAGCAGCTTCCACCAAAGGCTCGTACACCATACGCGTCCGCGCAGTCGTCATGTCCAGTGGGGACAGGTTCACGTTCGACGCAAGCCTCGACGAAGTCAGCAGCACAGAGTTCAAGTTTGCAGGAAAAGTTGTAGCGGCCGCCGACACCTCAGCTCCTAAGAAGGCCTCTGGAAAAGGTACAAGGACCAAAAGCCAGGATGGGAAAAGTGCCACTCTCAAGGGTACAGGCACTAGCCAAGAGGGCGTGGACTTTTCGTTCACGGCATCAGCTACCACTGACGAGGCGAGCGGGGAGCTCGTTAGCGTGACCGCCGGCCAAGGAACGACAACAGGCTTTAGCGGCGGCGTTGCTTTTACCTTCCGCGGCAAGTCTCTCACAAAGACAAGCAGCGGCTACATGATTGACGTGGAGGGCGTCGTCACTTCCACTGGTCTAACCTTCACCTTCTCGGGAACGATCGAGGAGACGAGTGGCACCACAGACTTTACCTTCTCTGGCGAGGCAGTGTCAAAGGAGGCTGTCACAGCGAGTGGTACGGGAACAAAGTCTGCCGGCAACTCAGCCACCGCGGAAAAATGGCAAGGAACAGGCAGCACTGACACGGGGCTCGAGTTTTCTTTCTCAGCGACAGCAACCACCAACAAAGACAGCAAGCAAGTAGAGTCTTTCACTGGTCAAGGCACCACGACCAAAGACAAGATTGAATTCACTTTCGAAAGCGCCACTGTGAAAGCAGCTTCCACCAAAGGCTCGTACACCATACGCGTCCGCGCAGTCGTCAAGTCCAGTGGGGACAGGTTCACGTTCGACGCAAGCCTCGACGAAGTCAGCAGCACAGAGTTCAAGTTTGCAGGAAAAGTTGTAGCGGCCGCCGACACTTCAGCTCCTAAGAAGGCCTCTGGAAAAGGTACAAGGACCAAAGGCCAGGATGGTAAAAGTGCCACCCTCAAGGGTACAGGCACTAGCCAAGACGGCGTGGAATTTTCGTTCTTGGCATCAGCTACCACTGACGAGGCGAGCGGGGATCTCGTGAGCGTGACCGCCGGCCAAGGAACGACAACAGGCTCGAGCGGCATCGTTGCTTTTACCTTCCGCGGCAAGTCTCTCACAAAGACAAGCAGCGGCTACACGATTGACGTGGAGGGCGTCGTCACTTCCTCTGGTTTCACCTTCACCTTCTCGGGAACGATCGAGGAGACGAGTGGCACCACAGACTTTACCTTCTCTGGCGAGGCAGTGTCGAAGGAGGCTGTCACAGTGAGTGGTACGGGAACAAAGTCTGCCGGCAACTCAGCCACCGCGGAAAAATTGCAAGGAACAGGCAGCACTGACACGGGGCTCGAGTTTTCTTTCTCAGCGACAGCAACCACCAACAAAGACAGCAAGCAAGTAGAGTCTTTCACTGGTCAAGGCACCACGACCAAAGACAAGATTGAATTCACTTTCGAAAGCGCCACTGTGAAAGCAGCTTCCACCAAAGGCTCGTACACCATACGCGTCCGCGCAGTCGTCAAGTCCAGTGGGGACAGGTTCACGTTCGACGCAAGCCTCGACGAAGTCAGCAGCACAGAGTTCAAGTTTGCAGGAAAAGTTGTAGCGGCCGCCGACACCTCAGCTCCTAAGAAGGCCTCTGGAAAAGGTACAAGGACCAAAGGCCAGGATGGGAAAAGTGCCACCCTCAAGGGTACAGGCACTAGCCAAGAGGGCGTGGACTTTTCGTTCACGGCATCAGCTACCACTGACGAGGCGAGCGGGGAGCTCGTTAGCGTGACCGCCGGCCAAGGAACGACAACAGGCTTTAGCGGTGGCGTTGCTTTTACCTTCCGCGGCAAGTCTCTCACAAAGACTAGCAGCGGCTACACGATTGACGTGGAGGGCGTCGTCACTTCCACTGGTTTCACCTTCACCTTCTCGGGAACGATCGAGGAGACGAGTGGCACCACAGACTTTACCTTCTCTGGCGAGGCAGTGTCGAAGGAGGCTGTCACAGCGAGTGGTACGGGAACAAAGTCTGCCGGCAACTCAGCCACCGCGGAAAAATGGCAAGGAACAGGCAGCACTGACACGGGGCTCGAGTTTTCTTTCTCAGCGACAGCAACCACCAACAAAGACAGCAAGCAAGTAGAGTCTTTCACTGGTCAAGGCACCACGACCAAAGACAAGATTGAATTCACTTTCGAAAGCGCCACTGTGAAAGCAGCTTCCACCAAAGGCTCGTACACCATACGCGTCCGCGCAGTCGTCATGTCCAGTGGGGACAGGTTCACGTTCGACGCAAGCCTCGACGAAGTCAGCAGCACAGAGTTCAAGTTTGCAGGAAAAGTTGTAGCGGCCGCCGACACCTCAGCTCCTAAGAAGGCCTCTGGAAAAGGTACAAGGACCAAAGGCCAGGATGGGAAAAGTGCCACTCTCAAGGGTACAGGCACTAGCCAAGAGGGCGTGGACTTTTCGTTCACGGCATCAGCTACCACTGACGAGGCGAGCGGGGAGCTCGTTAGCGTGACCGCCGGCCAAGGAACGACAACAGGCTTTAGCGGCGGCGTTGCTTTTACCTTCCGCGGCAAGTCTCTCACAAAGACAAGCAGCGGCTACATGATTGACGTGGAGGGCGTCGTCACTTCCACTGGTCTAACCTTCACCTTCTCGGGAACGATCGAGGAGACGAGTGGCACCACAGACTTTACCTTCTCTGGCGAGGCAGTGTCAAAGGAGGCTGTCACAGCGAGTGGTACGGGAACAAAGTCTGCCGGCAACTCAGCCACCGCGGAAAAATGGCAAGGAACAGGCAGCACTGACACGGGGCTCGAGTTTTCTTTCTCAGCGACAGCAACCACCAACAAAGACAGCAAGCAAGTAGAGTCTTTCACTGGTCAAGGCACCACGACCAAAGACAAGATTGAATTCACTTTCGAAAGCGCCACTGTGAAAGCAGCTTCCACCAAAGGCTCGTACACCATACGCGTCCGCGCAGTCGTCAAGTCCAGTGGGGACAGGTTCACGTTCGACGCAAGCCTCGACGAAGTCAGCAGCACAGAGTTCAAGTTTGCAGGAAAAGTTGTAGCGGCCGCCGACACTTCAGCTCCTAAGAAGGCCTCTGGAAAAGGTACAAGGACCAAAGGCCAGGATGGTAAAAGTGCCACCCTCAAGGGTACAGGCACTAGCCAAGACGGCGTGGAATTTTCGTTCTTGGCATCAGCTACCACTGACGAGGCGAGCGGGGATCTCGTGAGCGTGACCGCCGGCCAAGGAACGACAACAGGCTCGAGCGGCATCGTTGCTTTTACCTTCCGCGGCAAGTCTCTCACAAAGACAAGCAGCGGCTACACGATTGACGTGGAGGGCGTCGTCACTTCCTCTGGTTTCACCTTCACCTTCTCGGGAACGATCGAGGAGACGAGTGGCACCACAGACTTTACCTTCTCTGGCGAGGCAGTGTCGAAGGAGGCTGTCACAGTGAGTGGTACGGGAACAAAGTCTGCCGGCAACTCAGCCACCGCGGAAAAATGGCAAGGAACAGGCAGCACTGACACGGGGCTCGAGTTTTCTTTCTCAGCGACAGCAACCACCAACAAAGACAGCAAGCAAGTAGAGTCTTTCACTGGTCAAGGCACCACGACCAAAGACAAGATTGAATTCACTTTCGAAAGCGCCACTGTGAAAGCAGCTTCCACCAAAGGCTCGTACACCATACGCGTCCGCGCAGTCGTCAAGTCCAGTGGGGACAGGTTCACGTTCGACGCAAGCCTCGACGAAGTCAGCAGCACAGAGTTCAAGTTTGCAGGAAAAGTTGTAGCGGCCGCCGACACTTCAGCTCCTAAGAAGGCCTCTGGAAAAGGTACAAGGACCAAAGGCCAGGATGGTAAAAGTGCCACCCTCAAGGGTACAGGCACTAGCCAAGACGGCGTGGAATTTTCGTTCACGGCATCAGCTACCACTGACGAGGCGAGCGGGGATCTCGTGAGCGTGACCGCCGGCCAAGGAACTACAACAGGCTCGAGCGGCATCGTTGCTTTTACCTTCCGCGGCAAGTCTCTCACAAAGACAAGCAGCGGCTACACGATTGACGTGGTGGGCGGCGTCACTTCCTCTGGTTTCACCTTCACCTTCTCGGGAACGATCGAGGAGACGAGTGGCACCACAGACTTTACCTTCTCTGGCGAGGCAGTGTCGAAGGAGGCTGTCACAGCGAGTGGTACGGGAACAAAGTCTGCCGGCAACTCAGCCACCGCGGAAAAATGGCAAGGAACAGGCAGCACTGACACGGGGCTCGAGTTTTCTTTCTCAGCGACAGCAACCACCAACAAAGACAGCAAGCAAGTAGAGTCTTTCACTGGTCAAGGCACCACGACCAAAGACAAGATTGAATTCACTTTCGAAAGCGCCACTGTGAAAGCAGCTTCCACCAAAGGCTCGTACACCATACGCGTCCGCGCAGTCGTCAAGTCCAGTGGGGACAGGTTCACGTTCGACGCAAGCCTCGACGAAGTCAGCAGCACAGAGTTCAAGTTTGCAGGAAAAGTTGTAGCGGCCGCCGACACTTCAGCTCCTAAGAAGGCCTCTGGAAAAGGTACAAGGACCAAAGGCCAGGATGGTAAAAGTGCCACCCTCAAGGGAACAGGCACTAGCCAAGACGGCGTGGAATTTTCGTTCACGGCATCAGCTGCCACTGACGAGGCGAGCGGGGATCTCGTGAGCGTGACCGCTGGTCAAGGAACAACATTAATCTCCAGTAGCACCGTTCGGCTTATTGCTTTAGGTGGATTTAATTTTACCTTTCATGGAAGATCTATAATTAAAACAAATACTGGTTACAACGTTGTTTGCGATGGTGTTCTATCATCATCTGGTGTCCCTTTCGTTTTCTTAGGAACCATTGATGAGAGCAGTAGTATTTCTGAATTTTCTTTTAATGGTGAGTACGTGCTTAAGGGTGTTTCATCAGCGACTGGATTTGGAAATAAAACAGCCTTGAGAGTTGGAACTGAACTATGGCAAGGATATGGCGTAACTGACACAGGTCGTGATTTGTCATTTGCTGCAACTGCCTCTATCAGTTCACATTGGCAAGTTATATCATTCTTTGGTAAAGGAAACACCTCAAAGAGTGATATCACCTTTTCGTTTGAAAGTAAAGTTGTCACTGCATCTGAAATAAATGGTTCTTATACTGCAAATGTTTTGGTATCGATAAATGGAAGTGGAAGACAATTCTTTTTCAATGCAAGCTTTGACGATATTAGTGTATCAGCCTTCAAATTTATTGGAAAAATTTCAGCTTTTAATGAATCTCAAGTGACGACTGAACCTTCAGCTTGTTCTGCAAAAAATACTTAGTGTTTTGACTTTTTTTTAAATCAACTCATTTTAATTTATATTTATGATTAAGCTGGAAGTTTTATGCTTAATCTTAAGCCTAAATTATTTTGAAAGAATTCGTTTTAAAGGCATATGCAGGCCTCAAATTAAAAAATAGGCAGTCACAGAGAGATGCTTGAGTTGACATTCAACATTTGGATTATTTTTTTCCGTGCGCAATGAAGTTGCATGAGCGCGGCCGGGGGCTGAAAAGAAAGGATGCAGGTCCTTGGTGACGTCAAAATGAGGTCACAACGCTCAAGCATATATACGCCGACATTTTTTCTTTCGTCATTTTGACGTCATCAAGGACCTGCATCCTTATTTTGCAGCCCCTGCTCATGCAGTTGTATCGCGCAAGAAAAAATAATCCAAATGTTGATTGTCAACTCAAGCAACTCTCTGTGACTGCCTAATTTTAAATTTTTAGGCCTGTATCCCTTTAAGACAATGTATTTTAAAGAAGAAGGTTGGATGTAATAAAAATACTAATTTTATGTAAACTTCAATTTTCCCTTTTAATTAATATATATATATATATATATATATATATATATATATATATATATATATTACAATGAAATATTATTGTATTTTTTATTAAAAATAAAACTAATTAAACCTAAAATGTCTTTTCATGAACCGTATATGTTTTTCTAACTCGTCTAATGATGGTCTTGAAATTATGACACTCACTTATTTATTTATAGGTTCTGGTGACCATGGTGAGCCGTGGCGGCTGTTGGTTAATTTTCAAATCATTGAATTTAATAGGCAAATGTTTCAAACATACAATTTTTCGATAAAGTTCCCTTGATTTTACGAAAATGAAATTGTAAAGAAATAATAGAGAATAATGTAACACTCTGTAGTTAAAGAAAAATTCTGATGTAATAAAAAAACTTTTTAAATAGTTCTGTTTGTAAAAACACAATCAGAAGGAAAAATTTTTTATTTTTGATCTTTATATGTCCTACGTACAGAAAAATCATCAATGAAAATCGATTCCTTATGACTGTGTATTTATGAACAGACATATATAATGATCATTTAGTTATGCGAGGAAATTATTTGATTTTAGTATTTTTACAGCACATTGCAAGGTTAGACTTTTTGATCACTTTTACCAGAGAAAGGGCATGTTTAAATAACTTGTAACTTTGAAAAATGAAAATCCATTATGGATTATTAAACATGTAGAATTTAATTATGGTATTTCATTACTACTGAAACTAATATGGGATTCTTAAAATAAGAGAGCTCTTTGAAATTTGAAAGTGGTTTGTTTTAATATGTAAACACATATTATACATAAATATATAACTTATTTATTAATTCATTAACTGCACTTTTATTAACAATATATATATATATATATATATATATATATATATATATATATATATATATATATATATATTATATATATATATATATTATTATATATATATATATATAAAGATGCAATGCTATTTATATATTGGCTATCCACTGGCACTGGCACAAATGTGACCTTACTCCTCACAGCAAATGAGATTTTTCATAACTTTGATCTATTAATCGCACAATTCAGTGCAAGTTTAAATATTCAATTCAGGGTCAGATTACATGTAACGTTTATGAAGTAGACACTATATGCACATGAGCCAGTAACGTTAAATAGAGGCACATTGTTTATTAAAATATTTCACAGCTAAAAATACATTGTAATGAAACAATGAGTAACTATATAGAAAATGCTGTAAATCAATTAGATACATAATACCTACCAACAAGCGAATCAATTACAGAAAGTACACACGTACATGACACATAACTTTGATATATTATTATAACAACTAATAAAACAACACACATGGGGAAAAATAATTGTCCTCATATAATTCATTGAACCAAAAATTTTGGGTCACTATTGATTTAAAAAAAGTAACTGCTACGTCTTATTCTTATAATAATTCAATTTCTCAAAGTTTTAATTTGGCAGAATGAAAATCAAAATTTAACTTCAAACTGTTATTTTATTTATTATAAGTAAGTTATTTAAATATTAAATTTGAATATTAATTTAAAGATGATCGACAAAATTTTAAACGTGCATACATTCGATACATTCATCAAGTTCCAGTTATTTGAAACTTTTCACCTTGCTATAATACAGGATCAAATTTATCTCCTTATATTATACTAAGCAGGTAGGGTTTGTATCACTGCTTGTCACTCACAGGCACGGACTGGGCCAAAACGGCCCACCGAGCGAGAAAGAACGACGGCCCACATAGGCGGGGACCAACACTCCAAAGGGGGGTCTGGGGGGCGGAGCCCCCCAGTAGCCCGCCGCAGGCGCGATTTTTTTTAGGTTTTCACTAGAATTTTTACTAAATTTCACTAATTTTTTTAAAAATTACACTAAATAGCTTCAATTAAATTTTAATATTAGCTGCAATTAATATTTACTATATTATAATATGCTAAGTATTAAATCTTAATTAATCAAATCTAGTGATACGTATATAAATTTCCTATATTTTTTTAAAAACGAAATTAAGAAGTATATTATAGAACTCAATCTCTCCTTAATTTCGATTCCTTAATTAAATATATTTTTTTCTAAAAAGCATTACTGCTAAATTCACTGCATTTGCTTAAATTTTAAATTTTGTGTTAAATTGTTGCATTTAAATAATAACTATTTGTGATTTTTAAAAGCCAACAATTAGTTTGGCCACGGTTAATTACATTATAAATTAATATAAAATACTTCCTGGATTCGGGAGTATACCAGCATATATGGGGGAGGGAAATAAAAAAATAGCAGAATTATACCTTTGAGAGCTCGAAATATTCGAGAATCGTGTATGTAGATTAAATGTTCACTGGAGAAATTATATATAAGGATTTTGGATTCCAAATAAATACAATGTTAATTAATTTAAAAATTTATTAGAAGTTTAATTGTGAGAGTATATATTTTTCAAGCAAACTGATAATTAAGAGAATGTTTAATTTCTTTCTCTATTACTTTATTTAAGTTCAATTTTTTTTATATTTACTGCAAATTGCTTATTTTCATTGAATCCTTTTTTCAAGGTAAATGCAAAGTATTTTACTGAAAATTTTTATTTACTAATATTCATGAAGTATTTGATTGGGAGCAACAGTTAATTTTAATTATTATTAGATTTATTTTTAAACTTTACTTTATGCAAGACCCACGTACAATTTACTTGCTGCTGTAAATATTTTTATTCGTCTTTCAATTGAAAATTTAATTGCTTAGTGATAATGATTATAAGAATAGAAATACGCCAAATTAAATACGCCAGCATCTATAGTTAAAAAATAAACCTAACCAGGGAAAAAAAAATAAATGTTGCTTTATTCAGAATCATATTTTGTATAAATTGTGATGCATGCAGAGCCTGCACCTGCAGGAAAATTGAAGGATCACCTCTTTTTGTTTTAGTTTTGGTAAGTCTGAGGTCGAGTACTCGCATCTAGCTATCGGGTATGCTATTGTAATTTGTTATAAATAGTTCCTCTTTTTTGCGGTAAAATATATAAATTTAGATTATACACCAGTATTTAAAAAAAAAAAAAAAAAGAAAAAAAAAATAAATAAAATACAAGTCATAAATCTCAATCACATGGATAATTTTTTTCTCTTAACTCATTATTTCATAGCGCTTGATTTTAAATGCATGATGCTTAATTTCATAAAATATAAGACCAGAGCACTAAGAAAGTTCTGATTATAATATGATATAAGGCGAAATATTAAATTTAAACACGAAATTTAAAAGATCGCGGAAATAATTGACACATAGTTGGGCTAGACTACTAAAAAAAAAAGTACATATAATATACATATTGCTCTTTAATTCCATTGGTTTTTGTTGTCATTTTCTTTTCATTTCCCTCTTTTTTTCTCCGTCTTTTTCTTTTCTCCCTTTTACCCTTTTTTTTTCTTTCTGACCGGCGGCCCACATTTGCCCCGGCGGCCCACTTTTGCCGCGGCCCACCGACCCATGCTCGGTGGATCGGTAGGCCAGTCCGTGCCTGGTCACTCAGGAATCCCAGGATCACTTTCTACCTCAGGTGGAAGATAATTTTCACAGGAAATGGGCAGTAAGTTCAGATGGTTCTCGAGAGATGGCGTGTGTGTGCATTCTACTACCCAAGGTTTCTTTATACAGGTTAAGACACGCACGCATTTCGTGCGTCAATTTCGTTAAATTTTCAGGCCACATTGTACCGCGAAATTTCAAAAATAGCATTGCATGATGGGCGCATTCAAAGTTTCGCGGCACGATGTGGCCAAAAATACTTGAACGTGATTGGCTTAGCCCTTTATCATTGGTCCAATCGGTGGCTTAACCTGTATAAAGGAACGTTGCTACTACCAAGGACGCTACAGTAAGGATAAGTCACGGAGCTGCTGCCCCCTATACGGGCAGTGGCGAACTAGAAAAAAAGAATTGAACATCGCCTTTTTGGAGCCAAAACGCCGTCAAACGCCGTCCGAAATGCGCAAAAAGCGTGTTCGAAAACCGAAGGAGTACTCCGTGCAGGTTTACGAACATGCTTTTTGCGCATTTCGGACGGCGTTTGACGGCGTTTTGGCTCCAAAAAGGCGATGTTCAATTCTTTTTTTCTAGTTCACCACTGCCCGTATAGGGATGAGCAGCAGCTCCGTGACTTATCCTTACTGTAGCGTCCTTGCTACTACACTACGTGTATTCGGAAGATACAGAAAGGTATTGGCTGCATGTCCTGTCCAAAGGTTTCTCTGCTTTCCTGGAGAATCCTGGACGAAGGACACGTAGTTGAATACTGGGAAAGTTCCCTAAAGCCGGCCGCAGCCGCACTCCTTACCAAATGCAAACGCACTATGTACACGACTGGTGTTTGATTCATCAATATATCATATATATATACAAACATACATACATACATACATATATATTATACATATAAATATTGATCAATCATTCGCTGCAAAAACACGGATGACGGGGGAGGTAAATATAGATGTGTGGCATGAATTCATGCTGGCATGTACGTACAGTTTGTCTTCGAGTCCTGGATAGTGAATATAATGCAGAAGGCCATAGAATCGATGAGAAATGTTAATAAAAGACAAAAATAAGAAAGCATGCAATGATTCGGATACCTGGCTGGTCAGGTATAGTAGAGTTTCTGGAGAGATGGCCAAACTTTTTTTTTTATATATTTATTTTTGTATAGTTTTAAAAAAGGTATCTTGATAAGACGTAAAAGTGAAAGATTGGTAAAAATAAAAATGTGTTAACATCATTGAGATTACATCAGAAGCACTTAGAAAATATTAGGTCATCTTTTCTCACTGCGGTCGTTGGTTAGCAAGGTTGGTAACTGTACGAGGTTCCGATGACCTTAAGCCCACTCTCAAGGTCACGTAATTGTCCTTGTTGACTCAGCTCCGGACTGAAATTGCTCCACGTGCGCACGAAGGCGGCGAGGCCACGTCCACGCGGTACTCGGCCATGGTCTGCAGAGACCCCAAGTCTGCAGCGCCATCGAGGCCAACTGGCCGTCCACGAGTGATTGTGAGTACCGATTACCACGGACCGCTGACACTCGACGAACGACACACCACGTCCAGTTGGCGAATATCAATTAACCCCCGTACCTGTAACGTAGGGGACAACAAGATGACTTTATATGGGAGTTGTCTCCTTTTTGAACATATTAAAATAGCTAGTCAGTCAAATTCATTCATTTTTCACTATTAATGGACCATTTTTTATTGCAGAAATGAAAAGAAAGTACCAAGTTATACTATTCTGTTTTTTTGCCAATTTCTTCAGAGGCCAGGAACTAATTTTGAACAAAATTAAAGTTTTGAGAAAGGCGTCAATGGGTCTCACTTTTTAATTATATTCACATTTAAATATAGGACTCAAAAGGGCGTGGTTTCAAACATGAATTTGAATAACTCTTTGGCAATACTTCCTGCATGCAAGGTCTTTGAAAAAAATAAAAATGTAAATATAAGTTATAAAATAGTTTGGTGACACGTTTATTGATTTTCCAAATAATAAAAAATTATTTTTTCAATTTCCCAGCACAAAGAGTAATAAAAAATATGTTATAAATACATTAAGAGCAAGATATATATGAGGGGGTATTTCATGGGTATAAATACAGGGTCTTATAAAACCATCTCACTGTAATTAGTCTCTCGTCCACCAACTAGATATGCTTTGAACCAGCTATATTTTAAGTCTAGTATAGTTAGTTTGCTATATTATTTAAAAAATTTGACGAGGACATCTCGCCGGGGAGTTATGCAACTTGCTCAGCAGCAAATCACAAACAGGTGCATACTTGTTAGGGGCCTAATCGTAAAACACTCGTGTTGTTTTTTTTTTTTTTTTTTTTTCTAAAACGATCAAACCACACAGAGAATTTATATGCTTGACAGAAACTTTCTATTTAATTAAGTTTTTTAGGGCTCTTCTTCAAAATATATTAAACTTCATTTCTGCTATATACAACATAGGTGAAGCGCTATAAAATATAGCCTTATCTGTTCTATATTTTGTCATACATAATGTTTTGCAGGACCTATTGTTACATTATCGATAATCTGTGTTTTCTCATGCAGTATTTTGATATTAAATCTTATATGTTGTGACATCAGGTCATGAAGTTACTTTGTGTCAAATAAAACTTTCGTATGCGTGCCTAGCATGCGTATGTATGCTAATAGTTCGTAAAATCAATTAGAAATGATACTGAAATATTGTCCATCCGTCACCTCACAAAATTTCCATTTGCAGTTCTGTTAATCACCATGCCCCGTAAGAATATGACATGGTGATTCACAAGACATGGTGATTAATAGCACTGCAAGAGGAAATCTTTCCAAGGCGTCGAGTATACATAATATATAATTAAGGGACTGAAATCACAAATTTAATGACAAGTTCGACATCGCATCAGTTTTGCGAGAATTACCACACGTTAAACTCTTGACTTCATGTCAGACAAACAGTTGGTTGTTGTGACTGCCAACAATGTCATCTCATCACTGATCAATGAAACTGCATTATGCAGTTACAGTTATCTCTAATCAACTCGTTTTCTGCATTTGACAGATTGGTTTATCGGTAAACTGCATAAAGATATTGAACTTAATAAAAAAATTATGACGTAGGTATTAACAAAATTTATTATATATACAGTATGTAACTTATGTAGAATTAATTTTAATATTACAGTTAGAACAATTGTAAAATATACAACAATAAAAAAATAAAAATATTAAACTAATACAAACAAAACTTTATCTTGTTATTTATTTAATGGCCAAATTGTTTGTTTTAAATTGTAGGTTAAGTTTGCACTATTAGAGATTTGATTGATTGATGTTGAGTTAGTTACAGGTCCCGATGTAATGTGTGTCTCAGACACGAGTTAACAATAAAACTATCCTGTGCCTGCCGAGACGCCTTCTCGGGATGTAAGGTGAAGGTAATGGGATAAAGTCTTTCTTGCGGAAGGGCGATTGTGAAGGTGACAAATGGCTTTCGCCGTAATGGCTACTCTCCAGTCCATCACCGAGAGGGCGAGTGAAAATGAGAGGATTATGGGATTGTACCACTGCCTGGAGACATGTTTTTTAGATGGAATTAAAGGAAATGATAGATTTAAAAGGTAGGTATTAATTTGAAGAATGAAATGTAAGGATTAAAGGAAGACAGGAAAGATTTCAGGAGCGGCACAGAAAAAATGATGTAACAGGTTCCAGCACGCCTTGAGGAATCTGCACTAGAGATTTCAATGTTATCTCATCAGCTGATCACGCAATGAAACTACATGCATAACGTTATCTGTCCGCTTTCAACATTTATTAGATTATTAAAAAACTGGAGATATTGAACTGAAATTAGCAAAAAAATTATCATTCAAATATTAACAATATATTTATAAACTCTAGAATTAATTTACAGATAATTTTATACATCAAAGTATGACAAAAATATCTAAAATTAATAAAATCAAAAACATTCTTTTTTACGTTATGTTATTCTGTGGCTAAATTATTTGTTGTAAGAAAATATACCAAAACGTGTGATTTTGCTTACGAGCTCAAGTGGTTTTCAAGTAAAGGTTATTTATACATAATGAACAACCTTCATGATTTTTTTTCTTTAGTACAGAAATGAATAGAGGGTGCCTCTCAGTTTTTAATTTTTTTTTTTTTAGACCAAGATGTACAGTCCTCTTCTCTGAAAAGTTCCCTAGATCTAGTGAGCAAAGTTGGAATTTTATATTTAAAGCTCTGAAGTTAGCTCCAATGGCACAGCAAACCAACCAGCTCAAAACGGACGGGGAGGTGCACCAATATCACTGACCAAAAAAGAAAAACAGCTCAAGGTAGGCGAGGAGATGCATACGGTGCAAGCATGGTTGGCTTGTTGTGCCATATTGGAGCTAACTTCAAAGCTTTGAACACGAAGTTCCAACTTTGCTGGCTAAATCTAGGGAATATTTCAGAGGTGAGGACTGTATAATTAAAAAATGTTAAAAGTGCCATCACGCCCCGTCGATTGGAAAATGCAATTTGTCATGTAATTCGGTCTTGGTTAATATGAGAGCCTGATCGACGATCAAACGGGAATTATATATAGCCATTATATATAATCGAGCACCAATTATTGCACCATATTTTGGAATTAGTGCTACAAGTTGGAGGGGCCCATATCATACACATGTGATATCTTAATGTTTAATTTATCATATATTTTACGTTTTGCATTGCATGGTTACTTTAATATTTTGTTTCCTATTATATTTTATAAACATTGCATAACTAAATAATGTTTAATTTAAAATGTAAAAAAAAAACTCACCCAGTGAGTTGTGAAATAATGTTATTTAACTATGTTATATGGATTTGATGCATAATTTTTTTATTAATTAAGTTATTAACTATCATAGAAAGAATTTTTTATTATAATAATATTTGTGATCTATAAATAATAAAATAAATATATGTGACTAATATGACAATCTCCCACTAATATAGCTCTAATCAAAGTGCTACCTGCAACAGAGATAATAAATTATCGTGAAGTTATTTAAGTGCGTGATTTGTAGTACAAAGTCCAATGTTGCGAGGTTGCGACGGACCTCGCTTTGATTGAATAAAGCAAGAAAGTTACACTTGTACAGAATGGATGAGAAAATTAATTTATTTGATCTACTGCTAAAACCTTACAATTAGCAAGTTGGAATTTGTAGTTATTATTTAAGTTAAGGGCATTGGGTGTAGCACCGGTAGTTGGCAACACTGACGTATCTTCACCATGTTAATTTTTTATCATTGCTCCTCGGAGTAATTTTTATGCTAGAGCTAAGCTGATGGCTGTAGTATCAAGATAATTAGTAGCCCAAGTGCACAATTTGGCTAAATAAAGCCTGATTTAAAGAAAAGTATTTTTTAGTAATTTTTTAAATTTACATGCATTTTTCTAAAATATAAAAAAAAAATACTTTTCTTTAAATCAGGCTTTATTTAGCCAAATTGTGCACTTGGGCTACTAATTATCTTGATACTACAGCAATCAGCTTAGCTCTAGCATAAAAATTACTCCGAGGAGCAATGATCAAAAATTAACATGGTGAAGATACGTCAGTGTTGCCAACTACCGGTGCTACACCCAATGCCCTTAAACTAAGCATTTAAAGTTTCAAAAAATGTCCATTCAGCATCAACGATCATGTTTACATTTTACTGAAACACAAATCAAGAATTAATAGCCCTTCTTGAAAATAGTGGAAAATTCGATTTTAACTATACTTGAGCCATCATTGTGATCGAATTAGTGCGAGATTCGTGAAGGCCAGCAGTTTTTATCTTTTGCATTCAGATAACGACATTTTATTATAACTGAATACTTTTTTTAATTTCGCCATTGACAAGCACTAGTCACTCATTTTATTAGCTGAAAGATACAAGCTGAAAGATGCTGTGACATCATAGTCATGTTAAGTCTTTCACAACACCTCGGTTTTAAATATATATGCATGAATATGACATCACATTGTTTTGCAACAAATTTTTAAGGGTTCAGAATGTGAGTCAAAGTCCTGAATCCAAATTAATTCACAACAAAACCTTCCTGATGGTCCATTGTATGCTGTCACAGATTTCATTTCATTTTCATTTCTTTATTTAATCACTAGTTGTACAAGTACAATATGGATTACGTTAATATAAAAATAACAATAAATATATTATAATATGAAACTAAAACAACAACAGCAAAAGAAACAATAGCAACATGCAGTAATATTGAAAAAGGAAGACATGGAAAAGTATTAAAAAATAGATCTTCACAATACATCTTTCGTCAACTTATTAGTAAAAAATAAAAAAAAATTACATAATAGATTTTTTTGTTTGTGAGAAATTATGAGAATATTTTTTAAATTGTATTTAAATATAATTGTATCATCCATTTTTTTCAGACATGCTAGCAAAAAATATTAAATTTTAGCTGTCTGAAAAACAGAACTTTTTTCTAAAAGACATGAATTATGCGACTGTAAAACTATAATTGATACATTTTATCTCTATTATTTCTAGTATTGAATGAGTGCAACTCACTATATGCACATATAATTCTGGATATTGTTTTTGAACATTGCGCTATTTAAAGTATATAAACTTGGCAATGTTAACATTTTAAGCTCTTTAAAATATCCAACACACGAGTCATGTTTCTTAAAACGCAAAATTGTTCCAAGTAATGGAACATTTCTGTAATGTTCTGTAAAACAAGGAGCCTGATTAGATGATTAGGGTAACTAACCCATAAAATAATTAATAAATAAAAGTATAAATTTTAATAAAAAATATAATATATAATATTACCATTAATTAAATAACAGCTAGAGTCCTTGAAAATTTTGCAGCGCAAGATAAGATTATGGGAGTATATCAGGGAGATAATAATCTCGTAACTGAATATTTCATTTCAACGACAATAAATCTGCTCCAAAACGTATTTACCTTGTTTTGCCAATATAGTGCTGGTGAAAAAAATGCAATCTTTTATATAATTATAATAATTTTCTTTGTTTCTTCACCAATTTGTATTATTTTTTTGCTTATTTGTTGCCTGAAATAGAAGTGCTTCCTTTATTTTTCTTGAACTAAAAGGTAAAAAATAAATAAAAATTATAATTTTCATAATGATTAGTTCATTCAGAAGCAATAGCACACACTAAATTACTGATATATTTATTCCCCGGTGAGTATATAGAAGGGTCACGGCCGTGAAGAGTCTTCTTAAGGCTTAATAAACCTGAGATATTTGGATGAAAGAAGTCATATCGACAGATGTTCTTGAAATTAATTTAGTATATATACTTACAACAATTGTCCAAATACTGCTGATTTTTTTCAGATTTTTTTAACCATTGGTTTAATGATAATTAATTAATTCAAATTCGTATCCTTTCAATGTTCAATTTTTTAATCAACATTACACAAAAATGGCTCGCGATATTTTTTAAATTTTCTTATAGATTAAAAGCTAATTTTTTGGACTATTTTATGAATGTTTTCATATATTTTGAACCGCTGCGTCACTCGTTCTTGAAACTAGATGAGCAATGTGGCAACGCTCTCAGGGACTGTATAGTCACCTTTCACTCCTGCCGATTAGCATTATACTAGGGCGCTACAGTGTTGCCAAGTGTTTTTATGGTGTGACCTTATTATAGGTCAGGAACTTTTTTTTAACAAAATTAAAGTTTTAAGAGAGGCGGCAGTGAGTGTCACTTCTTAATTATATTGATATTCAAATATAGGACTCAAAAAAGCGTGGGTTCATACCAGAACTTTAAATAACTCTTTGGCAATGTTTCCTGCATGCATGGTCTTTAAAAATATAGTAATGTAAATATAAGTTATATAATAATTTCGTGACACGTCCATTGGTTTATTCAATTTAAAAAAATATATATATATTTTTTAACGTTGCAGCTAGCGCAAAAAGTCATAAACATAAAAACTTCATTATATATTAAGAGCAGATATGAGGGCACATATTGCATGGTCATACATACAGGGTCGTAAAACAATTCCTGCAATTGGTCACACATCCACAAACAAGATATACTTTGAAGCAGCTGAATTTTAAGTCTAGTAAGGTTAGTTTGCTATTATTATTTAAGAAATTTGACGAGGACATCTCGCCGGGTAGTTGTGCAACTTGCTCAGCAGCAAATCACAAACAGTTGCATACATGACCGATATGAAGTTAGCCACGTGGAGGTGACTTTAACAAGTGTTATTTCTTAACGGTATCCAGCGTCAAATTGCAAAAACCTGAACCTCCGGAACAATGGATGATTTCCGGGCTATATGGTCGCGGCTTTGCGGGAAGCAAATGCAGAACAAACGAGGGTGCTGCAAGGTGAGATGCGTGGAATACATGAGCATGTGACTCAAGTAGAAACTGCTTGCATGGAGCATTATACGGAAGTTAAATCAAACGTTCAAATGCTGACAGAGGAAAATCAACGTCTTAATGACAAGATTAATATGCAAGAGCAGATTGCACGCAAAAATAATATTGTTATTTTTGACATTAATGAGTCTAAGGAGGAGAGCAACATCTCTTGTATGCAGCTTGTACACAGAGTACTGAGCACCATTGAGGTTTATTGCGGGGACGATAGCATCATTGAATCTTTCAGGCTTGGTCGCATCAAAGGAAAACGCCCAATTCTTTGCAAATTCACAACTTTTGAAAAGAAAAAAGAGGTTTTATTAAAAAACAAGAATTTGGGAGATAATGGCTACTTTATAAAACATGACCTGAGCAAGCAGGACCGTGAGCACCGTAAGGAGCTAAACTCTTTCCTAGTTGATGCCAGAAAGAAAGGTCAACATGCAGTAATCAGGGGCAACAAACTGATAATAAATGGAACTGCATGGACCAAGGAGATGTTGAGCGGTGATAGTGACTACAGTCAAAATTAAGAAAATTTTGTCCAATCAATATTTCAAGAAACAATAAAAAATTATAAATAAAAAAAAATATATAAATATATCATTATTAGAGGAAGTACACACAAATAATTCAGTGTATGTACACTCCTTGCATGCCTCTGAAAATTTCCCTTCTGCAGCCTTGTTTCACAATGTCCCGTAAGAATAACACAGGACATGGAGAAACAAGGCTGCTGCAGAAGGGAAATTTTCAGAGGCGAGCAGTATACATAAGAGTAAATTTTTTAAGTCTCAGTTTAGGTCATAATTTTCACGACGTGGTTTTAACACTTTTTGAATGCTCCTCTTAATGCTAATATTTAAAATGTTCTTTATTTTTAGGCGTGCATGACATCACAAATATGTGAAAATTAAAGTGAGGATTTACTTAAAATGTTAAAATAATGAAATACGTTTTTATTTTTTTACTTTTCTGGAACCTCAAGATATTGTATTATAATTACAATATTTTTATTATGTATTTATTAATTTGTGTTCTTAAGTCATCTCTTGTTTTGTTGTTGTTTGTTTTTTGTTTTTTTTTCATGTCTTTCCCCCCATTCTTTTGTATTACTTAACCCAATAAACAAATATTATTATTATTTTATATTATTATTATTATTGTGTAATACTTTTAACTGTACAGTATATATAATAGGAGATTATGAAAATTAATATTATTAAATTTGAAATTTGAATAGACTTTAGTGTATTTTATCTTTAAATCATTCATGCAACCATTCTCAAAGTCTTATATATATTATATTGATATTAATTTATATATCACGTAAATTCTATTTTATATATTACACTATATAATTCTTAACTTTCATCGTCTTTGTTTTTATTTTAAAAAACTCCAAAAGGAAAATAGTAATATTTTTTACGTGCAAAATGTAGGTAAGTAACAATGGGGGGCATTCACAAAGAACTTTAACCCCAACTTATTTAGCCTCAATTTTTATCCCTGGTACTAAACATGGTGCTAAACCAGGGGCACCTAGATTAGCACCATGTTTAGTACCAGGGATAAAAATCGAGACTTAAGTTGGGGTTAAAGTGCTTTGTGAATGCCCCCCATTGTGTTAGTGATGGAGCATGCGCACATGTGCTGCAGTGCAGTTGTAGCAGGGCCGGATTGGCCGATTGGTCATAAAATCACCTGCAAGTGCAAAAAACAAAAACCAAGTGGGTCATTCATATTATGCAGCCAACCCTTCCCGATTTGCGGGAGGGGGAAGAATTCGGGCCTGAATAGCTGCTGAACTAGCTGGAATCGGAAACGATTGCAAATTAATTGTGAATTATTGAAGCCCTGACATGACATGCATTGATAAATTGATAAACACATTATAAATACACATTAGATCGACTCACACGTACGTTACCCATATCATCAGAATCACGTGAAGAGTAGTTGTCACGATATTCTAGCTTATCATGGTCACAATGTAGCGCAGTGCGCTTGACTGAGTCTCGTCAGATCACCGACGTCAAGCAACGCCAAGCTTGGTTAGTAGTTGGATGGGTGACCATTTTCAACAAAAACCACGTTTCCCACCAAGAGGTAAATCGTTGCGCTTTTCCACCATGTGCCATGTGTTCCCCTGGCTTATATATGGACCATTGCGGACTCTGCTTGCATGCCGAGGCATCTATAGCAGTCAAGACGTGTGTGACTTTGCTGCGTGCGTATTACAGACTTGTGACGTCATTTCATCTACCTTATGCAATTACGTTTTGTCTTAACTAGGTGAAATTACTTGTGTTAATTACTTTACGATCATCACTCTCATCCCCCAATACGTGCAATGACTGTAAGACATGCTCCAGCAGTGTGTTTAACGTCAATCTTCTTTCATCGTCGTCTCGCCGCGTTCCATCCGACAAACACAGCTAGTGCATTGTTGCAACGCTGGTAGCAGTATGGGCATCATTTCAGCATTCAATTCTATATGGACCATTGCACTCACGCTTCATTGACAAAAGCTGTAGCGTCCATCCTGGTTGAGGTTTTCACGTTTTCCTCAGTTGCAAGCAAATGCCGGGATGGATTTTGTCAGGTAGTGGCCGCCCCCGTTCCGGAAGAACCCACGATACGCTAATTTAGGGTTTCGGAAGGTTCAAAGACTTCAAAGTTTCAAACTTAGTGAGTAATTAGTAAGTAGAAGTACCCAATGGACAACATACATGATGAAAAAATTTTATTGCAGAAATGAATAGAGGGTATCAAATTATGCTACTCTGAGTTTTTTTCAGATTTTTTTGAGACCCGGAACTATTTTTAAATAATTATTGAAAGTCCTGTGATTTCAGTTAGCACCCCTGAATTCTTAATTAAAAGGATAGAGACTGGACGCCTATATTGACGCCTCTCCCGGGGGCGTGGCCGCACTTTCAATAATTATTTAAAAATAGTTCTGGGTTTAAAAAAATCAGAAAAAATTCAGAGTAGCATAATTTGGTACCCTCTATTCATTTCTGCAATCAAAATTTTCATGTATGTTGTCCATTATTAGGGCTTCATTAAAAATAAATAATTTTAAATTTTAACTAACTGTAAATATACTAAACGTTCTGGGGAAACTCCCTCTTTAAAAATAAACTCCCATGTATGTTATCATACTCATAATTTATCACATATGTTAAATTATTGTCGTTAAAAATATATTTCCTCTTTCTATAAGGGATGGGGGTACACTGCAGAAGTGCATTTTTAAAAATTTTTTTTTGCAGTTTGAAATGTCTTGTTAACTATAGATAAAAATATGCAATTTACGTGCATATATTAAAAATTAAAACCATTAGAAAATATACTGTTTATATTAAGACTGCAACTGCAATCTCTAAGAATTAAGAATTAATAAGATAACGCCACTAATGTTAAAAAAAATCCCTCACACAAAAATGATGAAAAACATTTTAGAATGTTCTCCTACATCTCCTATAATCAGTAGCTAAAATATCAGGTATACAAATACGATCTAGTTTTTGAGTTATGAATTTTTAAAGTTGACTAATTTAACATTACTGATAGGGGATGTAGAGGAGAACATTTGAAAAAAAAATCATAATTTTTGTGCGAGGAATTTTTTTAACATTGTTGGCGTTATAAGTAGCTATTTTTCAAGCTCTAAACAATCAAAATGACTTTTATTAGAAATATAATTTGTCTTCTTTCGTATCTGGCGGACTTAATACGTAACCGAATAAATTAAAGTACAGCTCAAAATGTTCACTAAAAATTTAAATTTCACTAATATAAAAATAAATTAATTTTATATTCATTAAATGACATGAAATCTAATTTATTAAAAAGAAATCTTAGTTCTTTCTTTAAGTTTTTTTTTTTTTTTTTTTTAGTTTTTATTTATTATTATTATTTTTTTTTAGTTAATTTCAACGGGTGAATGAACACTTACAGTGAATGGACTGCTCAGCAATCTTTTTCACTTGCCCCATGGGCTCTTTTCATTATTTTGACTTGTACATTGTACAGTACATTGTGATATGTATGTTATTTGTTCTCATGCAAGAAGTAATAAAATAAATAAAAGTTTTATATATTATTATATATAAAAGTAATTGTAAGCAGCAGCCAATAAGAAGAGACTCCGGTTCACGTCAACATCGCTGTTTGCTGAGAGTGTGACCTTTTCTCGCATCCCCGCGGTCCGAAGTCCGGATGGTCCGCGATACGACTCCCGCCGCCGTGTCTCCTGCTGCTCCTCAGTATTGCAGAGCTCGAGGTCGCAGGAACATCTCCTCAACTTCCTAATGGCGTCTCTCACTCTCGCGACATGGTGCTCATGTATGTAATCTTCTCTTTCTGTACCTCTTCTTTTCTTTCAATTATTATATAATTTTACTGATTATTAAGGCAGTGTTCATGTTTAGTTAGTTTGTTTGTATTTATATTTGCATTATGTATTGATTTTTTTTTCTTCCATTTCTTTATTTTTTAAAAAATATTATATAGAGTTAGCAAATGCAGTGAAGTTTTTTAATATAAAAGTATTTTTTGCCTGTATCATGTAATTTTGTTATGATTTCTATGATTTTTTTTTTCTTGTAGCTGTTTGTTGTTGTTTTGTGTCAGTCTTAGTTTTTTGTTTGTTCTTTTATCTTGACGTAATCCAAGTTTGTCATTGTACAACCAAAATGATTGAATAAAAATTTGAATTTGAATGGAAGGAGTCAAAAATAGACTATAATTCCACGTACATAGTTTGATGATGTTGTTGCAGATATAGGTTTTAAAAAGTGTCTATGCATATATATTATACATGGGTCTTCCAGGTGACGTCATAAATGACGTTTTACATCAAGTGGTAAGAAAAACAGTATCGAATGACCTTCACCTTACAAATAAATTACATATAGTGGAGTATTGAGCTAATTTTTTTTATTGCAGAAATGAATAGAGGGTGCAAAGTTATGAACCCCTGATGTTTTTCAGCCCTGGAAGCATTTTTAAAAATTTATAGAAAGCTCTTTTTGTAACGTCACGCGGCGGCAAGTCCTATATCCTTTTCTTAAGGGCAGGTCGATATACGATGTAAACAACAAGCAATTTTTTAAACACAGTTTGTCTGTGTTTTAAACCACCTTTAGTACCCCCCCCCCCCAAATGAAAATAATGAAAAAGTGCCTAGTTATTTACATCGTATCAGCAAAGAAATGTATTGAATTTGTGCAGTGAAATATGCCTCGTTTTATCAGTATATAATAACTGCAAATATTTCTATGATGTCACAGATAGAAGACCTGAGACACTTCTTAATTATTATAGTTTCCGATCGGTATAAAATTATATATACACACACACAAAAGGTTTGCCTTAAAGGTGCTGCTATTTTTTTATGATATTATTAATGATAAATTTCCAATTCATTTTAAAAAAGAGCTTATTAAGAATAGTGAAATGCATATTTATAATACAAGAGGCTGCAATAATTATTTTAGAAAATGGGTTAACAAACATAAATCGGAAGGATCAATTTATAACTGTGGTAAAAAATTGTTTAATGAAATGCCTATTAATATAAAAACATGTCCTACAAAAAAAATGTTTAAAAGATTATGTATAGAATTTGTTAAAGAAAAATTTGTGTATACCAGATAAATGTATAAGATTATAATTATATATATGTAATAAGTCAATAATATATTTTTTTTTTTTTTATAGCTATAATTGGTAACTATAAAATGTATGATTATTAAGTTGGTTTTTTGTATCCTAAAAATATTGTACTGTAGGCATAAAATTCTATGAACTATCATAAATTTTATGAACCACCTGTTTTATATTGTTTAATTGAAACAATATAATTATAAACTATATTTGTACTGAATAGCGAAAGCTAAATAAAGATTATTTCAATTTCAAATATCAATTTCACATGCACGAATGTATAATGTAGATAATGATTATGTGTGTTTTTTATATATATTTTTTTTTTGTGTCTTGACTTGAACCATCTTGAACGATATATTTCTTCTATATATAAAATTAAAATAGTAATTTTTCATTAATATTTTCATTATTCTTCGAATTGTACATTTATTCGTATTTTCCATAGTTCAATTTACAGTGTTTTTATAGATTCTAGAAAGATTATTTTTCTATGATGTTTTTTTAATTGCTTCTTTTGCCTTGAACTATTATTTGTTCTATAAAATAAAAATAGTAATTTTCCATTAACGATTAATCTCAGTTACTTCGGAGTCAAAGAATATTTCCCTGATGCAAACGAATCGAATGAAATAAATTTTAATAAAAAATGAGAATGTTCTAAAACTTAAGCGCTTTTATGGTTTGAGCACATTCAGTCTTGCAGTTTTGTTACAGCAGCTCCATTTCCGGTTTTCGTCCATAAGGCCAATGTTAAACTTCTACCTCAGCTTTCACAAAACTAATAAGACAGATTTGCTTCAAAATTTGTATGCCACCTATTGATGGTGAGTTTTAAGTCCCCTGCAAGTCTTGATGCATTCAAGCGCTACGATTGCGAGATATCAATCTACTGAGATTCATCCTTGAAACCATTATTTCCATGCAGCATTATATAATATTGTACGCAAGCTTTGCAGTTTGTACATGACCTCCATACGATTTTTATTTACATGTAATTTCTTTATGAACGTTGTCACACAGTCTTTAATTTTAGAATTCTGGAGTGAACTTCTTTATAATATGGCTAAAGTGCGTACCCTTCTGAACTCTCGAAACTGCAAATATATATTTATCTTTTAAGGTTGCAACGCCAGCAAGTTGGTATAAGGGGTTCATCATTACGCTGCGCCATTTCAGTTCTGGGCTACATCACTTTAAATTCCGAGCGCACTGACTTATTGACTTATATGACGATCGAGTGTCGACAGTTTATTTAAATTTATTTTATTATTAAACTTACTTGATCTGTGAGGTCGAGTTATATCAAGATATTATTTTGATAATATTTATTTAATAATATATTATAATTAAATTATGTATAATATATAACATTATTTATATTTTAATAAACGAATTTGCAATACTTTTTTTCCTCACAAAACGGACACATGATCTAAAAAAAATAAAAAAAGATAAAATGCCAAACTCCCCAATGGTGTTTGGGCAGTTCTGATTTTTTCATAAAACATCCCATAGTATCATGCATGCATATGGAATATAATAATGCCCCAATCGAGGTTTATTATAGAAAATAATCAATTACAGAGAAATGACAATATATAAACCTTTTTTTCTCATTTGATATCTGTTATTCAGTACAAAGATTTAATTTTAAACTAAATTAATCTGATATACATACAAAATACAATAAAAAATATATATATTTTTTATATTTATGCTGATTATTATGCAGAAATATTGGATAAAGATGATGGTGATGTCAGAATCACATTGGCCTACACAAGACACAAAGATAAAATATGACGTAAAAAATACGTCATATATATTTGCTGCTTATAAATAACAAAATAATGATGACGTGTGAAATCATTTGGCAAAAAAATAAACTAGTTAAAACTTTTGTTCAATCGTATACAAAATTATGGAAACAAAAGTTTTCAATATATTTTTATGACAAAAATCATAGTTGTTTTAATTTACAAAATTAAGCACAAACATTTTATCAGTAGCAAGACATGCAGCTACAGTCAAATTAATTTGTTATTCCCTCCGGAAGTAGCCGGAAGTTGTGAAACTTCGAAACTTGTGGCTGTTTTGTTTATAATTCAGTTCAGATACTTTTTGCAGAGGGATTAGCAATTAGCAGTAGAAGTGTGAAATTAAAATTATAAAATACGAATAAGAAGGCCAGAAACTATAATATATACTTCCGGCTATTTATAGATAGAGTATTTAATTTAATTGACTGTACGTCACTTTTTTAACATAAATGTGAGCATCAAATAAATAATTAAGGTATAACGTATATATAGGTCATAGAGGTTTCAAGTCAGCTAATTTTTCGGTGTTCCCACCGACCTATATTCAAACCTATATATATTAAAAAACAATCGAAGCTATAATTTTTCTGGCATAATTTAAGAATTTTTTTAAAGAAAAATAACTCTTAATTCATCATCAGAAAATCCCTAAATGGAGGGCTAGGAGATGGTTTAAAATTAATAGCTTTAATAGTTACTGAGAAAAACTCCAAAATATCTAACATGGTGGCTTATGGAGAAAATCTTCCCTCTGTGTTAATAGGTCTGTTCGTAAATACATATTTAATCAGAAAAATGATCCTTATGTTACATGTGCAGAAGGTTCATCATTTTCATCAATAATAATAATTTTATATTATTCATGTTTTGTTGTTACTGTACACGCGTGACAGCGGCGTCGTGTGTCACTATACGATCTCTCCACTGCACGGCTCATATTCTCTCGCTACTAACATTGCTGACTTTGAACTTAGTGAGATACGAGCAGTCCTGTGTCAACATACACACAAGCAGATCAGTCTAGAACTGTAGCAGATAAGTTTAATTTTATATTTATATACACATCTCGACAGCACGAACGTTACCCCTAGAGGATAAAAACCATTGCAGGTAAAGGTTAATTTCTTATATCGTTTCACTGATAATGATCCATAGTGGAAATGGTCCCGTTTGATTGGTGGGCTCTCAGTTGCATGCAATGAAATCTATAAAGGTGCTTCACAAAATAATCTCCAATCCAAGAGGGAAGGGTGCCGTAAGTCGACCAATCCCATGATTTTATGGCACCTCTGAAGGGTCTAGAAAAAGAGTTGATGAGATATTTTGTGAATTTGCTGTTTCATTGATATCATTATAGGGATTTAAAAGATTTTGTCGTATTAACCACTTTGCTGTTTCATAATATTTAAAATTAATATTAAATGGCATTCTGCTCTCAGTGTACTACGTGACTCATTATTTTGTTCAGTGATTCATCAGAACGTGACTTGTATCTTGATAAATAAATATTTGGATTTGAATTAGTTGTTAAATTAATGATATCATGGGTCACCGCTTTTTCTTATCAGTCTTGTCTTGGGGTCAAGAACGCCTGAGTCATAATGTCGATAATGGCCATTGCACATTTGTTGCTTAATAGTAAATACTTGGGTGTATGGCTACATTGAGGCTCATTCTTAAAAACGGATCAAGAAGAAGAAGTTGCGTTATCTTAAACGTACAATACGTAAATAAATAGCGATATATTGCATGGTAAGTACAGTATATACGAGTAGAACAAAAATATATTCTTTTTTGTAATTTAAAAGTAAGTCATATTATGTATATAGGTCACTTAATTTGCTTATCACTACTTTTTTTAATAGCTGCTCTCTCTCTCTCTCTCTCTCTCTCTCTCTCTCTCTCTCTCTCTCTCTCTCTCTCTCTCTCTCTCCAATTAATTTGGTTTTCATCGTGTTTATTAAGTTTTCATTTTTTTTAAGTTTTTTTTTATTATAAACGGTACAAATACAGTCCAACAAAGGCCCTAAAAAAAGCCCTATTCATTAGAAAAGTTGCATTCAATTTTACAACTTCTGTATTAAGCTAGATATAAAATAAAATTCCTTATTTTTATATTAAGAATTATATATAAGACATTGCTTCTTAATTATACAGTTTATATCGAAGAATACTCCACTATATAGATAAGTACATACTTCTGAACTTGCAGGATGAAAATCAAGTTGAATATTCCGGCCAATGCATTCTGATTTCTGCATTATCCAATGGTGTGTAGATGCAGTCTTCAGTTTGGAAAGGCGTCCTATCCCGCAATGCAGTTTATCGGTGGGTGGGGGTGGTCAGTGGCGTAACTACAGAGGGGGCCGAGGGGGCCAGGGCCCCGGGCCCATGCATCAAAGGGGCCTTTTTAGTTAAGCTCCTTGAAGAAATTTCAATTGAGAGTGAAAAAAATAAATAAATAAACTTATAGGCATGATTTTTTTTTTCCGCGTAAACAAAGGTTTTTAAATACTTCGGAACTGCAGATATAAATTAATAAGGAATTTATAAATATTGCGCAAATTTAATCTAATTTCATTTCAATATTATGTAATTTTCTGAATTAAAAAAAAAGTGCCACGCCCACTTTTCCTAAAATTTTTCAACTCCGTCGGGATCCCTCCCTCCCCCCCCCCCCCCCCCCCCCCCCGGAGCCGCCGCTTCGCAGCAAAGGGGCCCATATACGAGCCTTCGGCCTCCGGGTCCACATTTTGTAGTTACGCCACTGGGGGTGGTACAACTCCTTCAATGTATCAATGCATTTCGAGATCTTTTTAGGGGTTTATATACACTCTTAATAAAATTTGGCTGAAATTAATGTCAGTATATTTTTAACTACTGACTTTCAGTAGTTTCGAAAAAATTTCTATGTTTTAACACCTCAATTATATATCCCAGTGTAAGGATATGCTGAAAAAATAAATTGTGCTGAAAAATAAAAATATGTACTGAAAAAAAAATAATAGCCTGAAAAAAATTAAGGTGAAATTAAAAAGCAAATGAAGAACGCAAACCGTAAATATAATTTAGTCAGCTGAAGTGGAAAATTTTGTGAACGCGATGATGGCGTCATGTCATGAAATTGAAGAAAAACGATGAGAAATATCTCTACTTGGTTCAAAAGTTTATAATATTTGTATTCACTAAGGTGCAACGATACTTTGTGGCGTATTTCTTTTAAGAGATCGTACTTTATTAAGAGATGAGATGCAAATTCAGTTACCCAAACCTCCTCCATGCCTGTTGTAGGTTAGTAATTGCTATTAGTATTATAACATCGGTCTAATTATCAATTTATATTATTTATATGTTGTTTTTCACCATTTTATTTATTTTCGCTAATATTTCTAGCTAATTTTATATTAAAATACAATTTTTTCGTTTTTATTTTTTTTTTTACAATGGAATGCTATTACATTAAATTTATGTACCACGGTATAATAAAATTATAATAAGTTAATATATTATTAAATCTATAAAAATAAAATTTAATTTTGTTGTATAAATTAAAAAATGACATATTTCTCAATTTCGTAAATCGTACATGATTTTAATGTTAAAGAAAACACTGAAAATATTTCAGTGCTTGCTACCCACTGAAAATAGGGTGTCAATTGACAATGGTTTCTAACACCTGAAATCCAACACCTGAATAATGTTCAGGGGTATCAATCCACTGAATATAAGATGTCAATTTCAGTATCAGGAATATACTGACATTCAGCCAAATTGTATTAAGAGTGTAGGGGTGGGGGGGACAATGACCTTCCAACAACTCCCCCCACCACTTCCCGTGAACCCAACATTGTATAGTCCCTTCATTAAAAAAGTTAACATTGATGCATCTGCCGCTATTCTACTGATGGTGATGTTTTAACATAATTTTATATAGGTACTGTACTGCATGCATGATTCAGCTGCATTTTGATACAGGAAACATCAGGACAATTTCCCCTTCCCCTGGGAGAGCACCTTTGAGGTCTCTTTTGAGATTGTTTGAAATTTTACCCTCGACGTGGTATGTTGACAGGTTTCGTAGTGCGCGGCGCATAAGAAATCCGTCCCAGTTTCGAGACATGGCGGCGCGCGGCGCGTGGGCGCTGAGGAACCTCGAGGAAAGCGTCTCTCTGGCCCAGCTGTTCAGGGCCGTCGTGGCCATCATCTTCATCGTGATCTTCGCACCTCCACTCTTCGTCTCCTACCTTGGTGAGCAGACACAATTTAACGTACACAATTTTAACAAATTTTGTGATTTATTAAAATTACATATTTGGATAGAAGACCTAAATTTCTTTCAGAATTTTTTGAGCCTTCCACAGGTGGATTCAGATGGCGACAATGGCGATGTGACGCGATTTTGTCACACAAGCTGTGAAATCCTATGCGGAAGCGAATTCGCCATTGCGGCGGTGAATATCGCGTTAAATTACGACGCACTTTTTATTAATCGCCCAATATGGCCGCCAATGGATGTTACAGCAAGTGCGCATTATTCGCTTCACGTCGCAGGCTGGAAATCGCCATGTGAATCCGCCTTAACACCCTCAAAATTGAGGGAAAAAGACGCTGTGGCTCATAGATTTGAATATTTTTATTTTATTTTCAGCCATGTCAATTAATACAGAAGTATTAATATATATTATATATATATATATATATATATATATATATATATATATTTATATATATATATATTATACAATAAAATCATGATGAAATAAGAATCTTATTGCATCATGAATAAAATTAAAAGAACAATAAAAAATAAATCTCATGCAACGTCTTTCCTTATGCTTGCGTGTTAAATATTTGCATGACTATGACGTCACAGCGTTTTGCAGCACGATTTCAGTGTTGTCACATATAAAGCCAGGCGAGTGAACTGATAGTGCTCACTTCAACACTCCAGTTTATTGTGACGTGTCACATACCGATTGGTCTTACCGGTAAATAAGTAAAACCACACCTACTATTTAGAGATACCTCCATGTCTTAAGGTGGAGTCACATGGCGATTTTTACCATGCGACGCGACGCGAATAATGCGCACTTGCTGTAACATCCATTGGCGGCCATATTGGGCGATTAAAAGAAAAAGAGCATCGTAATTAACGCGATTACCTGCGAATTCGCCGCCGCATAGGATTTCACAGCTTTTAAGTTAAAATCGCGCCGCGTCGCCGTTGCCGCCCATGAAAATCCACCTTTACAGCCACAAATTTGACTAACATTTTCATAGCTTCGCGGCACCATGCTCAGACCCCACTATGAAGTTATGAAGATTTTGGACAAATTTCTGTCCATTTAAAGATGTTTTTCCATAGAGCGATGTCGAGTGAAGCTTGGTGAGACGAGAAAAGTGCACTTGCAGTAAAACCGTATGGTATAAGCCGTATTAAGGTTGATTTTCATGGGCTATTTTCAGCCTGCGACGCGACGCGAATGAAGCGCATTTGCTGTAACACCCATTAGCGGCCATATTAGGCGATTGAAAGAAAAAGAGCATCGTAATTAACGCGATTACCGGCGAATTCGCAGTCACATATGATTTCGCAGCTTTTGCGTCAAATCGCGCCGCATCGCCGTTGTCGCTCATGAAAATCCATCTTTAGATAGGAAAAATCGCAGTGCTGGTAAATCGTTGTGGGAAATCGTTTTTTTTTTTCTGGAGCTGCCACATTACGGTTTTACAGCAATAAAAAGTGCGCTTTTCTCGCCCCGCCAATTAAGCCTCGCTACACATCGCGTCATGGAAAAGCATTTTATGACACCTATATAATAATATAATACACCTGTATGATTGTTCAATGATATTGCAGGGGTGTGTGCCTTCCGCTCGCTGTGGTGTAAAGTGTTGGAGTCTTTTTACCGCAACGTACATGCGGACCGCAGCCCGTCAGTTCGTGCCGCCACGGACACACACCGCAAACAGGCCGTGGTGACACTGCTGCTTCACGTGCGTGGAAAGTGTCAGCCAGAGCACATCAGAGCAAAACTGCAGGTAGTGTGCATTCACCGTCAGTATAAAAGGTGGAGTTCAATCGGAGCGTGAAAATTACGTAGGCAATAGTTAACAAGTCTGGATTCTGCAGGCAATGGTTTTACTTCGTCCCGCTCGGCAAAGCTCGATCTCCATATAAAGCCACCTTAACGGTGCATTTCCATGGAGGGGAAAAGCGAGGAAATCACGTGCCGAAGCCAATCAGAGGCTCTGGATTTCTTCGCTTTGTGGGGATTGATTTTATCGCCAACATGGCCGCCATACGAGATTGAAGCAAGTGCGCTTTTCTCGCCCCGCTCAACACCACTCTATGGAAATGCACCTTAAACCTGCAGCAACTACATCTGGAAACTTTATTACTATATATAATATGTGAGGGCTGCAAGGGGACACTGAATTTGGATAATAAAATTACATGATTGCATCGGAGGTTTTAAATATCACTCACTTGTCAGTTATATTGATCCCTTAATTACAAAAATAATTAAAAGTATAACAGTCTTATTTATTTTATGTTATGGTGTCGATACTTCACTATATTTACAAAGCGATTTAACCCCCTTCCCATTCCCCTACAAATATTTCAGAAAGCACGATGATGGGGGCGATTCACTAAAGAATTATCCAGAAAGTCATTCAGCTTTATCACTAACCGTGGTTATCGCCAGCCTATAATTCAATGAAACTTACAATGATTAGTGAGAAACCTACAGATAACTATCTTCGTAAATCGCGCCCATTATAATTATGTGTTCAGGCGCGGATACAGGGAGGGCTAAGAAGCTGCAGTTACTTCCACGAAATTTTTGTATTTTATTGGGCAACATATGAATTTCCCACCCCCATTTTTTTATGAATGAAGCCTCCCTTCCCACCCTCTACTTTTTTCTGGATCCTGCACCTCTATGTGTCTATCATTCCTCCCTCTCCACCTTAGTGTCCCGAACTTACTGTGTGAGGACACACTTCTTTGACCTTCTCTGACCTCTGATGTTCCCCAGGAGGAGATCGTGGACAGACGGGACGAGGAGGGTAAGCTGGTGTTCCCCCGACTCCGCTCCATTCTTACCTCCCGCTGGGGACACTACGCCTGGAAACGCAACGGCAAGGACTTCCTCCTGGACAAGCACGTGGTGGTGGGCAGTCAGCTGTTCAGGGGCCGGGCGGTCACCGAGGCTAACGTTCAGGTCAGTTTATAACATCATTGGAATTTAGACCAGGCCCACGTGACGTCACTGCAATGCATATTTTACAGGAACCTGCCGCGCCATAGTGTTTTGTTGCATCTGTAGCGTGTAAGGGGAGAAAATGTAGAAAATTATAAATTATAAAATTATAGACGGTAATTATTACATTTATATCGTTTTCATATCATCTGCTAGTTTATAAAAAATACACAAACTACAGTTTCGTGCATACAAATTGGCAGAGATAACAGCCCAATGTTAATAAAAATCCCATCCATGAAAATAATGAAAAAAATTTAAAATGTTCTCCTTTACATGCCTTATCAGTTAGGTAAAATATCAGATTGTATACAAAAACGAGCTAGTTTTCAAGTTATTAATTTTTAAAGTTGACTAATTTAACATATATGGGAGTTTCATTTCTCCATGTTAAATTTATTAGTTATCTTTAAAAATTAATAACTCAAAAGCTATCTCGTTTTTGTGTACCTGATATTTTACCTACGGATAAAGTATGTAAAGGAGAATATTCTAAATTTTTTTCATAATTTTCATGAATGGGATTTTTATTAACATTGGGCGTATTTTCTCTACATTAAATAATTTTATACCTGGCAAGTAAAAAAAAAAATATATTCGATTAACAAGAAAACTATTTTTAATTATAAAAAATCAACTCCTTAATTAAATTGTTTTTAAATTTCTATAGGCACTAAAATCTGCCTCTGAAAGAAAATTCAGAATTTTCGTAAATTTGCTAAGGTTTATATATGTTAATCAAAAGGTACCATACGTCGAACAACTGATTCGTGCTATCTCTACCTTAAGGTGTATTTTTTTTATTAAATTTCTATCATGTGTGCTTCTACAAAACACAAATAATTTAACTAACATCATTTATATCGTTCCTCGTCCGTAATAATGAGCTATCTCTGCTTCCATGATATCGTTGCAATAATGAGCTGTCTGCTATTTCAGATGAACGCAATTATGAGCTGTAAATGAATATAAAATAAGGCTCATAATTGCACTCACCTGAAAGGGCAGACAGCTCATTATTGCGGACGAGGGACGATATAATATATCAGTGTGAAAGTTTCTACGATTGTTACAGGACTACATGAGCGACATCGTATCCAAGGCCTTGCCGGCTGAACTACCCCCCTGGCAGCTGGTGCTGGTGCCCCTGACCGCACCCTCCACGGAGCCAAACTTCTACGCGCTGCTACGACTGCACCATCTGTTGAGCGACGAGGTCACTGCGCTCCATGAAGCGCTTCATGGAGACTGGGGCTGGGGGCCGCCGCTCATACCCTGGCCCAAGGCACTTCCCAGCCTCGGCAACTCAATCCTCAACCTGGCAAAAACGTCCTGGAATGACCTCAGGAAGGTTAGAATTTCATCTGTATGTATGGAAATAAGGGGGGACGAAGCACTTTAACCCCCATTTTAGACTCGATTTTTATCCCTGGTGCTAAATCAGGGGCTAATCATAGGACTAACCAAGTTTAGCCCCTGGTTTAGCACTATAGCGATAATAATCGAGGCTGCATGATGCGGTGGTTAAAATGATTTGTGAATTTCCCCCAAGGAGTTTTAATTTTGTACTGGGAAATTGTTTTATGTTTTGCTATATTTTTTTATTTTTACTATTTTCAATATTTTTAATTTACAATGTGACTATATCTTTATAATCACGCAGTTGTCAATTATGGAGTATCGACCTTAAATTTTTTTATTGCAGAAATGGATAGAGGTTGCAGATTTATTCTAATCCTATTTTTTTAGAGTCCGCGGGAACTTTTTTTTAAAAAAATATTGAAAGTACAGAGAAAGTGACGCCTCCTGACGCCTCTCTTATAATAAAGGACCTAAAAAGAAGCGTGTGTTCAAACTCGACCTCCGCAAAAAAATTTAGCAATACTTCCCGGCTCTAAAAAACCTAAAAAAAAAACAGAGTAGCATAACTTCGCACCCTCTATCCATTTTTGCAATAAAATTCCTGAAGTCATTCTTTATATTGTCAAATGATATGGCTGAAATTGGCTGAATCTCATAAACTATAATGAGGAGGGGAAAGATTATAACCTGCTTAATACTTATATAATGCATTTTTTCCGAAAAATAATTATGTATCTGCTATTCAAATTATAATTAGCGTTGAATATGGATGGCGCTGAAGCGTTTTGTGCTTATATCAGGCCACCGGTGGAAGAATTTTAAGGCGGGTGACTTCAGCCGCTCGTTGCGAAGCCCCGGCGCCACACCTCCCATTTTAACTAGAAATCTTCAAAACTAATGGTCATACAAATTCGGTTCCTCCAGGTCAGTGACCCCATGACCAACACCAAGGCGCTGACCCCGCCCACCCTGGACGCTCTGGTACTCGCCCTCGTCTTCGTGGTGTTCGACGCAGCCTCCAAGATCGTCCGGCTGCAGCCGTGGTTCAAGATGTTGTCACCGGAGGTGTGGGGCGCTGCAGTCAAGGAAGAGGCAGCCGCCAGAAAAATCTCGCTCCGCACTCTGATAGGTGAGATGGTTGATGGTTGGGTAGGCTGCAACACTATGTTATCTCATATATTATAAGAGAAAATATAGTGGGATATATTATATAAAAAAAATAATAGCAGCAGATTCTGTTTACATAGCCATTTCAATTCATTTCATTTCGTTAGTATAATTATTCATGATTTTTTTTTTGTCTCACTTTCTTTTGAATGTATTTCGTTTCTGATATAATGAGCGAGAGAGCAATTAAAATGTTTATTTGCAAATTTGTTATGTTAAACTTATAATTTCTGTTCATTAAAATTTTGAAGAACATCAGTTATGTATTCTGTAGCGGCCGACAGAGAAACTTTATCCCTGGCTGGTACAATATCATGTAAAGATGAATATAAATAAAAAAATAGAATCAGTTACAGCTATTATTATAGGCACGAATCCAGAACCAAATTTCGGGGGGAGGGTGTCTTCATAAGGCCAAAATAAAATAAAAATTGGAGTAGGGAAAATGTTTATATTTTCCATGTTAAATCCAAAATTTCAAGGGGGCCGCGTCGCCCCCCAGCACCCCCTCTAGATATATCCGCGCCTCATCAGCTATCATCAGGAGTCACCATATAGAGTACCTTTTATACTCAAGGAAGCATCCAAAATAAAGCTCATTTTCACGCTCACCTGAAATAGCAAATAGCTCATTACTCTCATTATTGTGCAACGAGATCATGGTAGGCAGCTAGCTCATTATTGCGGACAAGGGACAATATATGCGGTTTATTACACATCAGAATACCCCTACAGTAAAATTTATATAATAGTCTCTCCGAAAGTAGCCGGAAGTGTAAGGTTTCTGACCTTCATCCTCTTCGTATTTCAGCGTTACAATTTCACACATATTATAGGTCAGCATATCTACTTCAAACCACTCTGTAAACTTTCAAAACTGAATTAAAAAACAGAAGAGTTGCCAATCTAACACTTCCGGCTACTTCCGGAAGGAATATCAAATTAAATTGACTGTACCGCTGAGCTGCACCCGTACCAATGCGTGCACTTGCAGGTCTTGTCTGCAGAGCGCTCTCTCCCCCCCGCCTTCTCTCCACGAGTCTCCGCGTCACGACCGCGGTTTGCTCCGCTACGGTCCGCGCCCCCCTCGCCCTGGTGCGTGGCCCGGCCCGCGGTCTGCTTACCACGGCGGCCCGCGAGCTCGTCTTCTGGGCCCGCGTGATGCTGGACGGCCCACGCATCGTAGTCGGAGAAATTCTTCACTCCATCTTGTGTCCCTCGCAGACTCCGAAGTCATTGTGTGGACGGAGGGTAGTGTCCTGGTCGGAACCAACCTCCGTGAACCTGGTAATAACTGGTGGTAGTACTTGAACTGGGGAACTGGTAATAAGTGGACTGGGGAACTGCAGGTAGTACTTGAACGTGCTAACTGGTAATACTTAAATAGGGATACTGCAAATGATCTATAGGACTGGTGAACTGGTTAATACTCAAACTCATGCATGGTACCGGTAATGCTCAAAATGCAAGGGGTTTTCCAATAACCAATCGTCATGCAAACATCAAAAAAGACTAGTGAAATATTTTAATTTATTTAAGTTGAATTTTTATCAGCATTGATTTGGCGTCAGAATTTGATATTGGATTTAAATTAGATTTATATTTTATTAATATAATAACAGATATAAGAGACTTGATAATGTATGCAATGCATGCTATATTATATATTATAGGATTTTACATCGCAATTAAGGGTACTTGTCTTAATTCACGTCCCATGAGCAATGTCCACAATGCGATGTGATTTTAACACACAAGCCGCAACTGCAAGTGAATTTACCGTGTTGCGACAGCGAAATCACTTTATTTTTTACTCACCAAATTATGGCCATGCACAATTCAGTGAATTTTACTGCAAGTGCGCTTATAATTCACATCGCACGGGAGATCGCTCATGTAAATCCACCTTAATATCACCATGCAATCTATAAGACAAATATATTTCAGGTTGAACGTATCGCCGCGACTGCAGGTGTCACCCCTGTGGAGGTACTGTTGGCGGCCTGCGCCGGCGCCCTGGGCGAGCACTACAGGCGCCAGGGTAGTGGCCCCCCCGCCGTGCCCGTCCAGTCGCTTGGCTCTCCCGGCGTGCTGCTTCTCCCGGCGCCCAAGCATTATGACGACATGGTCACGACGCTGAAGAAGATCGCAGCCTGCGTGGCGGCTACCAGACACCAGCCCGCGCTACTGCTGGCAAGCGCCTGGCTGCGTGAACACCTCGCCAGCATGCTGCCATCGCTGCCGGTAACAAGCGCTGTTGACGGCATAAACCTGCACTATAGTCAAATTAACTTGATATTCTCGCCGGAAAAAAGTTTTCTATATTTGTTATTTGTATTTGAAGTTTCAAATTCAGCGAAAGGGTTTTTAATGAGAATAATGACAACGTATCAAAATTTCAAATTTCTCAAATGAACTAGCAGGATGCATGGCAGGATGTAAACTTCTCACTTCCGGTTATTTCTGCCGGGAATTTAAAATAAATTTGACTATGCAATCTAAAAAGCGAGAAAATTTCCGGAAATGAGACATTTAAATTTTTATTGATTTCCGCTTCTTGAATAAAAAATAAACTACACGTAATATACATAATTTCCGGACATGTTAAGAATTAACACTCACTTAATTGTTAGAATTTAGTATTTAAATTTAATTATAGTTCAATAAATCTAAAATTATCGGAAGTAGGTGAAAGTGGAATGACTTAATAGGCTGAACCATGAACATGCAAATTCTAATAGAGAAGTAAAAATTCCTAATCTCTCTGCAAAGTCGCAACATTTCAGGTTTAAAACTGAAATTATAGAAAATCCAGAAACCTCACATACTTGCGATTTTAATGTTATAAATTCGTTGAACGTACTATATAATATATAGTTCAGTGCACCATATATAAAATATAATGTCATTTGCCGAGGAAACGTAGTTAGCGGTTGCCCCTACTGTAGCACCTTTGTTTCGTCTTCAGAGGATACTTAACCTCATAATGTTATTTACTTTATTACAAAAAAGAATGATCTCAAGTTAATTTATTGCTATGAAAATTATCATATTGTTAAATAGTAAATTTAGTTAATATTTTATTTGTCCGCTACGTATAACGTTTCTGTTGAATATAGCAAAATATCGTCAAAAATTACAAAGTTACTGTTATACATGGCACGCGTGTAAGTAGCATGCGGTAGAGGGCGGGCATGACGTCATTTTAGTATTTCCAGTAGCAATTAAAGTAACTTCTAATAATAAACCTTTGCTCCTACTATATATAATATACATTCTTTGCGTGTATTTCATAACCACTGCCTGCAACCGCTTGAGACAAAAGATAATTTGTCGTTAATATAATAGTTGCATTATTGTTTAATTAATTATTGATTTTTATTATTATTATTTTTTTTTTTTTTTTCATCAAACCCTATATTGGGTACTTCCACTATACTTACTATTAATTGCATACTATTACTTTAATTGAAACCCCGAACTTTCCAAGCGTTACGCGGGCTCTTCCAGAACGGGGGCGGCCACGGCCTTGGAATCCATCCTTACATTTACCTGTGACTAAGGAAAACGTAGAAACCTCAGCTAGGATGGACGCGCTATACAGCTTTTGTCAATGAACCAAAAATGCAATGGTCCGAAGCCAGGGGAACCACATGGTGGAAAAGCGCATTATTTTACAAAATTTTATATCTAACTTCAAGGCACTAATAATAAATATACCATCAGTATACAGCATAAATATAAAAATAATATAGTCGGTTAAAAATTTGTGTGAAGAAATTACTTCAAGAAAAGTGTTTTCTTTTTTCTTTTTTTTTTTTTTTTGTGTGTAAAAGCCTATTATATATGAATGTAATTTTTAATACTAATATATATTATATTCATCAAACACCAGTGTTGTACACATAGATTTTAATTACTATTAATGATGACGAGAACTATTTCAGCATTATTTTTCAGTTTGAATTCTATTTTTTTTTTTTTTTTTTTTTTTTTTTTTTTGTATGTGCTTTCACTTGTCACTTTTGTCCCATACATAGAGAATTTTAGTGTTCTGCGCATGTTCTAATTTCCTTGTGACCCTTATGCCACCCAGTATTAAGGTTCATTTTCCTTTGAAACCTCCAGGTCCGCCTGCTACTGAACACCGTAACGAGACGCTACGCGGCCATCTTGATGACGTCAGCGCCCGTCGTGATGCGCAACGGTTCTACGCAGCTTTGGGGCTACACAGTGGATAACATCCTTCTGTGGCGACCTCCCCAGGCGAACGTCAGTAAGTTGATAGCAGTCAGAGGGCATTGTAGACAAAAGGGTGTTTTGGAGGTTAGAACTTTTTTCTACAATTAAGGATATAACACCCCTAAAAGTTTACAACTCGCGGCGGGATAATAGGTAGGGAAAGGATGGTGGTCACGGCCTGTTACGCGTCCCAGCATTCATTGAGTTGAGACTCAGGGAACCGTGGAAAACCTCGATCAGTCAGGACGGACACCTCTACTTTTTATCAATGGATCAAAGTGATGTACAAAGCCTCGTGAACCACACAGAAATACATCAAGTATGTGGAAAGCGAGATTAATTTACCCCAGGGAGAGAGCAACATAATTTTTACTTAAAGCGGACACTCATCCAAGTACCATGCAATTTCTTTGCCTTGAGAGATGCATCATACAAATACATAAGGAGTGGGTGGGTTTAGCCTCTTCTACCTATGAAGTTTTTACGAGACAAAAAACTACTTTATTAATGAGTGATTTCGTAACGTACATACGTTCTCAAGCGAACCCCCCCCCCAAAAAAAAAAAAGTTCAAATTACATATGAAAGTTATCATCCCCCGTCAGACCCCCTCTCCCACCCCGAATTTAACATTGTAAGTTAAGGCACCGCACCCCTCCGCTTTTGATCCGCCCCTGCATGTGCTGTTTTGTCTCCTAATGACGTCATCAACTCACCCGCTGTAGCTCTTCCTTTTCTAAAACTTTCTTGGCCTCCACCTATCTATTTCCAAAAATCTCCTTTATAATTTATCTCTACAGTCAAATTAATATGATATTCCCTCCGGAAGTAGCCGGAATTGTGTTTGTTTGTATATTCTGTTTTCAAATAATTAAACATTTCAAACTTTGCAGTAGAATTTGCATTCAGTACCGACGGGGGACTTAAAAGTGTCTCGTTGTTTACATGGTATCGGTAACGATGTGTATTGAATTTGTAAAGTGAAAGTCACTCGACGCTGCTTCTCTTATCATTCATACCTTGATGTCAAATGTCGTTTATGACGTCATCCATAAGACCCATGACACTAAGACACTTTTAAGTTCCCCGTGGGTACAATAATGAGACCAATTGAAACTATAGGCAACTCAATTACTGACCTATATATGTGTGAAGTTGCAATGTAGAAATACGACTACAGTCAAATTAATTTCATATTCCCGCAGGAAGCACCCGGAAGTAAGTCCTTTCTGGCCTTCCTTTTTGTATTTGAAGTTTGAAATTTTGCAGAAAGACATGTAAGACTAATTTTTTATTCAAAAGTTCAAATTTAAAAAAAAAAAATACTTAGGAAGGCTAGAAAACAATAACTTTCGGTTATCTCTGCTGGGAATTTTTAATAAATTCAACTGTAGAAAGGTCAGAAACTGGTACATTTCCAACTGCATCCGGAAGGAATGTCATGTAAATTTGGCTGTACACTACTGGGACTACTCGGTCTTTAGAAACTGCACATCAATTTTAATCGATTATGATTGATGTGCATATGTCAGAAAAGTTCCGTAAAAAAATTGACAGATATATGATTGTAAGATGAGGGACAAGAATTTGAGTGAGGTGAACGAAATGTGACCTATATAGAACTTGATATCAATAAATAGAGGTCATCGAAAAAGTTTTAATACAATCTGACCTTGAGACGACTGAACTTACGCCGTTAAAATTTTTAACCGTTAAATCATCAATGATGCTTTCAATTTTGCAACGGTCATTTCATTGATAAAAAATGATGCTGTATTACATAAAGTGCCTCACTCGATCTGGTATTCAAATCGATTCAAAAAAAGCTTTTTTCAGAAAAAAAAATGACGTCAATACAATTTTGGGTCCGTGTACAATTATATAAGACCATGTATAACCTATGGGTACCCTACTTATTAACAATTTACGTCTTTAACTCATCCTTTATAAGTCTAAACCTAATCTTTTTACCTCTAAAACACATATTTTTTCCTCTTCGCTGAAAGTGAGGATAAAATGGTGACAATACGTATATAATCTCGTCTTTTTCTCTCTTTTTTCTCCTCTGAAATGGTGCAAAATAAGAGGGAATTAGACGAGGAGAGAGCTTAATTGCGAATAAAAGACGAAATTTATTTCAACTTTTTTTTTACATTTAATTTACAACTTATAGCCATTATGCCTCCTGTATATGTAACCCGCGTTGTTTTGGTGATAAGCAAGTTGCCTATCTCGAAGGCAGAATTAAAGTGACTCAGCTAAGAGGTTTTCAAAAGTGTCCTGCTGCTTACATGGTATCATCAACGATGTTTATTGTATTTGTGGATTGAAGCTAAGTCGATGCTGCTTCTCTTTTATCACTATCACTTGCAATAGATTCGAGTATCGACCTCAAAAAAATTTTATTGCAAAAATGATTAGAAGGTGCAAAGTTATGCCACTCTGATTTTTTTTCAGATTTTTAAACTCCCGGGAAGCGTTGCTAAAATTTTTTGACGAGGTCGAGTTTGAAACCATGCCCCTTTTAGGTCCTATCCTTTTATTAAAAGAGGCGTCACTTTTTCTGTATTTTCAATATTTCTTTAAAAATAAATTCCGGGACTCTAAAAAACCTGAAAAAAATCAGAGTAGCATAAATTTTTACCCTCTATCCATTTCTGAAATAAAAAATTTTGAGGTCAGTTATAGCTGCATTATCACTACTTATCGTTTGATGCCAAACCTCTTTTATGGCAGTGAAGAGAAGAAACAACTAACAACTCTGATAATTTTCAGATTGTTTATAGAGTCCGAGAACTTTGATTTTTCTTTTAATATTGAAAGTATAGAGAAAGTAAAGCATCGACTTGACGTTATATTTCTCTTAATAAAAATATAGGACGAAAAAGGGGCATGGGTTCAAATCCGACTTTGGCAATACTTTTTGGCAATACTTGCCTGGATCTAAAAAATAATAATAGAAAAAAAAAATGGATAAATAATAATCAGGGTGGCAATTTGCACCCTCTGTTCATTTTTTGCAATAAAATTTTTTGAGGTCGATACTCCGTTGTGATAACGGTGAAGTTATATACATACACATTATACAGTGTACTTATGTAAGGCTGGTCGCAGACAGAATCGCATGATTTCACAGTGTTGATAAAATAATAAAATATGTAAGAACCTATGCGATCAGCTGTGCACACAGCTTCGTATCGTATGCTGTCGTATGATAAGAAATTTAGAACCGGCGGTTCTAAATGAGAAACATATAACGATCGTAAGCTTACGATCGTAGAAATAAAAGTCTGTGTGCGACCCCCCTAACACTCTGTCTTCAAATTATGTTCTCTGCGCAGGTGTATCTCTATCTCTGATGCGGCTGGGACCGACGATACGACTGGCCGTGATGGCTGACCAGTTTCTGTGGCCCCACCACACCACGCTGCCCGCTGCCTTCCTCGCCCACCTGCACACGCTGGCTGCCGCCCTGGACGTACCGCTCGCCTCCCCGCGCATTCTGTCCCCACAGCAGGCAGGTCCCTCGAACGCGGGGCTCTGGTCAGCCAGTCCGGAGATGCTGAGACTCGAAGAGGAGAGCCTCGTAGACTGAAAGCGAATGGCGACAATGGCATGCAATAGCTGTGAAATCCTATGCGGCAGCGAATGTCACGTAATTACGATGCTCTTTTTTTAATCGCCAAATATGGCCGCCAATGGATGTCACAGCAAGTGCGCATTATTCACTTCGCGTCGTATGATAAAAATCGGCATGTGAATCCGTCCTAAGACTGAGATTATACCCTGCGGTGGACTTTCCCGATGATCGAAGAAAATTGTCGAGATTTCAGAATTTGACGTCCTAGGCCATTCTTCAGACCCCTTGAATTGAACAAGACTTGCAGAAAACTCGCCTCGCCATCAATATGTGGCACACAAATTTTGCAGAGGGGATGATCTATGTGATCAGTTTTAAGAAAACTGAGGTAGAAGTTTAACATGGGACCTTATGGACGGAAAGTGAAAATTGTGCTATTGTGAGGAAACTTCCCCCTTAAATCTGCTCAAACCATAAACATTTAAGTTTTAGGTTATTCTCGAAATTTTAACATTTATTTCATTTGATTCCGTCTGACAGATTTTTTTTTTTTTTTTACTCCCTTAGTAACTGAGGTCAAACGTTAATTATTGTGGACCACGAGCTGGATGAACGTGTTCTTGGACTCTGCGACAACCTTCTGGAACTTTGTTTATTGCATATTTGGATACAAGACTTCGAATTATGTATTGTCAATTTTTTTTTTATATTTCTGAACTCTTAAAATCGTGCTGCAAAATATTGTGACGTCATAGTCATGCAAATATTTAACACGCAAGCATAGGGAAAGACGTTGCATGACTATGACATCACAACGTACGTCTTTCCTCTGATTTTGAGAGTGATAATGGGTTCAAGAAAATATGAAAAAGAAGTCCAGGTCCTTTATTAAAATAAACAATAAAAAATTTCATTTGATACGTTGCCTATTTTATAACATTCATTTGTATCAATCTTCAACGCTTGTATTGAATATTATCATATAATAATTATATTATAGAGTGTGCTATTCTGATTTTACTATTAAGATTTTTCAGAGTAAATGAGAACTAGTTAAGAAATAAATGAGTAGCTTTTAAACAATACATTGTTATTTCATCTTAAAATTTTAAAAACAAGACTAAGAAAAAATTATTATACGCTGAATATAGATATCGTTTTGTCTTCTAAAATAATTATTTCGCAAACTTGGAACAATTTGAAAAGGTTAGTGAGATTGGTCATATTATATGTGTGTGATTTGCAATTAAGATCATGTGTGATACTAACAATGCAAATAGTGTGTGTGTGTGTGATACTGGATATATTATATATACAAAATATATGCATTTTGATGGCTGACCATTTGATATGGCAGAATATGCGATGGAAGGATGAACCCAGCCACAATTATTTCACGTCAATAACACTCTTCTCGACATAATTGTTTATGACATGTTTTTGTTTTAGAAATTTAAGTTTAATTAATTCATTAAAGGGTATTTTACTACTTTATGTGTACTGATGCTCAATAGTGCCTCGTAAGATATCCTATTTTCACGTTTAGTTATTATGATTATTTTCTTGTAATTATATAGTGTACTTTGTATTGGTAAAGTAAATTAATAAATAAAAAGTTATTAAAAAAAGTTCCACTGTCTCACCCACTGTCCGCTATTGACTACAAATAAATTATAAATTAACGCACACAAAATGTAAATTATAAACATACAATGGAGTACCGACCTCATTTTTTTTATTGCAGAAATGGATAGAGGGTGCAAAGTTATGCTACTCTGATTATTTTCAGATTTTTTAGAGCCCGGTAAATATTTTTTTTAAAAATTATTGACAGTACAGAAAAAGTGCCACCTGCTGCCGCCTCTCTTAATAAAAGATAGGACTCAAAAGAGACGTGGATTCGAACCCGACCTTGTCAAAACTTTTTAGCATTACTTCCCGGTCCCTAAAAAATCTGAAAAAAATCAGAGTAGCATAACTTTGCATCCTCTATCCATTTCTGCAATAAAAAATTGTGAGGTCGGTACTCTATTATATTGACTGTCTCAGATATAGTTTTTTTTTTTTTTACGTTGTTCCACTCTGTCATGCACGACAACAATGTTACAGAGTTTATAAATATTTAAAAAAAAAAAACATTAGAAAATTTAACACTGACAACCTATTTGTACCCTCGACAGCTGCAAAAACTGACCATTAATTAAACTATAGCGAGTGAAATGACTTCAAAATATTCGCTAGGGTGGAACGCCCCTTGAGAGATACAACATGCGATAAAAGGGTTGGTCTCAATTACGGTAATTAATATTTACTGTTAAAATAATAGTTTATAATAAAATATCTTCAATTTAATTCTGAGCTCAATTTCTCCAAAAACTAACAATATATTATAGTTATTCTTTGAAAGAATAAATATATATAAATTTATTGTTTGAAGTTTGAACATGCAGTTAATTTACTCTCAGAAAAATTAGAAATTACAAATATTTATTTGATCGTTATTCTCGTTATACAGAGAATAAATCACAATACAAACATAGATCTTGTCAATATAATATTTAAATAAATAATATAACGTATAGTATAGATAATAATTTTAATGTATAAAAGCCCAAATATGTTTGTCTTTTCCAAATTCTTACAAATTAGATTTATTTACATTATTTTATTATTTACATTGAATCACAAATATATAATTTTTTATGCAAAAGATTATTATGAATATTGTTCAATATTTTTCCTGGAGACAAATTTAAGCATATCCAGTACATGTTATTTTGTAATCACAGTGAAAAAAATCTTTTACATCATAATATTCTTTAAAGATTAGTACTCTTTTTAATACATTTTTAAATAAAGTGTTATTTTTTACATTTCGGAGCAAGACAGGCAGAAAATCATAAAACTTTGCCGATTGATAATATGGACTTTTTTCAAAATTAGCAGATAAATGAGATGGCACTACTGTTTTGTTTTTATTACGTGTATTATATAAATGAATATCCCTATTTTCTGTAAATTGGTCCATATTTTTTCTTTTGAACACTATTAAATTAAAGATATAAATAGATGGCATTGTCATAATACCTAAAAATCAGCAAAATGGGATCTACAAGATTCACGTGGCTTTAACTTTTTCATAATTCTAACCGATCTTTTCTGCAACCGATCGAGTGCCCATCAATTGATTGATAAATCCCTATGGAATTTCATTCAATAAATTGAATAAATCAAACATAAAGTTGGCAAAAAAGTAATAAAATATAACCTAACCTTGCTGCTTTACTTTCCTCTTGTGAAAATAATTGCCCATGTTCAATACTGTTTTTTTTTATGCAGTTAATATTCATGAAATAACTAAGGGATTTTGTTTTAATTATCGACAATGATGCTTAAATAGTAACTTATTTTTTTAGTGCTGGTGTTGAGTGATTTTCATGAATTAGTAATTAATACCATGAGACTGTATTTGTAAGAAAATTTGTATTTTTGTAACGAATAAAATATAGATTTTTCCGATTTTTCTGACATAGTTCTTTTTATATTTTTTGTATGTATGTATTCACGTGATGGTGTTTATTTTTGCAGTTACTGATTATGAGTCACTTGTTTTTTATAATAATTAATCCTAGCATTACCGCAGAGAAGAGGTAATGACGACCCACAGCTGTTTAAAGCCGAAAAAAATGTGTAACTACTGCTCCCAAAAAAATCTGGAAAAATTAGTAATCCTTAAAATAAAATTAATATTAATTCACAAATAAACAAGTTATATATTCAAATTTTTCAGCATTGGGATTAACAATTGAATCTGTTGACTCCCTCCTCTCCTCACTTTCCTGGTAATTCGTAACGTAAAAAATACTTTGGTAATTTTAGTGTTAATATTTTACATTTAGTGATCAGACTGATCAGTTGATCACCCATCAGATACGTTATATATTAATTATAAGTTAACCTTTTTTACTATCCTGGTGTACTGTTGATATCTGTATTTTTACAAAATTTATTATACTGTATAATAATAAATATTTTTATTTCAAACCCTTATTTATGTTTTGTTTGTTTTTAACAAATTTTTATAAATATGAAATAACCACAGCCAGGGTCCCTCTGAACCGCAGTGCAGCAGTCATGGCACACGCATTATCAATTTCTGAAACACAAAATTTCATTCACATTTTTTTTTTTTAGAAACAAAACCACACTACTGCCATCTACTTGTGAGAAAATGTTCAAGGACTTTATAAATTAATAAATGTGTCAACAAAACTAACAATAAGGCATTAGTTAAACTTAATAATAGGGGACAATCTTATTCTCTACTTATTTAACATTCAACATTTTAAAAGAAAACTGTACACCAATTTTTCCTATTAGAATTTGTTTTAAATAGAATCGATAATAATAAACCTTATAATTATAAACCCCGAATAGTATATAGTTAAAAATCTCAACTTATTAATACAGTTGTAAAACACTGATAAAAAGAAAACAGTATGCATACATATACAGCAGCAATATTTCGTAATTCGTTTTAAAAAAATCCTAAAATCAATAATAATGAACACCATAACTATAAAAACTCCGAATCCAATTAACTTATTAAAAAAAGTTCATAAAAAAGAAAACAATATACATTAATATTACGTAGAATTTATTTTAAATAGAATCAATAATAATAAACCTCAATGAATAATTTTAATATTTATTTATCAAATACCAGTGCCATGGTGTACATAATATAATTGTAAACCCCGAATATAGTTATTATCAACTTATTAACAAAGTTATTATTGTTATAATATATAAACATTCATAAGGAAAACAATACATTAATATTACGTAGAATTTATTATAAATAAAATCAATAATAATAAACATACATCGTGTGATCCCTGACCACCCTCAACTCGAGTTCGGCGCACTGTCTTTCTGCGCATGCGTGACCGATATTCTTGTAAAGCCGGCGGCGGCGGCGTCGAGAGGGGGGTGGCGGGGAGTCGCGGAGGGCCGCACTGCTGCAGTGACTTGACGTCTGCTGGTGAGGAAGGACGGACCTCGATGGACCGTTGGAGAACCAGAGGAGCGCACCATCATCACGTAAGGCACCAATGACGTCATCACTATTATTGATTTTATATTTTTGTCATTGCATGTTATGTATGTTTTGTTTATTTTTTCAAAAATCATAACAATAAATACGTGATATTCTATTTTTAGATTCTACGGAATGATATACAAAAAAAAGTCGTTATAATTTAAATTACTTTTTTAATAATTTATGACAGTTTTCTTTTACACGAAACTTTATAATTATTATTTTCGCAATACGCATACTGATAAAATCATTTTTAATTATATTTGTGTCAAGAGCACATTTGAATTCTTGGCCGTCTATATTAAAAAAACTTTAAAACTTAAATTGACATTTGTCGTATTTAAAACACGTTTTCTGATTGGTGAATTTTTTTTTAAAGTTTGTTTTGATTGGTTGAAATACGAGCTTACGGAAATATCCGAGGTATTTAAAATTCGAAACTGAAAGTTAAAGACACGTAAATGTAACTTCAAGGTGGAGAGAAGCTCTTTTGTTGGCTGTTCGCCCAGTGACGTCATTAAACTGGCTCCAACCAACAAAAAATATAAAACACCGCGCGTGTTTATGTTGACGGGGGTTTTTCATGGACTAAAAAAAAACTACACTTTTGTACTTTTAATGTAAGAGCCCGATTTGAAATAAATTTCATCTTTCATTAACTATTAAGCACCCTTCTCATTTTTTCTCCTCTTATTTTGCAACATTTTAGAGAAGAAATTACGAGATTACGTATTTTTTCTTCTTATTGAGAATAAAATGTTAAAAATATTGTCTTCATTTCATCCTCACTTTGAACGAATTAAGAGGAAATAAGATGTGTTTTAGAGGTAAAAAGATTAGGTTAGACGTGTAAAGGATGAGTTGAAGACGTAATTTTTCATCTAGGGTCCCCAGGCAGTGCGCATTTATTTTATTATGAAACTTCGCTGAATCTACGTCTCGCTTTTTTGAAGTTTTAATTTCAATGCAAAAGCAGATTTTTTTTTTCAATTCCAGTTATTCTTCTGGCTGCTATAACACATCATATTTTACTCTTTTTATCAGTTTTCGGTGTACTAAAATTTTATAAATGTAGAATAAAGTTGAAAATACAACGAATAGTTCCGATAAGTGACACTGACATATATATAAAAAATACAATGACAGCAAATAAATTAAAATTTAATTAGGAATATGTTGACATCACGAAACTTTTCCTTTGCCCTCCAATACATTAATAATAGGAGGGTCACGTGACGTCAAGGTATTCCTAAATGAATTTTAGTTTACATAGGTTCAACATTTTTTAGAACATTATATAAGAATATGCATTTAGATTGACATATTCAAGTTAATCCACTAGCTAGCTATAACAGACTTGCAGTTTTAAGAATTTTTTTTTTATGTTTAAAATATTCAACATCTATAAAAAGTACTCATTGCGTCGTAGACAAATAATTTGGCAGGCCTATGAAATTATTTTTGAAGTGTTGTACATACCGCTATTACGTATAATAATACACAGTACAGTAGAATGCAAAAAACATATAATATGAATATTAGCAGTAAGTACAAGCGAAATAATATATAATTATATATAATCTTGCAAATCTTGTTTGGGCATTGCTTTTTTTTGCACCCTCTTGGGCAGTATTATTTTCCTATTATACCTGACTGTGACAATGTATGTATCTTGTCTGTTCTGCTCAATAAAAGCTATATTATTATTATATATGCTTTTAATATAACAACATTTTTTTGTAATAAATTATTGTTACTTTACTATAATATTTCATTATTTTTCTTAAGAAAAATAAAAAAACGACCCTAGTTGAAAAATTACGTCTTCAACTCGTCGTTTATACGTATAATCCTAATCTTTTGCCTCTTAAACACACTTTACTTCCTCTTCTCTCAAAGTGAGGAAGATATGAAGATAATATTTGTAACATTTTATGCTCAAGAAGAGGAAAAAAGACGTAATCTCGTCATTATTTTTTTCCCCTCTAAAATGGTGTAATATATAAGAAGAAAAAAGATGAGAGGATATATATATATATATATATATATATATATATATATATATATATATATATATATATATATATATATATATATATATATATATATATATATATATATATATATATATATGTATAGTGACTAATAGATAAAATTTATTTCAACACGCTTTTTTTTTATTATTATTTGTTTCACTTTTTACATTTCTGATCACGCGGCTGTTAAAATTATTCAGGCATTAAAGATGCATTTCCATGGAGCGAGGCTTGGCAAGTGCGCTTTCTTCGCCCCGCCAAGCCTCGCGTGAAATCGCTCCATGAAAAGGCACCTTAAGTCGGTAGCCGCGACGTCAAGTTCATGGCGAAAATTTATTTTTACTTTGAGTGTGCAATTGAAGAGGTTCAAGTGTTAATCAATGAATCTATAAAGTTACAAACAATATCTTACCAACGGAAACCTCGTCCATGCAACCTTCGGTACAGGTGCAAGGTGCAAGGGCATTTTTCAGTGGCAAGAAAAATTGTGAACTCTGAAAATTTTTGCAACCATGACATTAATTTTCATAACAAAAAAATATGTGTAACAAAAAAATGTCAAGTTTTTTTTATATAATCAGCATAATAAATATAAATATAATATAATATTATATAATATATAATATAATTAATATAAATGGCATTACTTTAAATGATATACAGTCAAATTAGTTTTATATTTGTACCGGAAGTAGCCAGAAGTGAGATGTTTCTGTCCTTCCTATTCGTATTTCCATTTTGAAATTTTGGCTACATGTTCGTAAGGAGAGTACTAACATGTTCGCAAATTTTCAAGATTTAGATATGAAAAAGACGAACAGAAACCTCTCATTTCCGCGCTTACTTCCAGCGGAAATATTACGTAAATTTGACTGTAACTGCTGTGGCTTTTACACAAATCAGCATATTTTTCACATATGAAAAAAATATATATTATACTCAAAATATAATTTACAACATTTTTTTTAACAGCATATTTCGTTAGAATTCTAAAATAAATAACTGGTCTATTTTCAGTTTATCAACGGAATATATAGTGGACTGACATTAATCCATAACATTTCATGGGCTTCCCCATAATAGGAATTATAATTATGGATTTGACACACACACGAATATATATGGACTTTTCTCACTCGTTTTATCATTGAGCTTATAAGCATAATATAAGACCTTTGTATGGACTTAAACACATGTAGACATGCACTTCCGTCTTTTTCAGATAACCATCTGGAATTAATTTTCTTATTTTAAGATTATTATAGTTCAGGGTTAAGGTATAAACATACGAGCGAGTCGTGAAAATAATTTTATCGACCGCGCGACGGTGGAATTTAGGGCAACATTGCCAGCTGTGTGTTATAAAGTTGACGTGCACATTCAGTGAAGCACGCAATGCAAAGATGAAGTCCTTGCAAATGCCGTCATGTATAAATAAGTAAAAATTGCATGATTGCAGCAATCAAAGATAAGAAATCAATTACTAGTCTCTACAAATAAATATTTCAAGGTTTCCTATAAAAAAAAACATCTGCTCAGTATAGTCAAATTAATATGATATTTCTTCCGGAAGTAGCCGGAAGTGTAAATTTTGTGGCAATTCTATTTGTAATTTAGATTTGAAATTTTGCAGAATGATTTTCAGTAGAATCACTGACCTATGTGTGAAATTGCAACGATGAAATACGAATAGGAAGACCAGAAACCTCACACTTCAGGCTACTTCCGGAAGGAATATCATGTAAATTTGACTGTATTTATGGTGATAGCTTGTAGAAGGTACAGGTTTAAAATAATCTTGATGGGGTCAGCACGAATGGAGAATAAATCGATTAAATTTTGCGACATCTATATGTCATATATACATTTTTATTTTTTGATACATTAGGTCTGTTCGTAAACCCTGCTAGGAGTTACTTAAACAGGGTCTTCTTGGGTTTACCAACAAAATCTGTGACGTCATTTGCACTGAACTACCCTACCCTCTGAGCTGGTGTAGACAAGGTATATACTCTGAGCAGAGAGACCTCTTATGTTAAAATAACCTTCTTTATACGATTTAAAATGACTGGAATAGATTTTTCCATGACTGAATTTAACTTCCAGATCTTCATATATATAGGCCCAACAAAGCGTTGCTTAGCATTTGATGAGTCCAAACCGAGGTAGCTATGGCCTATTAAAAATTCAATCCAATATTGCCTAGTGGTGACTGAGGGAACTATGGAAACCTTAGTCAGGATAGTCGGAAATCGACGAAAAGTACGAGTGGGTGTTCTTTAGCAACCGCCTTTAGATAAAATCCCCGTGGCACAGTACGAGATCGAACTTACGATCATTCGATTAATTACGAATTGAATGCACAAAACATTGCGCTAAAGAAGTGTATGTTTTATATTTCATTTATGACATAAATATATGGATTGCAACTAAATCAGTAAAGTTGTTTTTCTTATGTATATTAGAAAATCTTATGCACCTGGAGATAGCCCGAACGAGAGATAAGGAAAGCGTGACACAGTGGAAGGACCGGTTTTCGTTAGATTACTGAAGTCGAGCATGGTTAGTACTTGGATGGGTGACCGTTTGAAGTAAAAAATTACATTGCTTCCTCTCTGAGAGGTAAATTTATCTTGAAGTAATCTACTTAATTGTGTGTGGTTCCCCAGGCTTTTAAGACATCAGTCTCTTTGGTCCATTGATAAAAGTATAATAGAGGTGTCCGTCCTGACTGAGGTTTTCCATGGTTCCCTCAGTTTAACTTAAAAACACGTTGATATACCACGTGGTTTATTTGTGATTGAGCAATGTCGGCTCGCAGTCTTTGGAGGTTAAACACGGGAAACTTGAACTATTTTGAGAAGAACTGGCTACTCATTTGTATTAAAATCACAAATCTGCATTTCTTTGTTAATCCCCTTGAACTCCTGCAAGTCAGAGGTAACGTCGTTTGTGCTGTCTAGAGGTGTACGAAGTTTTGTTCACCTTGCAGAGTATTTCGTCCCTCGTCCGCAATAATCTATCACGTGTGCAATAATGAGCTATCTGCTATATCGATGGAGTACAATTAAATTAAGCTGTAAATAAGTGTAAAATTTAATAAAGCTCATTTTGTTGCGCTCACCTCACACTAAATTTTTATATATAAAACTTACTCCAAGGACAATATTTGTACTTTTATTGACTCTGTTTTTTCAGTACTAAATTTGTATTTAAAAGTGTGAAAAGTACTGAAAATAAGGTTTAATTAGCCCATTTAATGTAAACTAAAACCTAAAAAGTCCTTGTAAGGTAAGGTGAAAATAATTGTACTGAAATCGAATTCAGCATCTAATAATTTAGTGTGCTGAAATAGCAGACAGTTCACTATAGAGGCTTCAAGTGCATGAGTGCACCTCGCGATGCTCAATTGGTGTCACTAAGGTCTATCTTGCACTTGAAAATAAAGCAAAGTTTTTTTTTCTCCACTTCTCTCGGTTATAAATGACCAAAAATTTAAACCTTGCATTATTCACTGTATTTTTCAGTTTAGACATAAAAGTGTGATATATAAAGGACTCTTCCATAACAAATCTTATTCATTTCTTAGTGAAAACAATTATTCTCGTTTTTTTAACATAGGTTTGAATAGGATGGTGAGGACACCGGAAAATCAGCTGACTTCAAGCCTGTATTGTGGATGAGAAATGAAATACACGGACCGAAGGGATAATATAATATTTATTAAATGCTCCTTTGTTTACATGCTATCAGCAACGATGATTATTAAATTTGAGGAGTGAAGGTCGGTGTTGATATGTTTCTTCTTATCACAAATACAGTCAAATTTACACGATATTTCCCCCGGAATTAGCCGGAAGTGTAAGGTTTCTGGTCTTCCTATTCATATTTCAGCGTTAAAATTTCACACGTATAGGTCAGTACTTCTATATACTCCAAACCACTTTGCAAAATTTCAATATCTGAATTACAAACAGAAGAGCTGCAAACTTGCCACTTCAGGCTACTTCCGGAAGGAATGTCAAATTAATATGACTGTACCTCGATGTCACCCATAAGGCCTGTGTGCATAGACACTTTATACGATCATGGAACTATCTGTTCTTAGCTGTTTAATCATATTTAATATTATTAATATTAAATTTTTATGTTCCCTATATAAAACAGAAATCGTATAATGGGGAATTCTCCTACATTTAATTATTTTTTTTTTTTCAGATGCTCTATGCCTTAAAACTAAATATCCCAAAACAAAAAAGTTTCAATTTTCAAAATTGGAGACATTGGATTTTTTAAAAAATCTTCCTTCTTTTGAATTTAGCGCCAAAACGTGACGTAGAAACTGCCTAGCAAGCGAATTTTTCCTGCAATAAATTTATATTTTCAATTATCACTCTTAAAGGGGTACCAAAGTGAATACTTTTTTTACATATTCGGGCAGCTAAGAATTATTCTGGATATCCCTGTGTCTCAGTATTTTCGTACGATGCCTAGTTATTTTAAAATTAATTATTTAGTTTGAAAAGTGAGTTCAAAACCCGTTGGTTGATCGATTCAAGTCGGTGCGTGCCTGCAGCAGCCGCTGATATTACGACGAAAATTTCCCGCGAATCATGGGGAACCTCCTCCCGCCCCTATCTTGTCGTATCACCGGCCGCTGCGGGCGCGCATCGGCTTGAATCAATCAACGGCCATAGAACTCACTTTTCAAACTAAATAATTAATTGTAAAATAACTAGGCATTGTACGAAAATATTGAGCCACGGGGATGTTAGAATAATTCTTAGCTGCCCGAATATGTAAAAAAGTATTCACTTTGGTACCCCTTTAAAGTAAACTGATATTAGGGACAAAACTATTGATACTAGGGTAGAAAAACCCACTGATTTCGATCGTGTTACTAAAATTTATAGCCAATCACTCCTTGACGCTCAAACTATGATATCAGGCAGTTGTTGTGTGTTAACTAGGGAGTTTCTACGTCACAGTTTTCAGGTTTGCGCGCGGGTTGCATACTTTGCCCCTATTCTAATAATCCCTTCAGAGTCCCCAAATTTGAGTTAAAAAACTTGAAACGTAAGTCAAACTTATTGTTAATATGTACCCTATCATAATATAATAGTTAAATTAAAATTTGCGTTGTAAGAGAATTCCCCATCATAATATAATAAATCCACTTTTTCCCGGAGCAAACAACGCCATTTCCTGCAGCTGTCATTTAAATAAATTCATTATCATATCATTGTACTGCATTGCTCACCCATTTCCTGGTGATAATAAATTAATAATAAGAAAAATTAATTCTTCCTGACCGCAATGTCTATAAGATAACGAACTGGACAACGATAATTTTTATTTTAAATATTCATCTCTGTCAGGCGCGGATCCAGAAAAAAAATTCGGAGGGGGCTGCAGCCTCCATAAGGCCAATGTTAAAAAAAATGTGGAGTGGGGGAAATGCCTATATTGACCATGTTAAATCCAAAATTTCACTCCCCCCCCCTAGATCCGCGCCTGATCTCTGTTGTACATTTCAATATGTATTTATGGGTGAAATATAAATAAAAATATTCCACGCAGTCATTTATTTTTTAGTTATATCGATTATGTATCTGTCAGCGAATAAAATACATTTAATTATAAAAGTACAAGTATGTTCTAAAACGTAATATCTTATGATTTCCCGAGCTGAAATAATTTATAATTTCATCTTTTATTGTCTATTAAACTCTACTATTGTTTAATTTCCTCTTATTTTGTACCATTTTAGAGGAAAAAAGACGAGATTACGTCTTTTCCCTCTTGAGTACAAAACGTTAGAAATATTGCCTCCATTTCATCCTCACTTTGAGCGAAAAGGAAATAAGATGCGTCTTAGAGGTAAAAAGATTAGATTTAGACGTGTAAAGGATGAGTTGAAGACAAATTTTTCAACTATAATAGGATTGAGAAAATTCAATTAAGAAGATTGTTTTTTCTCACAACAGCTTCATTTCCGGTTTCCTTCCAAAAGATAAAATGTTAAAACGTCTACCTTAATTATCACAAAATCACCCGGACATGCAGATAAATGACGTAATTATTGAAAATCCCTTGCAAATCTAATCATAATTAAGAAGCCCGTTTCCGAGATCCCAATGAACTGAGATAAAGCATTTCCTTTCGCATTTTAAAATACAATCTTACTGTAAAAGAAAAAGGAAAGTTCCATCGCAACAGCTGTTTTTATTTCGCAAGTGCAGTTGCATGTAGTCGCGAATGATGCACCTGATGACGTCACACAGTGCAGTGACCGAGGAGCGTGCACAAACATGCCAAGACGCGCACGTGTTAATATAGATATAATGTAATCTATATTGCTCAAGATTATTGTTTGATAACATATTTATATAATTATTGATACACACGTGTGAGTGAGAGAATGTACTATCGATGCAGATGCGGTCAAAGAGGAAAATCATCATAAAATATGAGAGGTCAGTAGTTGTCAATTTAATGTTCATTGTAATGAGAGAGAGAGAATGGAATTTCTTATTGCATTGTAACGGAGGCATAATGTAATATGTTACATAATGATTTTTTTTTTCTCGGTAAATATTAAAGCTATTAATTTGAAAACATCTTCTACCCCCCTCCCTTCCATTTAGGGATATTCTGCTAATGAATCAAGAACTCATTTTTATATATAAAAAAATCTTTTACACCAAAAAAGCGATTTCGAGTTGTTTTCCGTAACAGGTTTGGATAGGACGGTTCGAACACCGCATAATCAGCTGACTTGAAGCCTCTATTGAGAGTGCAGTTTAGAATAAAATAGAAATTTTCTTTACTAGGCGATGTTTGGCCTGACAGCCATTCTTCCACATAGCCTCAAATACATTTTAGTAATGTAAATAAATAAAAATTTAATAGTCTTTTATAAATAACCATTTCCTTGTCCATTTAGTTTCTTAATTGAGGTACTGTAACTTGTATTTTGTACTAAGTAATAATAAGGGACACAAGCATTTCACTAAATAATTAATTATCACATATTAATTTCACTTAATTATCATTTACATTTTCACACACTAAAACTTGATGCTTAAATAGTATTGACAAAAGGTACTTAATACAATAAATAGTGACGTCATAGGCAACAAAACGATGCAAATATCGACATATTTGACATAAATGCTGTTTAATATGTATTTTTAATGTAAAAATTTTTAATATTTGATTTAATGAATGTACCTTAATATTGAACTAGAGGTAGGAATTGTTATATGTACAGAATCTCTTACAAAGCGCTGTCGATAAAGGAGTGAGAATAGATTGCAACCATTGACTATCCCAGTATTTGGCAACTCTTCAGTTGATTTTGAAATTTATGTTTGTACCATATCAATTATAATAAATAATAGAAAATACAGCATAAAAGTGCGTTTCCACATGGAGCGATGTCACGCGAGGCTTTAATTGGCGGCGCGAGAAAAGTGCATTTGCAGTGAAATCGTATGGCGGCCATATTGGCGATGAAAAATCGCGGTGCGATTAAATCACTGTGGGAAAGTGATTTTTCCTCGCCAATATGGCTGCCATATAATTTTACTGCAAGTACGCTTTTCTCACCCCGCCAAGCCTCGCGCGACATCGCTCCATGGAAAATCATCTTAAAGGTGGATCAGTGGCGTGCGGTCCATTAATGCGTTGGATGCGGCGCATCTAGGGAAAATTTGAGCTTTCTTTAAAGAATATAAATATTTTCTTTTTCAATTTCATCACGTCAAATTTCAATAAAAAAAATAATTTATCTTTGTCTATGTGAAAATCTTCGTTTGAATTTATTGAAGCGTTTACCGCAAAAACGTAAATGAATTCGCGGTGCAATGCAAAGACGCCCTCTTGCATGAAAGCGGTAGACTCACTCAGCTTTGTTTTCCCCATGCATGAATCTACATTTCCCCTCCCACGCCCGTTTTTTCGTATAGTTTTATCATCAAAGAAAAAGCTGAGCTTTCTACCGATTTAGGAGGTGGGGGCGAGCTTCAGTCCTGGGAGGGAGTTGAGGGAGGGGAGCGACGACGATCGAGGAGCCGATGTTTTTGCCTCGTGGATTATCGTAAATTATATGCTGCCGGGGAAAAAAAATATAAGATTCGAAAACTTTATCTCTTATTTTTAAAGCAAAACAAATATATAGTTTCACAATTATTAAATCCACACTATAATTATTTTAAACGATTAAACTCATGTTCTTAAATTGACTTTACCTTTCAAAACAACAAATTATTTGAAAGAAATTACGTATCTTAGAAAATAAAATATTGATTTATCGACTGCTATCCTGATCAATCCGCGTCGCGGATCACAATTAGAATTTAATTGACTGCAGAGAATAAAATGCGTATTTTTTTTTCACGTATTGCAGCTGTACATAGTCGGAATCACAATACAAAAATTATACGTATTGTTTTTAGTGAAAATAATTATATTATATATTAATTATGTGCTGATCGATCATGAATATAACTGTCATACGATCGATATAAAAAAAGACATTACCGACAAAAAATTTAACTCGTCTTACAAATTGATTTAAAAAATTATTTGTGATTGATTTTAGAATTGTATAAAACGTCGAAATATAATATATTTTTGTGTTTTTTTTATGCTTAAAAAGTCGCCTGCCACGCCCCCTTTTTAAAAATTTTTTCGCCTGCGGCGGGCTATCCGGGGGGCTCCGCCCCCCGGACCCCCCTTTTGCTGTGTCCAGTCCCATAATTTTGCCGCCGCATTACTGCCTGCTAAACCCACCGCACGCCACTGAGGTGGATTCACATGAATGACGGAGCAATGCGACGCGATTAGCAATGCGATTTCGACAAACAAGATATGAAATCTTATGCTGCATGCGAACTCATTAGGTTGTGGCAGAGAAAATTGCGACTATTTTTTATTCACCAAATATAATCGCTAGTAAATTTCACTGCAAATGCGCATATAATTTGCGCCGCGTGTTGAAAATCACTCATGTAAAACTACCTTTATGCAAAGTCTGCGACATAAAAAAAAATATCATCCTATACAATTATAATAAACATTTTATTTTCAAGGAAAACTACTTCATTCACTTCTGCAACTTTTATATCAACGAACCAAAATGGTGTCATGTATTGGGATAACATGCAAGTGCATTGCTCTGTGCAGAGAAGATTCTATCATGCAGCAACGTATTATGTAATATTATTGCGATGCAGAAATAAATTTATCTAACTCTTTTTAAAATATCAATGAAAATTAATAAACACAAGTTAGTATATAAATGACAGCTATAATTATAATTATATATATATATATATATATATATATATATATATATATATATATATATATATATATATATATATATATATATATATATATATATCAGGAGATATTTTCAAAATTATAAGACCATATTATTTTTAATTTTCTATTTATTTATTTTTTTACGTAAAATTTTTTACGTAAAAAAATGGTGTCGTAAATGATAGTTTCAATTTTATTCTTTATTATATTATATATAAAATAAAATTCTATTGATCCGTTTTTCTTTTAATTAAACCCAACGTGATTTTTCACCAGGCAACTATTTCTATTGCAATCTCTGCCGCGCGTGTCACTTGTGCTGCAATGAAGCCTTGAGAGCTCCGAGAATTAGTATATTTGTCATTAGTCATCGATGAAGTGCTAATTTGTTTATCTTTTTACTAATGTACAGTACGAGTTTATTTAAAAAGCTGCATACTTTGATTAGAAGTCATTTACATTAATTGAGGTTGAGCGTGGCGCAGTACATTGACCGGTTCTCGTTAGATCACCGAAGTCAAGCTATATCGAGCATGGTTAATACTTGGATGAGTGGTCGTTTCAAGTAAAAAATATGTTGATCCTTCTCTGGGGTAAATTCGCTTTCTATACTCAGTTCAGTGATGCACTTGTGTGTGGTTCTTTGGATTTCAATTTGGTCCATTGATAAAAAGTAGAGGTGTCCGTCTTGACAGGTTTTCCGCGGTTCCCTCAGTCTCACCTCAGTGAATGCTTGGAAGCGTAACAGCTCGGCCATCCTTTCCCTACCTTTTTCCTATAATACCCACAACCCCACCGCGATTTGTAAGCTTTTAAATAATAAGGGTGTATCCTTGTAAACTTGTAAAAAAAAAAAAAAAAAAAAAAAGACTGGATCATTATATTTGCATAAAGTGTGCAATTCGGAATACCAGGAACGCTTTTTCTACACTAGCCGTCATTCATTTAGGTTTTTGTCGGAACCACTCGGGAGTACTTCGGCTCGGCCAATGATGTCTTTCGTTACAAACCGGTGACCAATGACCGAGAGCGTTACAAACACGACGAAAATAAGTGTTATATAGCGATCGAACTTAAACTCTGTAAGTGTAATTATAATTTCGTCCCTCGTCCGCTATAATGAGCTATCTGCCTCCCGCGATTTCGTGGCAATAATGACCTATCTGCTTTTTTTGGGGAGCGCAATTATGAGCTTTATTTTATACCGATTTACAGCTCATATAATTACGTTGACCTGAAAAAGCAGATAGCTTATTATTGCGGACAAGGGACGAAATTATAATTACACTTACATTGCAGAGTTTAAGTTCGATCGCTATAACACTTATTTTCGTCATGTTTGTAACGCCCTCGGTCATTGGTCACCGGTTTAAAATAAAATAAAAATTGCCACGAAGTCGTGGGAGGCAGATAGCTCATTATTGCGGACGAGGGATGATATTATAAAGCGGGTGATCTTATCTTCTTAGAGACCTTATGACCTTTTCACAGTATACGGTTAGGTTTTTTTTCAATGTGATATGGCTGCATAAAAAAATTATTCCAGCATGAGCATGAATAAAATATCAGAGATAATAGCCGATGAAAAAGCACCTGTGACGTCACTTGTACCCATTCAGCGGTGATGATATAGGGAAATCAATGCGAAAGACAGGGTTCGGTTCATTGCATAGCTGCAACCATGGTCACAATTTTACTTTTGAAATTTTAAAAATTTTACCAGGACAGGCTTGATAATATTATAATATTAATAAAATATCAAATATAGGCTGAAAGAATTTTGTTGATGGCATGCAAGCATAAATATACTGAGTTATTACGTTATTATAGTAGCAAGAGAAGCAAAATTGTGGAAAAGGATATTAAAATTTTACTCCTTTTGCTAATTATTATACTGTGAAATGGATCCGACATATAGGGCCTCCCCCAAAATTTTTAAATCAACATCGATATTTTGCCACTCAATCAAATCAGGCGGGGCTAAAGTTCATATGCTATCCCGAGATGTATATATATATATATATATATATATATATATATATATATATACAGGCGCGGATCCAAGGGGGGGGGGCGGTGGGGGCGATCGCCCCCCCCAAAAGGTCCCGAAATACATTGAAGGTATTACCACCCACCACCCGTCGCATCCCCTCCCACCCCAAAATTTAACATTGCGGGATAGGGCATCGCCCCTCCCAAAGCCGCGGGCTGGATCCGCCCCTGTATATATATATATATATATATATATATATATATATATATATATATATATATATATATATATATATATTGCCCCTCAAGCCGGTATTACATGATACAATTTTTTCTATATAATTATAGCGTACAATTTACCTAACTTTAACTCTATTTTTTGTTTTTCAATCAAGGAAATCTCATATGCAAAATTGTAATAGTATAATACAGCAAGCCACAAAAGCAAAGCAACTTCCTATCACATGCAGAAAAGAGCGCTTATCTAAAAGGAAATAGCGTGCATCATGCAATGGCTGCATGACACAATTGACGCTAAGTCGGTGATACATGTTCGCACTGTTCCTTATTGCATTAAAAGTTCAACAACTCCTGCAAGTGACTTGCATAACATAAAAATCAGCAACTTACAATTTGTTTGTAATAGGATGAGTTGTATGTTAGTTTCCTGCAAAATAAAGGCAAGATAAAAGTATTGCAAAATAAATCATTAAAATAAAAGATAAGTATTGCATGTAACTTGAATGCAAGAAGATATCATAATTTATTTTGTAATTAGCTCTCCCGCCTTATTTGATGGTACAGCTTTTTTTACTGTTGAAAGTGTTGTATATGTTATATTCAGCTCTATCATCAGTGTCAAGAATTGTACTTCGTATCTCCATTCACCAGCCAATCAAATAAGATTATAAAAAAAAAAACATTTGATGCAACTTTAGTTTATTAATTTTATTTGAATTTACTGTAGCAGTGCACTGGTCCTGCATTTTCAAATATCTAAATTTAAGTTATCATAAGCAAGTTACAATATTGATTTTTTACTACTACTATTATTATACTGTTACAATACCACCAGAGAATATGAATTTATTTAAATTAATGGAGTATTGTCCTCATTTTTTTTTATTGCAGAAATGGATAAAGCGTGCAAAGTTATGCTACCCTGATTTTTTCCAGATTTTTTAGAGCCCGGGAAGTATTTTTAAAAAATTATTGAAAGTCCTTTTTGTGACGTCACGCGGCGTTAAGTCCTTTCTTTTTCTTAAGGAGCGGCGTCTCGTGACGTCACAAAAAGAACTTTCAATAATTTTTTAAAAATACTTCCCGGGCTCTAAAAAATCTGAAAAAAATCAGGGTAGCATAACTTTGCAACCTCTATCCATTTCTGCAATTCAAAAAATTGAGGTCAATACTCCATTATACCTATTCTCTGGTACCACGATTTAGTTTTCTGTCAACGCTTTGACATTATATGTACCGGCCCGACTTTTGGCAGAGACATAAACAGAAGACAAAATTCTGAGGTTGAAATTATCACAATTTTACATCAGTGTTACAAGAATTATACGACTGGGCCTTGGTAAATTTAACAGCGTATCTTTGTAATATATGCCAAGGAGTCTACTCTATTTCTGACCAGGTAATATGTTGGCTGCATTTCATCAGGTGCTCACTTAGGGGGAAGGGGAATTCCATCTCTTTCAAGCAAATATAAAGGAAGTCATATATTTATGGTGCATGGGCGAGACTTATACTTAAAGTTAACACCGGGCGGAGAGGATAAAGGAGAGATGAGTGGGATGTATTTTTTTAGCTTTCAAGTTATTCACCCCAGCATTTGACTGATTTAAATGAAGAACGTGGAAACCTAAGTCTAGATGGTCGGTATAATGATATTATCAATATATCAATTACCTTTTGAATGCAGCATTACCCGGTTCTCATGCAATAACTAAAAGGCAAGGCCGCAGCAACGGGATTTGAACCTGCATGGTTAAGACACACGCGCATTTTATTTTATGAAGTTATAATATATATCATAGTAACATAAAACTTAACCTTTGACATATAGAAAATAATAAGGTATGTTCGTAAGTATACAATCAGGTGATAATCAATTATTTTATTTTTCCTCAATATATTACCTGGTACAGATGTTTAATGAAATCTGATTATTGATTCATGAATCGATTATGCATTTACGAACAGACCTAGTAATTATATTATAGAACGATAAAAGACTGAAAAAATACCCAATATTAAGTAAAAACACTATAAAAACTGATCTTTCTGTAATAATTGCGGGCTTACTCAAGTGCAATTTAAATCACAGGCGCCAAGTGGCACGCTCGATCGTCATCCCTCCACATGTAAATACACCGCCTTTAAGGATCGCTCCGTCATACATAATGCAGAATGCATGGAGAGAGCAGCTGGAATTTCCTAACAGCTTGAAATTCGCTTGCATTATTGAACTTTTTTTCTGATCACGTACTGGCGAGGGGATCGCTTCAAACCAAATTAAATTCCTACCATGATGGCACTTTTCCTTCACAAGTTTTGGTCGTCTAGGAAATTTTTTTAGATTTACATGAATGATGTCAGATGCGATTTTAGCAAACTTTTGCCCTGAAGACCGTGCTAACAAACATAATTATTCATTTATTCATTATACGAATATGAATAACAACTAACAACCATAAAGATTGCACAGAATTCTCGAATTAACTGAAAAAAAATATAAATAATAATAATAAAAAACGATCTTCTTATGGCCAGATTATTGAATTCCAGCGAGTTGAATCAAATTTCATCTTTTATTCGCTATTAAAAGCTTCGTCTAATTCCCTCCTATATATTTTGCACCATTTTAGAGAAGAAAAGATGGAAAAAGACGAGATTACGTCTACTTTACTCTTATATATAGAAAATGTTAGAAGTATTTTCTCCCCATTTCATCCGAACTTTGAACGAGGAGGAAATAAGCTGTATTTTAGAGGTAAAAAGATTATAGATTTAGACGTGTAAAGTAGTACGTATGCAATTTTTTAACTATATTAGGGTGTGCCAAAAGTTTCAAATGACGACCCGAGACTAGCGCAAATGTCACGCATTAATATGTCACTTTTGGGCGCAATATGAAAACCCCCGTTTGCAACTTTTCGTTAATTTTTTGACCATAGGATCTCTGCATGTTAATAATAAAATCACACATGACGTGAGCTAATTTCGAGCTTCTTATTGGCTGCGGTATGTGATTTTCATAGAAAACCATCTTTAAAATTGTTCTTAGAATACCAAGACAAACAGATTGGCAATACAAGCAAACACTTGTTAATCTGTAAAGTGTATACACCTTGAACCTTTATAATCTTCTGCTGCACTGCTGTATCTTGAAGTAATGTTAATTGTTACAGGGCATCAGATGGGAGCATGTGCGCGGCTGAGATGGTGGGGGCTGCGCCACTCGTGGGATGGAGTGCGGAGGGATCACCACGCCTCTTGCACAGACCCGCCGAGGAGAAGGTCAACGACCTCTTGCCTCTCAGGTGACAATTGGCGTGACTCAAATTGTACTGACGGAGACTTAAATTTGTCTTGTTGTTTACATCGGCAGCGATATGAATTTGTCGAGTGAAGATCATGCAGTCTATGCGCTGCCTCCTATCAATCATACCTTGATGCCTAACGTCTTTTATGACGTCACCCAAAAGCCTGTAGACAAATTTAAGTCCCTTGTTAATATACTGGTCATCATATTTAAAGTGGCAAAGTCCATGGAAAAGTAATTAGACTTGACTTGAAATTTTCATGAAATATTTTAACAATTAATTTATTATTTCACTTATAAATACATAATAAACAATGGACTTTAACAATTAACGCATTTTTCCGCTACCATAGCGATTTTCTTATTATCATCATCACCTAAGAAATCGATATGAAATGTCATGAGTCAAATTTTGAACATGCAACCTGTATACTTTTTTTTTTGTCGATGATGTCATAGTTTGATTATTGTCTTTGATTTTGAAGGTGTTTGGGATAAAAATTATTATTTACTATTACGTTGTTGTGAATTTTTAATTCTTTGACATAAATATTATTTGAGGAAAAAATATATATATTGTAACTTGCGGTGAAGTTACTCTTGTATTTGTTCCACAACTCGTGAAAATTTGAGCTTGGATAAAAACAAGGATTTATATCTCTAAAGACAAAGCTGTTCTAATTGCTTTTGAATCTTCACTACTTGACCTTTTGCTATAATCTTTTGTAAGAACAGTTGTGAGCAAATGAAGTTTTTAGTTTTATTAATATTCAGACTTGTTTGTTTTTCAGCTCTTTAACTGGTGCTCTTTAATCTCTTATATATAAATTTGGCAAACTAACCACTCTAGCTCCTCTTTAGTTAATTATTACAGGCAAATTAAAATAATATTCTCTCCGAATTTAGCCGGAAGTGTAAAGTTTGCAGCTCTTCTCTTTGTAATTCAGTTTTGTTATTTTACAGAACGGCTTGCATGCATTAAGAAGTACTGAGCTATGTGTAAATTGTAACGCGTAAATATGAATATGGGAGAGCCTAAAAAATCTACATTTCCGGCTACTTCCGGAGGGAATATAAAATAAATTTCACTATAAATTATTTTGAAATTCTTTCTGAAAGTAGCTGATATTTGTAGTATTTTGAGATTCCTGTTTGCAGTTCGCAAATTTTCAATTTTTTTTTTTTTTATTTAGAAGGATGCTCATGCACTCAAAAATATAGTACAAAACTACAAATGGAAGGCTAGAAATTCTAAACTTCCGGCTACTTTCAGAAAAAAATGTAATGTAAATTTGACTGTAACAGCTACAGTCAAATTTATTGTATATTCCATCCGGAAGTAGCCGGAAGTGTAAGGTTTCTGGTCTTCCTATTCTTATTTCAGCGTTATAATTTCACACATAGGTCAATACTTATATTTCAAACCACTCTGCAAAGTTTCAAAATTGAATTACAAACAGAAGAGCTGCAAACTTCACACTTCCGGCTACTTGCAGAAGGAATAAAATATAAATTTGACTGTAACAGTTACTAAAAATACTTCTCTGTATGTCCGCAGTGAAGAAAACTCACCATCCACAAAAGAAGCAACGAAATCTTCTCGTCGTAAAGAAGCTCCCGATGGTGGTTGGGGTTGGGTCATCGTATTATGTTCCTTAATAATAAGTCTTATACAAGATGGGATTAGTTTTAGTTTTGGTTTAATATACATCGAACTATTACGTGAATTTGGGGAGAGTAAAAGTAAAACATCATGGGTTGGAGCATTATTTCTTGCTGTACCATTATTAGCCGGACCAATTGCTAGCGCGCTTGTCGAACGATACGGTTGCCGCTCTATGACCATTCTTGGTGGATTACTCAGCGCTCTTGGTTTTGTTATGAGTGCCGTCTTAGGTCGTTCAATTGAGACCCTTTTGTTGACTTTTGGACTCGTTTCTGGACTCGGATTAGCTCTGGGTTACGTCACTGCAGTGGTTAGTGTGGCATATTGGTTCGACAAGCGTCGCTCATTGGCGAACGGTCTCGGGGTTTGTGGTACTGGAATAGGGACTTTCGTATTCGCACCTCTAACCCAATTGTGCCTGGATGAATATGGTTGGAGAGGTACTACGATGCTCTTGGGTGGTGCCTTTCTTCATATGTGTATTTGTGGAGCTGCTATGAGAGAACCTGAATGGATCAAGAAAGAAAATAATAATAAAATAAATAAAGAAGATAATAATTATAAATGGACTATTGAAAATAATGATTTAATTAAAATAAATAAGATTTGTTTAGAAAATAATGTTACACCATTAATTAATAATTGTAATAATAGAGCTGTGAGTCTTTCACCTGTACCTAATCAACACCAACTTTCACAACATAGGTGAGTTATATTTTTTTATTTAATTAAATATATTTGCAACTTAATTAATGAGACTTATGTAGAACTTAATCAAATTAGGAATAAAACTTTGTTTATTTAGAAACAAGTTAGTGATTATACTGATTGTCACTCGTGTTAAATATTTTATCTATACATGTAAATGCGATATATAAAGTGCAAGCCATGCCCTCTTTATCTCTTGTCGCAGTGTGACTTCAGGTCACTCTAAGCCTGCTTCTTATGAGATGGTCCACAACTTACCCCGCTTGTAGATCATGAAAAGCAATGTCATGGAAAGTCCAAAAGTTACCTCTGCTTATAATATATAGCTTTGTCCATGGAGGTTTGTGGAATGTGCATCATGTATAATTTGGAATGGCTATAGTATATATATATATATATATATATAAAATAGATAACTATTAATATTTTCTCTAAAATTACAAATCCTCATATCTTTAATTTTTATTTTTTCTTCAATCTCAGTTAGTAGAAATGTTCACTTAACAAAAATAGCTCACACAAAGGTTATCATGGATGTTAATATTAATTCATCATGATCTTAACTTTATTTTTAAGAAAATAATGTGTATATGCAAAATCATTTTACGAATCAAGTATCAGATGAACCTTTTTTAATACAGGTGATATAAGGACGAGAATCTCATTATTGATTGTACAGAATTAGCCATAAAGATTAGGGCAGAGCTATTTGGTACGTGCCAGAGCGTATACATATATACTTATATATGTATTGCAAATACGAACAGACCTGAAATGCTTCACCCAAACAAAATTTTAAAGTTAAGCTATTATAACACGCCGCCCAATGTTAAAAAATTCCCAACATATGATAATTATAAAACATATCTTAAAATATAATATGTTCTTCTCTATACTTACTCTATCACTACGTTTACATGATAGTGTTTAATACGGATCAACGCCTCGTAAGAATAACATTATCCGTCATCAACGGATACGTATTAAACACCGTCATGTAAACGTAGTGTACCAGTAGCTAAAATATCAGATAAACAAATTTGATCTAGTTTTTGAGTTATGAATTTTTAAAATTGACCAATTTAACTTGGAGAAATGAAACTTTCATATTTTCACATTAGGCATATTATTTATCCTTAAAAGAAAATTACATTACTGACACATTTGTTCAACAAAACCTCCTTTTTAAATGTTATATTATTTTGTAATAACACATAAACGTATGTGCGTGGGCACGTCGATTTGCATGCATAGTAACCAAGGCTGCGACAGGTGCAAACATTTCCCTCCCTGACACCTTCGATGTTCGATAGATTTGACTAAAAGGTTTCAAAGAAACGTGAGATATATCATCAATACGGCATATTCAAGTACTGTTTACTTTCTTATCTTCATAAAAAAATACATTTTTCTGACGAGTTACATAATAGTGTGAATTATTTAGTAGTTAATATATTCATACTTAATGTAAAAGGAACATTATGAATGCCGTATTTTGTTGTCAATATATAGAGGTGTGTCATACAATTTTCTGCATGTCAAAATATATTGTTGAAAAAAATTTAAGTTTATTGCCAACAAAAGCATAATTGGTATAAAGAATTCATTTATAGCTATAAAATATTGAGAGAAGTGCAAAGCATTGAAGTAAAATGTATGTTTTTTTTTTTTTTATTGTTACCATGGTAAAAATGTATACACACATCAATTTCCTGAACATATGATTTTGAAGCATAGTAATTTTCATTGCAAGAAAAATTTAAATGTTCTAAATATAAATTATTAAGTGAATTTCCTGCATAAATAAAGAAGTAAATTAAGATTTTTGGTTGGTTGGTTGGTATTTTGGGGTAATTGACACATTTTGGTCATGTTGGTATTTTGGGGCAATTGACACATTTTGGTCATGTTGGTATTTTGGGGTAATTGACACAGTTTGGTAATGTATGCCCCTAATTAAGATTTTTTTAAAGAAAAATCATCTTGCAACTTAATTACACAATAAAAATATTTAATTAATTGACGTGTAAAGGCGGATTTACATGGCGATTTTTATCACATATGCGATGCGAAGCGATCTAATATTGCGCCCTTGTATCAACATCCATACATTGCCGGCCATATTTGGCGATTACAAAAAAATCATAAAAAATTAATGCGATATTCGCCACCGCAACCAGGCGAATTTGCTTGTCGCATATAGGATTTCACAGCTTTTGTTGACAAAATCGTGTCGCGTCACCATTGTCTCTATGTGGATCCGCCGGCTTTACTCTCGATTCTCTATACTATAATAAACTTGATGATATTAATATGCAAAGTAATTATGCAAATGTTGGAAATAAACTTTCGTTGGCACCTGCATCTTGGCTCGAAGTTACATGACACAGATTACGATGGCAGCAAAAATGTGGCACTGCACGCCAAAGCAATTACACAAGCTGCATGTTCTTTAGAAATGCATTTCTTGTGCAACAATGTTGGACCATAAATAAGTTACTTTGTAGAGAACTTACATTGTAACAGCTAAATGTTTATAATATATATTGTCCTTTATTAGTTATAAATATAACAATATTTTATTTCAAAAAATTAATGGGGGACATTCACAAAGCACTTTAACCCCAAATTTAGCCCCAAGTTTTATCCCTGGTACTAAACATGGAGCTAAACTAGGAGCTATAATAGACATGGTTATATAGCCCCTGATTTAGCACCATGTTTAGTACCAGGGACAAAAGTTGGGGTTAAATTGCTTTGTGAATGCCCCCCAATGTGTAATAATTAATACATTTAATATTTAATTTGATTCATGAGATAATTGAATCATTAATATTATTTGTATTTGCTTGGGTCATTTGAGTAAATATAATTATGTTATACAATATAATTAATATAATTATTATATTTAATCAAATAAATATATGTATATATAGTACTCTAATTATGCATAAAATATTAGTATTTTATAGTCATTCATATACACGTGTAATATATTCTATATTTTATCATTCACGTATTTTATATATTTAAAAAAATGTATAATACAATGAAGTTGATACAATGTTTGCTAAAACCAGGTTATAGTAGGACATTTTGCTATAGTGGGCGCAAGCCGAACTTTAAGGTGCATTTCCGAGGAAAGCGAAAAAAATCACCTGCCACAGCCAATCAGAGGTTGGGATTTCCTCACCTTGCGGAGAGCAATTTTATTGCCAACATAACCGCCATACGAGATTGAAACAAGTGCGCTTTTCTCGTCCCGGCAAAAGCCCCGCTCGACATATATCGCTCCATGAAAATACACCTTTAGTCAATCAGAGAAATTAACGCAGCGTTCCTAATTTTGCACAGAACACTTTTAAAAATCTCGTATTTTAAAGTTCCCTAAGTTGAAATAAATTTCCTTATAGCTCTTTTCTTCGCTATTACTCCTCTGGTCTCCTTTCCTTTTATTATGTACCATTTATTTAGAGTAAAAAGAGATAAAAAGACGAGATTATGAGATTCTTGAGCATAAAATGTTAGAAATATTGTCTTTATTTCATCCTCATTTTGAGTGCGGAGAGGAAATAAGATGTGTTTTGGATGTAAAAAGATTAGGTTTAGACGTGTAAAAGATGAGTTGAAGACTAATATTTTCAATTGTTCTCCACAGACACTCGCTGACGTACCGCGGCGCTCTGGTGCGACTGGCGCCTCCCTGGTCCAACGATGATGACGAACGAGCTGCCTCGTGTCCTGACCTCCTCGTGACCTCGGTACCACAGCCACCCTGGTGGCGCCGCTCAACCATCATGAGCATGCTGGCCACGTCCCTCGATTTCTCTCTGTTCTGCGACCCGCCCTTCTTCCTGCTGGCCGCCGGCACCCTCCTGCTGTTCACGTGGTTCATCGTGCCGTACTTCTACCTGGCTGAACATATGTTGAGGCACGGTTACACGGACACGGATGCCTCGTTCTTGATTGCCATCATTGGTGTTCCCAACACGATTGCAATGGTGAGGAAATGTCAAATTATGACACTGACCGTCATAATAAATCTAGTTTTCGTCAGCAGGGCGTTCGGCCAATGAGACTGCACTTCGTCATAAATAATGCAATGACATAATTAACTGCTAAGTAAAACGTTCATGTCAAATTTTATGAACGGTGAACTTGATTTTCCTTTTTTACATGATTTTATCATTGATGAATAACAATGAAGCATATAATAGTTTGAAAGATATAAATTAATTAAGACATGCATGCATAGATTATATACCATATTTATCATTCATTGTTTCATATATATATATATATATATATACTGTCAGGTCTGCCAATGTTACGTTTTCAAGTGTCTGCATGAACATTCTAATTTTTAATTACTCACGAGAGCCTTATACAAATAAATAAAGGTTACGCAACAGCAGCAAAAATACTATATCATCAAATTTATGGAAAATCCACACTGTAATTCATGCTGCAGTCCCTCCTTTCTTGCACTTTCAATGCCGATCCATCAGGAGCTATTTACGAAAATCTGATGATGTTTCGCAACTGATAGTTAACCGATTATGCAGCTATTAATTATTTTAAAAGGCTTATAATTAGCTCTCATACACAAAGAGGTATGGATTGAAAATATAATATGTGCATGACATAATTAGAATGTAAAAACCATAAACTTACCTTTAAGTCTATGGTAAAAACAAAAGGAATCATATTTCCACCTCATTGTACACTTTTGATATCCACCAAGATGTCCCCAGAGTGACGTGGTTTTGTTCAGGTGGCGCTCGGCTGGGCTGGTGACAAACCGTGGCTACCCGTGGCCAACACGTACGCGGCGTGTCTCATCGTGTGCGGGCTCTCCACGCTCGCCATGCCCCTACTGGTGGATAGTTTCGTGGGGCTCGCCGCCGCAGCCGCGCTCTTCGGCCTCTCGTTCGCAGCCAACTTCTCCTTCACGCCCGTTCTGCTGGTGCAGTTGGTGGCAATGGAGAGGTTCACCACGGCTTACGGTTTGGTGCTGTTGGTGCAGGGAGCTGGAAACCTGCTGGGACCACCGCTCGCAGGTGACCATCATTTATCAAAATTTTGTGTCAAATAGATATATAATAGAGGGGCCTCAAGTCAACTGATTTCGTGATTTTAATTTTTCCCAAACCTAAAATAAATTAAGTTGCCTAGTCTCAAAGAGCGATGATTAGGCAAGACTTACAACATATTATATAATAACAATTATTAGATTTATTAGTTTATCGATTGACAATCTATATAATTTATGAAATTCTAATCCATTTAAGAAATTACTTCTCGTGGGCTAATAAGTGTTAATAATATCAATGTCATACAATTTTGTTCACTTCCAGGGTGGCTGTTTGACCTGACGGGGACGTGGGACCTTTCCTTCTACCTGGCAGGGGTGTTCATCGTCATCTCAGGGGTGCTCACGCTGCTCATCCCCGTGTACCATCCTCAGAACCCCACCCCCAGCACCGTCGTGTGACGTCATCAGACTGAAATAGAGACAATGTTGAGGACGATTTGTCTTCTCTATTAGAAGAGGTTTTTGTTAAAATTACCTGGCTTTTAATTTACGTATGTACATCATGCAGTGCTAAGACTCCCTGCAGGTAATTTAAGTACTTGTTTTATTGCATGGACAATGGACAATTTTTATGATTTTTTTATTTCATATTTGGATACAGGACATAAGGCTCGGACTGGCCCTAAGGCTGGGTCAGGAATCCCTGACTGGCCTCCCTGCTTTTTAGCACAGAGGGTATACAAAAAGTGGCCTCAAGCCCCCTTCCAGGTAACCTCTCTGCTGCCTGTAATGTCTATATGGCCCTGACTGGCCCTAGCTTCCCAGTCCGAGCCTATATAAAGGACATCAATTTATGAATTTTAATTTTTTTTTTGAACCCTCTAACACATTTTGTGTTTAAAAACCCTATGACGTCAGAGTCATTAGATTATTTAACATGCAAGCATATAGGGAAAGGCGTTACATGACTAAATGACGTCACAATGTTTTGCAGCATGATTTTAATGATCTTAGAGAGTTAAAAGGATTTTAAGAAAATAAATATATAAAATAAATATTACATTTAATAAAATATAATTATTATAACTCTACATCTTCTATCCAAATATACAATAAAAATGTCATACAGATTGTCCATTACTGGTTTGACCCATGACCAACTTTTTGACCTTAAAGTAATGGAGAAGGTTCGTTTGTAAACCATGAATGGACAGTCACCGATAATGATGATCATGATAAGATTGATAAGTAGATAAGTTGCATGGTATTTTGATGGAATCGACAATTTCCTTATATAACGCATGACACTTATATATTTAATTAAGATGAAGAAAAAGTGAGCACCATTCAGAGTTATTAACGAACGCTCTTTGTCGTTGTAAGCAAACACCAATCAAAGCGGTCGGCAATGATCCCGCGATGACAATTAAATTTATGATGGCTTGTATACTTCGTTTTAGCAACATGTTCCTTATTTCACTGCAATGGACAATCAGCGAGCATTTCTTGCTGCAAATATAAGAAGACCTCGATTTATATATTGTCATTTTTTATTATTATTATTATTATTATTTTGCATATAGGGAAATACTTTACAATATATAACGTATTTCACCTTGATTTTAAAGCTGTTATATAGAGGCTACCAGAAAGATTATTATACAGTATCTTACTATATAGTAACTCGGGCTCTTCTCTCACATACTGTAATAGCTATACTACATTGGCTGTCACATTTAAGCCAGTTGGTAACGAATTAAGGATGTCATAATATATAATGGAGTATCGACCTCAATTTTTTTGGAAATGGATAGAGGGTGCAAAGTTATGCTACCCTGATTTTTTTCAGATTTTTTAGAGCCCGGGAACTATATTTAAAAAAAAATATTGAATGTTCTTTTTGTGACATCACGAGACGCCGCTCCTTAAGAAAAAAATAGGACTTGCCGCCTCGTGACGTCACAAAAAAGACTTTCAATAATTTTTTAAGAAATAGTTCCCGGTCTCAAAAAATTCTGAAAAAAAAGAGAGTAGCATAACTTTGCATGACCCTCTATCCATTTCTGCAATAAAAAAATAAATGAGGTCGATACTCCATTGGTCGACACGAGCCTAATTGGCTTAAGTATTTCCGAACGGTTCCGACGAAGATATAAATTAAATGAATTATGACGGCCAGTGTACGTATTATTTACATTAAAAACAAAAAACAAAAATACATGTGGTTTTTGTCCATTGCATAAAATGATTAATTCATGTGAAAAAAGTCCCTGTGAAGAAAACTGTGATTCTCAAGTTTGTGATTCGTTGTGATCAATATTAATTTGTTGTGCAGTAAAATTGTATTATTATATTAATAAATTGAACCCTCTAATGTAACACGTATTATTGTAAATTTTTATCGTAATTATTTCTTTTAAGATCTTGCATCTGATAGTATTCTTAATATTTATCAATAAAAAAATAGAATGTTAATAATGTTTATATTATTTTTAGGATTTGAATAGTTCATGTAAGATTTTCAAATTTTGATACATAATAATTTAATCATTATGTCATTATAAGAAATTTATAAGAGGCGCGCAAGTCTTTGTCCCTTAAAAGGTATGCAATTTTCATTTTTAAAACTCTTTTCGTTTCCCTGAAAATCAAGAAACTAAAATTTGCTTAATATATACTTTCATTACTTTCTAGAAGATGCAATATAAGACTGCAGCCTTTTGAATGATATTAATAAAAAAAAAAGAGCTGTGGTATTGAAAAATATTGTTTTTGTTTTTCTGTTGTATTCTAACCAATTTTGTCCTATATAATGTATACTGAATAATAATAAACTCTTTTATAAAAAAAATTCTTCATCGTTTTTTTTTATACTTAATATTTACACTCTAGCTTTACACCATGAGGGCGCGGATCAAAATTGCTAAATGTTTTTACTAAATTTATCACTTTTTTTTGTACGTTAATTACTGTCGTTATACGTAAATTAACCCGCCTCAACATATAATCAGCTCGACCAATCCGAGCCCGCATTTTCGCGCAACCCTCTCTGCTCCACCCCGTCCAAAGTTGACGAGGTGGTAGTCTCAAACTCACCACTAAGGCTAAATATTCTCTTATGGAATGTGGAAGGCCTGAAAAAGCTAATACCTTTAATCTCAGACAATATTCTTGAGAACCGAGATCTTATTGTATTCACAGAGACCTTTTTACTTGAATCACTTGACATAAATGGCTACTACTCCTTCCACAACCTTGCTTTCAAATGGCAGAGAGGGAGACCGTTTGGAGGCATCTCATGCTTCATAAACCCAAAACATGGTCCAATTTTAAATTTCTTAAAACTTAAAGATTTTATCATCATCAAAACTAAATATTTTACAGTCATTGCCATGTACCTTAATCTATATTTTACAGTTCTCGAACTAATGGAGGTAGTACTATATGCAATAAGCCTCACAGAAATTAAATGATGCTAATGTAATTTTCACGGGCGATTTTAACTGTAGAATTGACCTTTCAAATGTCCCGAAACATCTACGAAACAAGACAGATATTCTATTAGACATTTTAAATTCAAATGGCTACTTATTCTCTAATAGCCCCCTAGAAAAAACTTTTGTAAACGCAAATGGTTCAAGTACAATCGACCTGCTTTTTTATAAACCTAAAAATTTTATATTAATAAAACATGTCATTATTTCTGAGACAAACTTGTCACTGTTAAAGAGTCATCTACCCGGTGAAATTATTTTAAAATTTACCCTTAGCAATCCTCCCAATAAAAAACTTTTTTACAGATCAAATTATTCAAACAAAATTGATATTAGAAATTATAATGACCAAATTTATACTTATGGTGATACCATAATTACTCATATCAATAATAAAGATGTAAATAGTCTAAATATATTAATTACTAATGTCATTCTTCATTCTACTATTGCAAAGAAAAATAATAAAAGAGTATCTAAACCCTGGTTTAATAGCGAATGTTATCTATCAAGGCAAGATCTTCTATCAAAATTTCATGCCAGCAAATTATATTTATTCAAAAACCCAAATTTGCATGAGCAATTTATTCAGGCAAGAAGCTGTTATAAGGCTTTATTGAAACAGAAAGAATTAGAATTTAAAATTAAATCGGAAGATAAAATGATTAAAGACGCAGAGCTAGAACCATACATATATCTTAGGAAAGATAGACCACCAACTAAGTCATGCCCAATTAACATAGACAAATGGGAAAACTATTTTACAAATATTTTAAATACAAATAAATTACAATCCGACCAAACTCTCAATCTTTTATCATTAACAAGAGACTATAATTGTAACTCAAATTATATTCCTCTTAATGAATTTGAAGTCTATAATTGTATGCAAAGCCTAAAAAAACAATAAAGCTTCGGGCCCAGATTTTATTACGAATGAACATTTGAAGCTAGTAAGCAAGTCGTTAACCCCAACAATCACCAACATGTTTAACCTCTGTATTGAAACGGCTACAATTCCGGAATTGTGACGGATCGCCTACCTATTAGTAAATTTATAGTTTTAGCTAATTTTTATAATATATAATAATTATAAACCATGCATGCAACTGCAATGAAATTTCATTCATTTTCTGTATCCGCGCACGCCATTATTATATGTATATATAATAAAATTATACTTGACAATAATAGAAATTAAATTTTATATTAAAAATTAAAAGCAAATCTAATTTAATTTACGTATATTATTATAGTCTTTTATTAAACACAGAAAGTGTACATATTAACAGCACTAGAAACATACATTATAGAAAAACATTACAATAGAACACATAAAACATACATACAAGACATATATAATAGTTACAGAATAATAGAACAATAGAAAATGATAATAAAACAATATAAAATAAAATAACAGATGATACTAACAGCCTGTTACATCATAATAATAATATATCATATATATAATCACATATATAAAACAAAATATGACATAGAAAATAGATAGAATAAAAAAAAACTTATTGCTTCATTGCTATTCAAAATCTATAGACTATAATGAAATCTCCCCTGGCATAATCGCTAATAGGCTTAATTCTAGATTTACAGATATTTAAATGATATTGGCTACAATATTCATTACATAATTTACATACACAAGATTGTTCAGCTTTATGATAACCAGAAGATTTACAAATTAGATGGTGGAAGCCATGAACAGCCTGGCGAGTTAAAACATTTCTAACATTTGATCTATCCAATTGGGGCAGACACCAATATTTACATGTCATAGCATCAGTGCTGTAAAACTCAGGATTAATATCCTGAGCTTTTTGATTCCTGACAGCTATAAAATTGGAATATTGATCTGTCGTTGGAAGTTTAAACATTTCTTTGATTTCTGTAATAACATAATTGGAATCTATCAGTTTATAGGCCAGTCTAGTTTCGGTAAATTTTGACAGACACAGTAATCTTTTAACAAACATAGCTTTTACTGATTCTAATTTATCAAAATCGGATACAGATAAATGAGGCCATACAATTTCAATACCATAAGTAGCCACAGGGGCGACTTTTAAATTGAATAGTTTGAGCCCTGTTTTGACGGATAGACCAGACAGCCCTGAGATAGTGTACATAACAGTGATCCGATAGCGTTCTTACATCTTTCTGTTATATGTTTAGAAAAAGAATGCCCTGTCATTTGAAGTATTATGCCAAGATATTTAAATGAATTTAGAAATTCAATCTTTTGACCGTCACAATAAATTTCATCGTTTTTGCATAACGGTCCGCCTCTTCTAAACTCAACAACCTTGGTTTTCTCTGTGTTAATTTCTAGACCATTTGTTTTGGCCCAGATGGATAGATTATTTAGCGCTTTTTGTAGCTTGACTTTGCTCTTTGAAATAATAGCAAGATCATCTGCATATAAATTAAGTACGACTTGATCATTTTCATTTTCACAGTTTATATCTTTTGTAATCTCGGTTATATCTGCAGTAAAAAGATTGAAAAGAAGAGAGCAGCTCGGGTCTCCTTGCAAAACTCCGTTAGATTGAATAATATTACTAGAACATGATAAGCGATCTTGAACACATACATAATTGATATTTAGAATAACAGCTAAGATATTCAAAATTTCAGAAGGAATTACTTTAAATGACTTCAGCTTTTCAATGAGCAAATTCCTATTGACCGAATCAAAAGCTTTTCTGAAGTCTACAAAAGCAATATATAAATGACCCTTTGGCTTCTCCAGTGCTATATAGTTTAATTTGATTATATATATACTGTGGATACAGCTTGTATTGTGGAACGTCCTGGCATAAAGCCGTATTGCTCTTTTGGAATAACCCTTGTCTAAAAATGAGCCTATGGTCAAGTGGTTGACTACTGCCCAATGGTGAATTGGCCATTGGTCAAGTGGTCAATGTCAAGTAGTCATGGTCTAATGGTCCATTGGTCACGGTCTAATGGTCCATTGGTCACGGTCTAATGGTCCATTGGTCACGGTCTAATGGTCCATTGGTCACGGTCTAATGGTCCATTGGTCACGGTCCAATGGTCCATTGGTCACGGTCTAATGGTCCATTGGTCACGATCTAATGGTCCATTGGTCACGGTCAAATGGTCCTTTGGTCATGGTCCAATGGTCCAGTAGGCACGGTCTAATGGTCCAGTCGTCATGCAGTTTCAAGTGGTCCAATGGTCATTTGAAGATGTTCCCGCGTGCTGTACATCACGATGCTGCAATCATTTTATTCAGCCAGGCAGTGTTGGCCACGTTCGTATTTAAAACGAACGCGTTCAGTTCATGTTCATTCGCCCAAAAATTGAACGAGTTCATGTTCATGTTCATTAATGTGAGAGTGAACGCGTTCAGTTCATAGTTCATTTTATAAATGAACGCGTTCATTTCATCGTTCATTTTTTTTTAATCAAGGTTTTAAAAGTTTCAAAGTTTTAACAAATAATGTAGCCTTTTATTTATTATTATTATTTTTTTTTAATTTTCTGCAAAGCTCAATGTAATGTAATTTGTACACCAGCACCTACTCATAAGGCTTCCAGCCTTGGTAGGACTGTATTCTCATTATAACTAATAAAACTATTTAAAAAATATATATATTATGTAACCCAATAAAATATATAGCAAAATTTTTTTAAATTGTTTCAACGGAAATGATAAATAATTAATTAATATGAAATTATTGTATAATTTAGAATTTACTCTATGAATTCGTCAGAAAGGCATAACTCAAAAATTAATAATTTGCGATATAATAATGCAAATTAAGAGATATATGTTAATAATGTTAATAAGCGTGTAAACCTTTGAACAACGCGCCGTTGATATTATTTGTTTATGTAAAATTACGCTGAAACATTACAAAGCAACAACAAATAAAAATCATCACTTACTTAATTTGCCATTTCAAATTAGCTGCAGATTTTTTATCGGTTGAATATTGTTTATTTATCGGTATGCAGAGCTTGCACTTCACTTTATATAGTTTTTCTCACCCTCATTAACGTATGTGAATGTGAAATATTTTTTATATGCCTCACGTACAGCTTGCAGGCAAGTCTGGTGTTACGGAGGTATCAGTGATTACATTATTAATTTTTATTATGACATATTATTTGTTGATAAAATCTTTTTGTATTTAATTATATATTAAATATTCACATAATCACCTCTACAACACAGAACACACACTTTACACTTTGTTATTTTTCTACACATGTAATAAAAAAAGTGAATGCACCTGTTTTCTAAAAAAAAAAAAAAAATGGTCGATTCATGCGTATCCATCCTCTCGTATAGCTAAAGACTGCATGACTGATGTTTGGACTGTGTACCTTTGGGAGGGGTGATTGGGGGTGGGAAAGGAGAGGGGAAGGGGTAGAGGGTTCCCCTCTTCTCAAGATCTTCCCTTAGTGTTTTGACCTTGGTTTGGCAGTGGCAACGATGACCTACTTAGGAGGTCCAGTACGGAGAGAGGGTGGAAGGGGGTTGAAGATTGCAGTGGTCTCTCACTGTGTGATCAGCAAGCAAAAATTTATCTTCTACCCATATCCTCCTATTCTTCATCCACGCGGCTCCTTTATGAAGCCGCCGGGCCGCCGCAACGAAAGATGTGACTTTTACAACAGTTAGGGAAGATTTACAAGAATACCTGCATTCTGAATCTCATTTTTTCATCATTAAGGTAGAGGTAACACGCCCAATGCTAAAAAAATCCCATTCATAAAAATTGTGAAAAAAATTTAAAATGTTCTCCTCTACATCCCCTATCAGTAGGTAAAACATCAGGTACACAAAAACGAGCTAGTTTTTTTAGTTATAAATTTTTAAAGTTGACTAATTTAATATGGAGAAATGGAACTTCCATGTTAAATTAGTCAACTTTAAAAATTAATAACTCGAAAACTGGCTCGTTTTTGTATACCTGATATTTTACCTACTGATAGGGGATGTAAATAAAGAGAAAATTTTATTTTTTTTTCATAATTTATATGAATGGGATTTTTTTAGCATTGAGCCAACTGATCCGTATTTTTCCTACCTTAAAGAAAACATTAGTATAATAGTAAAAAACTAAAAATATTTTAAAAAATATCCATGTTAAAAAGTCAACGAAGCGCAAATAACTTTATGATATAATTGCTTTTAACTTTATAAAAAAATTTTTTTTTTTTTTAGTTTCTTTGTTGGTATTTATGGCTAGAGAGAGAGAGAGAGTCGGTCGGTGGGTCGACAATTTCAAACGACTCTGTATCTCTCTCCTCTTAAATTGACTTGCTTGCCTCTCTAAACCTTAACATTTTGTATGTACTGAGAACTCTGAGAAGAGTAGAAAATATCTGTGATTTTTTTTTACAACATTTACCAGTCAAATAAGAACGAAGTATGAACGTACGTTCATTTCACGTTCAAAGCTAAAAAATTGAACATGTTCACGTTCAAGTTCTTTTTTTGTAAATCGAACGATGTTCACGTTCAGTTCATGAAAAAATGAACATGTTCAATGAACGTCGTTCATTGAACGCGTTCATGGCCAACACAGATTCGATAGGGGAAGTATTGCTAAAACATGCAATAAAATTAAATTTCAACATTTTTACTTTGAATTGGTAAAATATTTTACCTAATTCAAAATAAAAATTCTACAAATAAGACGAGAAAAATTCACAAAAACGTATAATCAAGAAGTAAAAAGTTGCATTAACTTATATATAATATAGAGAGTTAAAAGTTAAAAGACATGCATCATGAAAGCATTATAAACAGCTCCTCGAGGTTAATAATAGTATAATAGTAATTTATTCATTATTACTCAGGTAAAAATGCTACAAACAAGACGAAAAACATATATATTCATGACTTATAATATGCAGAATCAAAAATGAAGAATTAAGTAAAAAAGTCATGATGCATTTACTTAATTTTTTATAATATAATATAGAGATCGAGTTTAATAAAAGACATGATGAAAGCATTAAAAATCGAGGTTATTTGGAATAAATTAATATTTCATAGCTTGAAAACTCAAATTCTTTTATCATGGCAAATAAGCGCTTTTTTGAAGTATATAATTACCAATAATGGCTTCCTTTCCGTCGATCTTTTTTATCACATGTCCCAAGAGCCGATAAACATTGACTGTTTAAGGCCACCTGGAACAAAAAATACGACACAAAGAAACAAGAACTTCACAAAATAACAGTTCATAATAAGTTTTATGTGCAAAAAAGGTACTTATCTGATGTAAAACTGCTTAAAATATACACGAATTCAGAGATTTTATCTTCAATATGCTCCTCGTGGTGACGCCATGTTTTTTTCTAGCACTGGATACATCACGTGACCCGCGCATGCGCATTTGCGCACAGCACTGACCATTGACGTTAATGGTCAAAACCTGACTACTGACGTCAATGGTCACAAAATTTTGACCAAAAAATCTTTAACATATATTGAATTCATATATGTGTATAGTCCGACCTTTCATGTAATGGTCAAAAAAATCTTAACTACTATACCATAAACTAAGTAGTCAAAATATCATGACCATTGACCATCATGACCAATGAATTCTTTAGTCGGACCTTCGGACCATTGATGTAATGGTCAAAAAAATTGACTATATATGTGATCGAACCAATTAAAAAGTCAAAATATCATGACCATTGACCATGACCAATGAATTCAGTAGTCCGACCATTGATGTCATGGTAAAAAAATTGACTAGTAAACCAAGTAGTCAAAATATCATGACCACTGACCATGACCAATGAATTCAGTAGTCCGACCATTGATGTCATGGTCAAAAAATCTTGACCATCTGAACCATTAGTCTAAATATCATGACCATTGACTATGACCATTGACCATAACCATTGAATTCAGTAGTCCGACCATTAGTGCCATGGTCGAAAAAATCTTGACTACTGAACCAAGTAGTCAAAATATTGTGACATGCTGGTGCATTATTATGCAGCTGCATGATTCACGTTATCAAGGCCATGAGATAAGAGTGAGTGCATCTCTGATGCGCTCTCTCTGTGACTCATTCTACCTTCTTGGTGACCACACACATGACCTTCTGTGCACACATCTTTCTAGCAAAATTACACACGTGTGACCTTCTAAATATGTATCTCTTCTAGCAAATTCGCACACGTGTAACTCCTTTTATTCTGGACTTTTCTGGATGATTCTAATATGTAAAGAAGGCTGGCTCAGCACTATAAAAAGGAGGACCAACAGGCTTCAGCGGTCATTGTTATCCGAGGAGATACCCGAGTTGTTTTCGATATCAGTTAGACCATCAGTCAGTGATTTACTCCGAGCTAGTAACTGAGCCAGACTTCTGTGAACTACTGTTTTTGTGGTAACTATTGTATTTCAGTGCTTTGCTCTTGGTTTATAATAAAGTTTATGCAATCTTAAATACTTGTATAGTCATTTGAGTGCAATCCTTGTCAGACACCACTAGGCTAGATGTCAGTTTAATAAGACCCCCTTGGTCTAGCTAGGTAGTGTCACAACTGTGGTGGAGTCGCCGGGCACTCATTAGTATTTCAGGTTGCATACGTTCAGGGGTAAATTTAAATTCTAAGTTATTTTCAAGTCAAAAAAAAAAAAAATTTTTTTTTCTATTATTTGTTGATGCCTGAAAGTACCCCAGTACTGTGTAACGTAAATTGAGCAAAGTGGAATGAAAAAGAGTCAAATTCCAGTGCCAATAAATAAACCAAAGAAGGAAATTGTGTTAAAAGTTAGAGAAGGCACGCCAAAATCGCAAATACAACGATTGCTACAGGACGCAAACTTAAGTAATTTTAAAGTCACTTGGATAGATCCGTGTTCTTTACGCCCAAGAGCAGGGAGCGTTTCAGATTTAACTGTACCAAAATCACTACAGTTTGATTTAGATCCTACCGAACCATTGGTAGCGACACGTAAAAATAGTTTAACTGATCTAAATAATACATTAACTGAAGTTGGTGTAGATCTTGACGAGTTAAAGAATCCAGTGATAAATAATCAGATTAATAAATCAATTTTAAAAATGGAGAACGATGCTTTAATGCAGAATGTTATGCAGAACGCTATGAGTTTTAAAATGCACCCCGGAAAGTTCTCTGGGAAGTCAACAGAGGAAGTAGATGATTTTATTGTGCATTATGAGCGAGCTTGTCGTGTTAATAACTGGACGACAAATGAAGATAAAGCTAGATATTTACCTATCTTTCTTAGTGATGCAGCGGCCGTATGGTTGGATAATTTAGAGGCAACTAATCCGAATGACTGTAAAAATTATGATACATTGAAAGAAAAATTAAAAGCTGCATTTGAGCCGCGTATACCAACAGATAGAGCCGAGTTTAAGCTAAGGACACGCGTCCAAGGTAAAGATGAAAGTCTCGAAAGTTATTATCAAGACATCTTACGCTTGTGTCGGCAAGTGAATACCGGAATGGCTGAGGCAGATATTGCAAGACATTTGTTACATGGATTGTCACGAGATTTAATTAAGGATGTCATGTTATTAAAAAATGACACCCCGCAAGAAGTGTTATCCAATGCGCGTAAAGTCGAGATAGCTAGAACGTATAGTGTGAATAATGAAACAGCTCAAACGGAGTTACTAAAACAAAGTTCAGAGCAAATAATTAAATTAACTGAGAAACTAGCGGAACTCACACGTGAAGTTAAAGATAGCCGGGACAAAAAGGAAGAATATATAGCACAAAGACGAGTGAATCAGGTTAGTCAGCCACAGCAAGATAGGCGTTATTTTAGGAATAATAACAGACCACAAGACGCATATAACAGAAATTCGCGCACGGAGGATGGTAGGCCTATCTGTTTCCGGTGCCGGAGACCCAATCACTTAGCAAGGGACTGCAAAACTCAATTGCCACATCGACGTTTTAATGCACGTGATGATAATGCACAACCGAGTACGTCAACAGAGCACGTACGAACCAAGCCATCGTATAGAGATGTTCTCGTGTCGGGAAACGCAGCACCGCAGTAATGTATGGAGGTGACACTACTGCAAGTTATGATGATAAATATACAAGTAATGATAATGCATATCAGGCAAACAGTGCTAGCCTCCATAATAGTGTAAATATGCATAAATTGTCGCAACAACAAACAACTTCTCCATCAGTTTTTATGCCTGCTGTTTATAAAAATAATTCATGCTATTTAGCACAACCAGAATCCTGTCGTAGAAGTGAGAGGGAAGTGAACAATCATTTTAATAGTACAGTTAATGTTAAAATAATAAGAAGTTATGGTGGTGCAACAATTTATGGCAGTGTAAATAATAAAAAAGTACCTATTTTAATTGATACAGGAGCTGACAGGGGCTGCGTAAATATTAATGTTGTAGATAATGTGAGGTGTATTGAGAGAGATAATAGTGTTTTAATAGCCGCAAATAATCAACCAATGCGCACTATGGGCAAAGCAAATATTCAAGTGAAAATCGGTCATTTTTACACAATTAAATCTTTTACTGTCGTAAAGAAGTTATCATATCCTTGTATTTTAGGTAATGATTTTCATGAAAAATTCGGCACAATAATAAATTTTCAATGTAAAAATTTTACAATTAATTTCACTCGTGATTTAAGTGAATCTGATCAAGGTACTAAACAAAAATGGATATTTACAACAAATATTATCGATAAAATAGATGAAAATTGGGCAACACTACAAGATGATGTAATATTACAACCTAAAGAAAGCAAGCAGCTTGTTGTAACGATAAACACTAGATTTTCTGTAAATAAGTGCAGAATTGAACCAAATTATACATATTGTAAGTCACATTCCGTTCAAATGTTAAACTATAATATGTCAGGAAAAAATACAGTGACAATTCGAAACCTTGCTTATATTCCAGTGCGATTATTTAAACAAGATAAAATAGCAAAGGTGAGCCCAATTGAGCATCTTAATGTTATTGCAAATAAAGATAATTTAGGAACTGCTAGGTCAGAGTGTAGCAAGCCAATACATACTGTCGAGGAATTAAATATAAACCCTGAATTATCGGAACAAAATAAGTTAGCACTAAGAGAACTTCTATCAAAATTTATGGATATTTTTGCATGGAGTATGTCTGATTTAACTAAAACAACAATGGGTGAATTACGTATTGATACGGGAGATAACCTGCCTGTAAAATCAAGACCGTATCGTGTCTCTCCAGCTGAAAGAAAAATCATTAATGAGCAATGTAAAGAGATGCTGGCAAATAATATTATTGAGGAATCCTCTAGCAATTGGTCAAGCCCAGTTTTGCTTGTGAAGAAAAAATCGGGTGATTTCCGTTTTGTAGTCGATTTTAGAAGGGTAAATCGCCTTGTAAGGGATGATTGCCATCCCTTACTTAGGGTGGATGATATTCTGTGTTCTTTGAATAATGCTAGTTACTTTGCTCTGATAGATTGTAATAGCGCGTATTGGCAGTTGCCTATATGTAAGGAAGACGTGGAAAAAACAGCATTTGTAACAGGGGATAACCTTTATCATTTTTTAGTTGCGCCGTACGGTTTGAAAACAAGTCCGAGTGCATTTCAGCGGCTTATGAACCGTGTTCTGGGGCCATTACAATGGAACGGAGCAGTATCGTACATCGATGACTGTATTTGTGTTGGTCGTAATTTTCAGGAGTTATTAGAACGTTTGGAACAAGTTTTAATACGATTCAGGATAGCAAACTTAAAATTAAGGCCAAATAAGTGTAATTTTGGATACACTGAACAAAAAATATTAGGATTCGTAGTAAATTCTACAGGCATACGGCCTGATGAGGATAAAACAATTTGTATTAAAAACTTCCCTACCCCAGTTAAATTAAAAGATGTGCGTTCTTTTTTAGGTCTGTGTAATTATTTTCGTTCGCACATTTTTGCATTTAGTTCACTGGCAGCTCCACTTACCTTACTTACTCGTAAAACAGAAAAATTTATTTGGGGACCAGAACAGCAACAAGCTTTTGATATTTTGAAAGAAAAATTAACTAGCAGTCCAGTTTTATGTCACTTTAATGAGGATGCTAAGATAGAAATTAGAGTGGATGCATCAGATAAAGGGTATGCTGCTATTCTATTAAATGAAATAGAAGGAAAATTTCATGTTGTGATGTATGCCTCTCGACGGCTTACTAACGCTGAAGTTAAATATAATACGACCCATAAGGAACTTATGGCCATACTATATGCTGTACAGAAGTTTAGACCCTATATTTGGGGTAGGTCAGCAGATGACGTCACAATAGTCACTGACCATCATTCACTTTGCTGGTTGCATAACCTTAACCCGGAAAAGGGTAGTTTAGCTCGTTGTGCTATAAAATTACAAGATTTTAGTTTCAAAATTAAACACCGTTCGGGGAAGAAAATACCGGAAGTGGATTGTTTATCCCGATATCCAGTGTTGGAACCATCATTAGAGGAGGTGGAAGAATTAAATAATATCCCAACTTTTGCTATAACATCTATGGATATGGCCAAAGAACAAGACAAAGATGAACTTATTAGAGATATTAAATATGCTATACAAAATCCGTCTCAATCCAGTTCTATTTTATGCAGGAAATCCCGAAGCTATATACTTGACAATAATGTATTATATAAGAAAAATGTCGCAGGTTCTGGTAACGCGAGACTTATAGTTTTACCCAAGCACTTAATTCCGAATATCTTATATAATTGTCATGACAGTTGCTTAGCAGGCGGCCATCTTGGATACGCAAAAACTCTAGGTAAAATAAAACAAAATTATTATTGGGATAATATGTATAAAGAAGTGGAGGTTTATTGTAAAACATGTCCAGATTGTCAAAGTAAAAAGCGACCTATACAACAGCCACAAGGTCTTTTACAGCCTATTCCGGTTCCGGAAGAACCATTTACTTTTATTTCTATTGATTTATTAGGTGCTTTTCCCAAGAGTGATAACGGTAATACTTATATAGTTTGTGCAGTTGATTATACAACAAAATGGGTTATAGCACGCGCAATCAAGGCAGGAACAAGTGCTGAAGTTGCACAATTTTTAGTGGAGGACATTATAACGAAGCACTCATGCCCACAGAAGCTCTTATCTGATCGCGGGGCTGTATTTACGTCTAACATGATAACTGAACTACTTCGTCTTATGGGTACTAAACCAGTTCTAACATGTGGCCATTGGCCACAAACTAACGGTAGGGTAGAGGCTATTAATGGAGTGTTAGCCCAAATGTTAAGTTTTTACGTATCAACAACTCAAAAAGAATGGGACACATATGTATCATTAGTAACTTTTAGCTATAATATTTCTCCTCATGAAATTACAAAAATTTCCCCGTTCAAAATGTTATACGGTCGTGACCCAGTTTTGCCGCATGATATTGAATTAATTGAAAAAAGTGAGATCCCAGAAGCCTGGGATGTTGCCAAAAAGTTGGCTGAAACTCGAAAAAATATGGCCGAAAAAGTCCAAAAAGCGCAGCAGCGGCAAAAGCAAATTTACGATAAAGGACGCGTTAACGTTGAATATAAACCAGGTGATTTAGTTATGGTTTATACCCCAACGAGGAAGGTCGGAAAATCTGAGAAATTGTTGTCAAATTGGCATGGTCCTTTTAAAATAATTCGCAAGGTTTCAAATGTTAATTATAGCATCGAAATAAAGCGCAGAAATAAGTTAGTGAACGATATAATTCATGTCGGTAGACTTAAAAAATATTATGTGGCTGCAAAACCTGGTGAAGCGGTATAAATATGTAATTTAATGTAAATAATTTTATAAATTTATATGTTGTATATAAATTTAATTTGGGCGTAATATATAAATATGTCATTTTAATATCCCAACTGGCATAATGCTGAAACTTGGCTTAAAACGGAACATTACTTATGATGTGCAAAAGTCAAAATGCAATCTCGGTATTTGTAATTTCTCTCGGAGAAAAAAATAGAGTCAGCGACAGAAAAAGTGAGAGAGATAATAGAATAGCACAAAATTTATAAAGAGATGAGTAAGAGATGAATTTAAAAGGAGAGAGAGATTAGACAGAGAAAGAAAGAAATGCGAGAAAGTAATTCAAGATGTCATTAAAACTCTCCTAGTAAGCAAAAATAAATAGGTCATTGCTAGACATGTTTATACTAATGTACGCTACCATGGGAATAAAGAATACGCATGCGAGTAAGAAAATAATAAATTTGAGAGCAATTAAGAGAAATATTTGAGTAATAAATATTAAATAAGCACGAAAAATTGGTATTCATTTTAGAATTTGAGCTCGAGGTGAAAAAGTTGTACTTTAATGTTTTCTCAATTTCTCATATAATAATTAGTCTTATTTTTCTTTTGTATGTGGCCACTCAAAATTGGAGAGAGGACTTCTATAGTATTTCTTTGTGTTTCAGAAGTCGACCTGAAATCACCCATTTAAGAGCCAAATTCTACATCGCAGCGCTGCGAAAATTTAATTGGTCGTGTAATAAGAGACATATTGAGCCAAAGATATTCAATATTGTAAGTGTGATGCTCTAAGATATAAAAAAAAAAAAAAAAAAAAAAAAAAAAATGTTACAGGTAGCAAGAAATATTAAAATACTTTTACTTTTTTCATTCATATTTTCCGTTGTCGGCATTAATGATAAAAATTATTTTAATGTGCCGATTAAAATTACGCAAGGAGTTTACTGGAAAAAACTACCCATGGCTATAGTATATGAGAGTTCAGTGCCACTTGTCTATCAAGGACACTTCCCTTCTCATGACGTAAAAATGGAAAATAAACCACTTTCGGAGGCAGCTTGCAACGACTTGAAAAGTGATTGGTGTAAATATGCACGTTGGATTGACGACGTGGATAAAACCATTGATATCGAAATTTTAAAAGCAAATACAAGGTTACAAATGGATGCATTTTTAAAACGTAATAAACGAGGCATTGATATGTTTGGATCATTTTTCAAATTTTGTTGTAGCCTGGCCACTGAAAGTGATTTTATGTCATTATACTCAGATCAGAGTAGACTAAAAGCCAGAGTGGATGAAATTAAGCAAAGTATTCATGATGATCACTTCAATTTAATTGATGTAAGTGATAAAATGGAGTCGTTTAGTCACAGTGTAAGACTTTCGATGAGCTATTTACAAGGTAATTTTTCAGTGTTTAAAAATAGTATACAACAGATTCAGTATTCCAACAATGACAAAAATTATAAAATGATTTACTCTGCTTTTCATGCTATAGAAAGGATATCTCGCAGGCTCTATGAAACAATAAATTTAATTAGGCGGACTGAGATTTTATCTGATTGTAAAAGTAAACTCATCCCAGCCAGTTTATTGCCAGTTAATGTTTTACTGCATGATTTGGAGGAGTTAACAATCAAACTTGAAAGCGAAGGTTATGACCTGGCTATTCCGATTAATGAAATAACCGGATATTATAAAATTCCAATTTCAGAATGCCAAATTGCACAAAATGACATATTAGTTAGGGTAAAAATTCCTATAAAAAATATAAAAAATAATTGGGAACTCTTTGAGATGGTTAATATTCCGTTTGCATGGGATAACTCTACATGTATTGTTGTACATGACAGTACTTATCTGGCTGTAAGTAAAAACTCAATTAGAACCATTAGTGGGGTTATGCTCAATGAATGCAAACCATTTTCGGGAGGCCTTTGTTACCTGCCTAGGTATTCCAGTGACGTCATCAGTGGTCCTTTATGTCCTTATCATATGTATGTGGGAGCTAACACAGCTACATTAAATCAATATTGTGCGTATAAATGTCAATCAGGGAGTGCTCCACTGATAACGCAAGTAGACTATGAGACCTATGTGGTAACCCACCCCCCCGAAAATATGGAAGTAAGATGTGGGGATAATAAAAAAGTTGTTCATCAGGATAATTTGGGTAAACCAGGGGCCCTTCAATTCCAATTACCGTGTCGATGCTCACTTTTCTGGAACAATAAAGTAAAAATACCTGTTAACTTTCCATGTGATAAAAATACAGTAAGTGACACGGACGTTACCCATATTTTACCAGCACTGTGGTCAAAATTAGAAACTTTGAATATTCAAATAACCTCTCCTCAACTCCCCATGACATTCTCAAATTTTTCTGAAATTTTAGATCCTAAATGGCCACAGAAAATTCCCCATTTCCGCATCGCACGCGGGAAAGCTTTAAATGATAATTGGCAAAATTCCATTTACACAAACTATCCAACAGAAAATAATTTCTGGTTTAAAATTTTATTTATTATATGGAATTCACTGTTAACAGTTGTCATAGCTTGTTTCAGTTTCTATTATTTTGACAGAAATTATTTTCATTATTTTTTTAAATCAAGGATTAATGGGAAACAAATTAAATCTAAAAATTATGAAATTGAAGCAAGCAATGTCACAATTAAATTAAAAAAATTAAATGATAGTGAAAATAAAGAAGAAAATAATGAAGAGGTAGAAATGGTTGAAACTACCTGTTAATTTAAAAATGAACTATTTCGTAATAATACTGTAATTCTGTAACATAACCAAGTACAATAATCTTAAAAAAAAAAAAAAAAAAAAAAAAAAAAAAAAGTATAAAGTATACATTGCTAAATAAATAAACTTATAAATATAATTTAAGAAGAAATTTAAGACGTTAATGAGTAAATGGGAATAATAATAATGTGCTGTTTGCTAACTTAATCCTTTTCACTGGTTATGTTACAGAAAAAGAAAATTCAATCATGGAATTTTCTAGCGGCATGGTTGTTACTTATGATGGAATGTATGGTAATTTGGGAGAGAGACCCAAAGAACTAGCCTTGGCTAGTATTGGAGACAAAACACCTGCGTGGACCTGCCATATCAAATCACCGTGTTCACGGCTTGATCTGACACCGGCCGCTAAGAAAGAAAATTTATGGATTTACAAAAATTTGCATGGATTGGACTATGAGTATGGAAAAATAGATTTACAAGACGCAATTGATGTTGTGCAGGAGTACAGTCAGAACTCTACTGGATTGTGGACAAAGGGCAAGGAAGCTGCAGAATTCTTGTCATTAATTCTAAAAGTCAATGTTCGCAATATCGAACGCAATGAGAAAAGACTTCCTCGTGTGGAGTCCAAGATGTCTTGTCTGGCCCCTCCACACCGGTATGGGTTAAAACAGTACACCTGTGCAACGAATCGAGCAATAATATTGGCTCAGCAACTCTTCAAGTTAATCCCTGAAAATTGAAAACATTGATATTATTGATTCAAAGGCCAATATTTTTGCGACAATTTTTTTATATTCTTTTCTTATGACGTAGATAATAGAACAGAGGTTTTGAGCACTAGTAAATGTTTGAGTAAATCTGACTCAAAACAGCATGCTTAATTACTTAGTATACTAGATAAAAGATTTTAAAAGTAAAAATTGTAGTAAAAAAGAATGTGTTTATTAGCGTAGCAGTTTAGAGAATTTATAGCAAGTAATTTTTTATTTTTTTTTCTCTTAAAAAGAGCACTGAATGTAAAAATTAAGATTGTGAGTTAAAAAATATATATGTAATAAAATAATTTTGATTTTTAATTTGAAATTATGTAACAGTTTGTAGGGCAAGGTCAGGCTAAGTCTTGGTTTGTTTACATCTTCTGGAATGCGGAAGTTGCAAGGAGATAAATTTGACACCATACTTGATAAGATGTAAGTTCCAGCAGCTTCTCGTTAGAATAAATTGTGTGCATTCAGCGTTTATGCACGTGCAGTAAATGACGGCAAAACGCGTTATCAACTCAGATTACCCCCTTAATTATCCTCCCTTAATCCCCCACACTCCTATTCAACTATAAAAGACTGTAATGAGCATCAAAACAATTAGTTTACTCCCACATTTCAACCTACAACATTCAGTCAAGAGTCAAGATGTGCCCAAGAAATCCGGCGGCAGCGTTCCTGATTTACTTATCATTACACGCTCATGGAGAGTTTTTCATTATTAAAGAAATTTTCATACACTGCATTGGATCATGGGAAGTAGAGGCTATGTCCTTTATGGACATATTTCCTGTAATTAATACAAGAAGAATACCATTCTCTTCAGTAGTGGCAGAAAAAATGGGCCTGGATGAATTACGTCAACGTTTGGATGGATGCTCGGTATCTGCCTTGGGATTGGAGCAGGCCAACGCCGTCACAGGTCTGCTAGAGCTGCCATGTAACGTCGTAAGTAATGATGACTTGACACCACGCCGCTTCGAGACAACGGGGTTAGTGTGCCCAACACACACTGCAGAGAGAGATTTTTGCAGTATGAGTAAAGCATACAATTTCTTTACTCGAATGCCTACACTAAATTTACATCCCAACTCATGGGCCACCCCCGCTAACCTTCATGGACAGAACACAACGTTAACATCAGCGTTCACCTCTCTCAACACCGTGCCGGGCCACCTTAACAAGCTGGTCATCACAGAGTTCTACAGTGGAGGAATGTCACGAGGCCCAAGAATTCAAATAATTAAAATACAACCGGTCTCTTGGATTTCCGCGTATCAACAACAACAACAACCTGAGAGCGCAGCGACGACCAAAGACACAACAACTGAGCAGCCCACTAACAGCGGAGCAACTCCCATCGCTGGTCCTTCACAAGCCACAAATCCGAGGACCTCTCCTACCCTCTCTGATTTTGAACTTCCCCCAGAGATCATGGAAGAAATCGAGAACGTCTCTTCTCCAATGCAGGCATACATGATTGAAACTCTTAACAAGCTAATCGTGGAGTTAAATCAAGAAGATGTGGAGCCCATCGACTTAACAAAGGAAGCCCCACCCAAAAATGATGCCCCCACCCCAAACTGATGCCCCTTCCCTACCTTCGTTTGGCTATGTATGCACACGTTTGGTTAACATGATAAACTTTAATTTGTATTTTTGTTTCAGTAGACACTACTTTACTTTCTAGTGTAAAAGTCAATTCATTATTAATATTTTTTTTTCTTTTCTTTCTCTTTTATTTAAATATTAAATTACTTTTTCTATTTTTATTAAGCCTTTGAATTAGTTGAACATGTAATTTTATCTTAAGAAATAATAAAAAAAAAAAAAAAAAACAAACAAAAAAAAAACAAACAAACAAAAAACAAAACAAAAAAAAAAAAAAAAACAAAAACAAAAACAAAAACAAACAAACCGATTACACAAATTTCGGGTCGAAATTTTAGGGAGTTGGTGGCGTGTGACATGCTGGTGCATTATTATGCAGCTGCATGATTCACGTTATCAAGGCCATGAGATAAGAGTGAGTGCATCTCTGATGCGCTCTCTCTGTGACTCATTCTACCTTCTTGGTGACCACACACATGACCTTCTGTGCACACATCTTTCTAGCAAAATTACACACGTGTGACCTTCTAAATATGTATCTCTTCTAGCAAATTCGCACACGTGTAACTCCTTTTATTCTGGACTTTTCTGGATGATTCTAATATGTAAAGAAGGCTGGCTCAGCACTATAAAAAGGAGGACCAACAGGCTTCAGCGGTCATTGTTATCCGAGGAGATACCCGAGTTGTTTTCGATATCAGTTAGACCATCAGTCAGTGATTTACTCCGAGCTAGTAACTGAGCCAGACTTCTGTGAACTACTGTTTTTGTGGTAACTATTGTATTTCAGTGCTTTGCTCTTGGTTTATAATAAAGTTTATGCAATCTTAAATACTTGACTGTATAGTCATTTGAGTGCAATCCTTGTCAGACACCACTAGGCTAGATGTCAGTTTAATAAGACCCCCTTGGTCTAGCTAGGTAGTGTCACAATATCATGACCATTGACCATGACCAATGAATTCAGTAGTCCGACCATTGATGTCATGGTCAAAAAATCTTGACTATTTGAACCAGTAGTCTAAATATCATGACCATTGACTATGACCATTGACCATAACCATTGAATTCAGTAGTCCGACCATTAGTGCCATGGTCGAAAAAATCTTGACTACTGAAGCAAGTAGTCAAAATATCATGACCATTGACCATGACCAATGAATTCAGTAGTCCGACCATTCATTTCAATGGTCTGACCATATAGATTTTAGATATATGGTCAAATTCTGACTATTAGGCTCATTTTTAGACAAGGGAAGATAGTGGGTGGAATCAAAAAGCCTGTTTGCAATTAATCTCGAGAAGAGTTTGTACATGGTATCACCATGGATAATACCTCTGTATGAGTCGGGTGACATAATATTACCCTTCCCTTTGTATGATACCATTATAATCAGATATAATTATATAGGTATATATATATTTTCATTTTTATATTATGTAATTTCAGTAAAGGTTGTGTTTATTCTATATAAATAATTAAAATAATTAACTTATTATTTCCATGATACTGACTATAAAGTATAATTTCTATATTTTTTCAGCTTATAAATTTTATATTTGAAGTTTTTGAAGCACAAGAAATATTGGTGAAAAAATTAAACCTAGATGGCAGCAGGTGCAGGTCTGTCGTAAAGAAACTTTCTTGGCGCGAAAGAATCAGCTGGTAAAAAAATCACATGGAATTTGACGAATTCTCTCTGCAAAATGTTTTTGTATCTCGTAAAACAATTAATACGGAAAGGATTTAACATGTTTTTGGACGTTTTACCGTAGCAAAAAGGTAAATTAATATTATATCAGTCAAAATTTTGCAGGGGATTTTTTTTTAAACAAAATTTGAAGCTTTTTCTGTATGCATAATCAGAGATCCTACCCTACAGAGACGATTGTAGGAAAACTCGGTGCAGGAAAACTCGGTGCAATTTCAACTAGCTAGGAAAACTCGGTGCACGGTAAACTCGGAGCACGGAAAACTGGGAGCGCCGCTAGGAAAACTCGGAGCATCGCATATATTATAAAATATCGTATATATTATATTTATATAACCAGCTATATTGTCGCCTCCAAACACAAAAGTTACAGGGGACTTAATTAAATACTATGAGGAGCATCACTATATCGTAATTTATCCTTAAGGTAGAGATAATGTCGGTCAGCTGTTTTCTTAGCTTCATTTGATTAACATGTAAACCTTACCAAATTCACAAAAATTCTGAAATTTTTTTGAGAGGCAGATATTAGTGCCTAAAAGCCATAGAAAAAATTTCAAAACAATTTAACGAGCCGATTTTTTTTAATTAATTTATTTAATTTTCAGCATAGGGCTTTAATTCCCATGGAGAGACAAACTAAAAAATTAATTAAAAAAAATCGGCTTGTTAAATTGTTTTGAAATTTTTTCTATGGCTTTTAGGCACTATATAATATCTGCCTCTCAAAAATTTTTCAGAATTTTTGTGAATTTGCTAAGGTTTACATGGTAATCAAATGGAGCTAAAAAAACAGCTGACCGACGTTATCTCTACCTTAAAATAATTGTTCTCTAGGGCTTATAAATATTTATAAATTGTGTATTTGCCATGATAATTTTTTAAGAATTGTAATTATTTGTGTAATTATTTTTTGATGGTAAAAAATTATAAAATTTAGATCAGAACATAGATATTATAACAAAATGACTGTTCACTTTCTGAAGTAAAGGAAGTAATTATTTAGTCCAGTTTCTGAGATGGTAATTTTTTTAGTTGAAAAAGATGCTGATTTGACTTGATTTGAAAATGGCCGCCAGATTTCCAATGATATTCTCATTATTTATATCCTGAATATATCTCAAATACTAGATTGACTTTTGCTTCATTTTTTTTCTTTTTGCTGAATATTTATGTTATAATGTAAGGAAGGTTTACTATAATTTTCAGAGTGATTCACCATGCATCTCCTAAAATTAGTGACAATTATAACCCTTTTAAAACAACATACAGTTGAAATTTTTTGCTATATATTATATATATGTAATGTATCTCTTGAAACTTTACTTGATATCTTTCTATTTTTTATTTATTTATTTATATATAATATGTATATTATATATATATATTTTTATTTTAATTTTTTTTTTAACTTTTTCTTTATATATAAAGCTGTGCATGCAATGAAGTAGATTAGTTGCATCTGTGATTATACAATTCTTATTCTTACCAATTCTTATTTAACTTTAACATAATATTTTGCTGCCTTGAGCCGTAATTCATCTATATAGATATTTTATTCTTTTATCTAATTTTTAATTAAAATACATTTGCATTGCATATAAATTTATATGTAAATATATTAGGTTCAACAAAATGCATTTTCACATAAATTAAATACTTTTTTAAAGATGTTTTTATATGATGTGCTGCTATAAATTTACTTTTAAATTCTTAACTAAATTCATGCATACTTTTCTAAATAATAAATTTTAAAACTGGTATAGGTATTGTATTATATACTAATTAACGCAATAATACGGAAAAAAAATCAAAATAAAAGTGTTTTTTATTTTATATAAACATACTGTTTTACATTGATCACATAAGCTAAAATATCACATAGGAAATAATGTTCGTCTACTTAAAAATTGATGCTTAAATTGTACAAAATAATACATTATAATTATCTTATTGGAATCTATATAATTAAATGCAAAGCTATAAATAGAAGCAAAATCCACACCATAGCTGGAAATGAGGGGAGAGGGGAGGGGTCAGTACTATATATAGGTGCCTAGTAGGAGATGTTGTGGGCCACACCCTCCACATATGATAGTCATAGGCTGGGTGACCCTTAGCCCATGAAAGTTATTGGGCTGCGCCTCGCCCCATTGTTCAAGTGCACGTGCACTAATTACCTCTTACCTGCTACCTGTTTTTTTTAATCCAGGTAGTAAAGAAACTTGTTGACAACGTTTGAACGCCATAAAATAATGTACGGTTGAAAGTATTTCAATATTATTACAATTTATTACCATTCCCTATTTTTCAGCATTGCATGTATATTATATTATATAAAATATATATAATGATTAATCGTCATCATATATAAAACATATTAAGAGGCATTCACAAAGTCCTAAGGCCACATTTAGGGCTCGATAATTTAAAGCCCGATTTTATGCATGCTTTTTAGACCCAAAATTTCTGGTCTTAAATTATCGAGCCCTAAATGTGGTCTTAAGACTTTGTGAATGCCCCGTATTTATTTTCCTTTCCCTTTAATTAAATAAAAATATATTTCTTCACATTTATGCAATATGTAATATTAATTTTTTTTTTCAAATTCAAATATTCAATTTCAATGTGTTAATGATAATATATATAATGTCATATAACAAATAAAAATGAAAATTGATATAAGAATGTAATTGTTCTCATAAAGTTATATGGACATTATGGACAACAAATTGCTGTACCGCTGTTCCTTTTATGAAAGCACTTAAATTTTTCCTTTATTTACAATAAATATTAATTAAATAATGAAATTATTTGAATTATTTATAAATAGTATTATATAATTTAATATAGAATTAGTGATATTCATAGTATTTAAGCCCTCCAATAATTTTTTTGTATGAAGGCAACAAGAAAATTACATGTGTTCGATTTTTGTTATATTTTATTATTTTTATGCTATATAATATACATATTCTAAAATCCATATACTAGTATAGGGATCTTGCAATATATGCGATGCTCCGAGTTTTCCTAGCGGTGCTCCCAGTTTTCCGTGCTCCGAGTTTACCGTGCACCGAGTTTTCCTAGCTTGTTGAAATTGCACCGAGTTTTCCTGCACCGAGTTTTCCTGCACCGAGTTTTCCGGATACCTACAGAGACCTCCGTGTCTTATGGTCAGAAATTTGACCTGCAGCTTGGCTGAGTTTCACTGTAACTGAGAGTGGCGGTGCCAGTGAATCGCAGCGGCACGGGGCACGGCCCGGTTCTCGCTGGCTGCGCGGGCAATTTCAGCCAGCAAGAACCGGGCCGTGCCGAACATTTAGCAGCGCCGCCAGCGAGATTTGCGAGAAGCTCTGATCAAATCTCTGGCCATAAGACATGGAGGTCTCTGTAGGGTCTCTGATGCATAATTATTCATGATCGAATTAATACAGCTGTATATAGGTATGATACTGTATACAGTACAGTAATGTATTTCGCCATTTTACACCGGTATTTTATTGCGTGTATTATACAGTATAACAGATCTTAGTTTACCTCTAGACAGTTCAGTAGACTAGACGGCGCCAGCTATATCAGCCAATGAAAGGGTGGCCAGCAGTCATTCTAGCCTTTTCATTGGCTGATATCTGGCGCCATTTAGTCTAGACTGGGGACTGTCTAGAGGTAAACTAAGATCTGTTATACTGTATGCTAGATTGCTGGTATAAATGCATACATAATGCATATTATGCAAGTTACATTAAGCTAAAATATTTCTCGATCTTTTCATCAGGCCTCTACCGATCCAACAATTAACAGTTCCTGCCATTATATTCTCTGCCGGCAATGAACATCCCATGCCTGTGTGATGGTAAGAATATTTTATAATGCTAAGAATATCACCTGCATTATCACAAGGGTATACATAAATAAGAAATTTGAGAGAGCTTTGACGAATAAAATAAATGCTCATCTTGCGTTCCTTATTTACATTTACGGTACTGGGTATAATGTATACACAGCTAGGCGGGACCACATGGCTTACATGCAATGGTATCAACAATGATGTGTATTGTTTATCTGTATCTTTGGAGTTGAATACATATATCACTATTGCCTTCTTTTATCACTCATATACCTTGAAGCCAAACATCTTTTGTGATATATGTCACCCGTAGGGCCTGTGTATAGGCATTAAATTTATGTGGCCCTGTCGGTATACCCAGGGGCAAAACCAGTAGCGCTAGACTCTGCAGAGGGAGGGGGGGGGTTGTGTGCTTGATCCTGCAATGTTAAGTTTGGTGCCTTAGGGGGTTGGGGCAGTGGGTGCGGCAACACCCCCTCCACCACTGATACCCCTCTTAAGGCGCATTTCCATGGAGCGTGGAAAGTGGGGTTTTGCGCGGCTAGAAAGGCGCACTTTTGCTTCAATGTCATATGGCGGCCATGTTGGCGTGGATAAATCACGGCGCAATTTAATCGCTGCGGGAAAGCGATTTTCCCACGCTAACATGGCCACCATATGACATTGAAGCAATAGTGCGCCTTTTTTGCCGCGCCAAAAAGCCTCACTTTCCACGCTCCATGGAAATGCACCTTTATGGCAGTCCAGCTAGACACGACTTATCTAAATGGTCACAAAAATCTCAAATGGTGTCTTTCCTGTATATCTGAGGTTGTGTTACAGCTGATAAGAGTCCAGGGTTTATGAATACAATATGCTAGTTTGAACTTCTATGACTTTGCTTATAGGCTGCTGAATTTCAATAAGAGCGTTGACCTCAAAAATTGTTATTGCAGAAATGGATTGAGGGTGCAAAGTTATGCCACTTTTATTTTTTTCAGATTTTTTTAGAGAATATAGAATAGAATAGAATAGAATAGAATAGAATAGAATAGAATAGAATAGAATAGAATAGAATAGAATAGAATAGAATAGAATAGAATAGAATAGAATAGAATAGAATAGAATAGAATAGAATAGAATAGAATAATTTCTTTATTATAGGCGATGTTTGGCTCAGACTGAGCCATTCTTACACATAACCTCTATACAGATACGTACATAACAAACATATTCATGGAATAAAATAATGTATTTTCTTCTTATCCTTGCTTCATATAGTATCACAACTGTTATAATAAGATTTATTTTAAGATTTATAACAGGAACTTTAAAAATATTGCACTTTCTTTAAATTTATAAACATATGAAATATAATCACTTCACTTTTTGTTATTCTTGACGTATCACTTAATTTATACAGATATCATAATAACAATTTGATAAACATTTTTCTTATAAACATTACAATAAAATTCAATTTAAAACTTTTAAAATAACATATTTATATAAATAATATCACTCAATTTGACAGCATGGACTAATTATTTATTAAAAACCTTAATTTGAGATCTTATAAGAAGGAATTCATTAACAAGCGATTTAAAAGATGCCAATGAGGTAGCTTTACATGTAGTTTCAGGTAGCGAATTCCAGAACCTCGCTCCGTTGAATGCAATTGAATTTACAAACATTTGACAATGAGAACGGGGTAATTTAATAAACAAACTATGCAAAATAGAGCTTTGGAAGTATTGCCAAAAAGTTTTATCGAAGTCGGGTTTGAATCCACTCCTCTTTTAGGGTCTATCCTTTTATTATGAGAAGCGTCCAGAGGCGTCACTTTCTCTGAACTTTCAATATTTTTTTAAAAATAGTTCCCGGACTCTAAAAAATCTGAAAAAAATCAGAATAGCATAACTTTGCACCCTCTATTCATTTCTGCAATAAAAAAATTTTGAGGTCGATACTTGTCTTCATTAAACCAAGCCCTTGAAGCTGATGTCATTAGTCAAATTTTAACTTCAAATTTTCTCAACAGATCTCTGCTGTTCGAAAGTCTACTGAGAGCTGTGATATTGAACATTAAGATCTGCAAGCCGACGCTACACTTACAAGGTTTTATGTTCAGAACATGCCTAATTGAAATGTACATTACACTTTGAGCGTAAGTAAACATTACCACCATTCTTGTATTAAAAAAACAAACAGACTCATTTAAAAACATGTCTAAATTAGAAATTTATAATGTAAAAAATTCACCAAAAGTGCAGAAAATTTATGATGTTAATAATGTTAAGTCAGCATCAATTCCTTGGCTTAACTTAAAATCAGTTCATCGTCCCAGAAATGTGAATGAAAAAGGATTTTTTAGTAAACTGAATGAGCCTTACATTGAAAGTCTATGGAACTTAATTCAATATTCAATACCTCCATTCTTAGATAAAAAATATCATTCAATAAATGTAAAAGAACTTGGTAAAAATGCAGCCAATAATATTCTTTGTAATACAAAATTTGTAATATGGAATGAAGCAATGGGGCTTCCACTTTTTAATTTATTAAAAATTAAAATTTTAAAATACAAATGGGCAAAATATCATAGTTTAGAAGCATTAGAAGAATGGAAAATTGAGGTTGATAATATTACTAACTCTTTGAAATTGATATGGACGGAACCTGATTTTCAAACACCAATCAAAATGGACTTGTGCTCAAATCCATCTGATTTTCTTCTCGAGCCGTCTATCTTGATTTAGCTACCGTGGCAGCCGGTATTGTTCCATCAGTGGCTTATGGTGGCTCTGGCGGAAGTTCTGATGTTCGAGAAGGAATTTGTGGACTTCCGACATTGGCCAATGTGCAAAGAGCTAGTACGACCAATTTCAAAGTTCATTTCATTAGCACAATTAGCAAAAGATTTTATAATGCTTGGTTTTGATGTTTTAAATAGTACATTAATATCTGGTACAGAAACTTATACTGATTCTCATGTAAAAATTGTTAATATCGTACTAGCTTGTGTTGTTATACTAGAGTTACTTGTTACCAAAAAAGCTGAATCATATTTAAAAGTATTAAGAAAAAATTTATGGACGAATAAATCAAAAGTTGGTAAAGTTAACAAATCATCTTACGTTCCACGAAATTCTTTCCAATTAGATTCAAACTATCAATTTCCATTTTATATTGATATTTTAAATTTAGAAACCATGCATGTACCAACCTCAACAAAACAAGAATTTGGTTATCCAAGAAATACATCTTATACACAACGAGATGATAATAAAACCTCAAAGAAATTAAGTTTAGATGAAAAATATATACTAAACTTAATAAAAAATAATCAAGAAGGTTCAAAAGTTGATGTCAAACAGAGATGTGAATTGACCGTGAGAGTTATCCAAGAAAAAGTCATCGGTACTGGAAAATTGCCTCGAATCACCTCACTGGAAGTCAAGAAAATTTTCAATTCTCCGCGAGCTGAAATACAGGCTGAAAAAATTTTCAACGAAGATTCTACAGAAAATATTGTCAACGCCATTAGACAAGCCATGATGTACGATGAAATCTCCAAACAATTAGTTGACGCTGAGAAAGAAAACAGTGCAGCGGCACAAATAATTAGACTTCAACTAGAAGTATTAGAAGAAGAACAAATTTCTAAATTGATAAACATATGTAGATTAATTTTTAATATAAATATAGTATCAAATGATTATGATCTAAATATTATGAATGAATTGATAGAAACAACTTCAAGAATTGGAATAAATACGAGTGAAGGTAACTTTTTAACATTTTATTCAAAATTTCCAAAAGAATGGAAGAAAATTGTTAATATTTCAGAAAAAATACCAAACTTAGATTCTAATTTTGATGATCGTATAACTTCATTTGAAAATAGAATTGGACGTCTAATTACTAACATTTCATATAAAAGTTACTGTGTTTTGAAACACGGAGGTGAACAATTTGCTGGAGTAACTGTTATACAATACATTCTTCCCTGTCTCGTAGCAAAGTATTTGAATGAACATGAAGTTGATAATTTAGAAAGCTTACAAAATCTTCATGAAATTATTAGAAGTTATGAAATCTCGTACAATGAATGGAATACTGGATGTAAATCCAATTGTTCGAATGAATGTGAATCCAGTTCAAATGAAATAAAAAATGAATCAAGAGAAATTGTAAATATTTATGAAGGACTTGAAATATCAACATTAGATATTAATTATTTTTGGAAGCTTGTGAATTCAAATGTACAATCGTTTGTTAATAAATTAGTAAAACCTCAAAATAATATTACAAATGTTCTTACAAATATTCATAGTTGGTATTTAATGAGTTCTGATATGCCATGTTTTATTTTTGCTACAATCTTAAATAAATACCATGAATTTGTTGATAAATTTACTGGAGCCATGTTTTTAATATTAGCAAATCATTGTAGATTACCAATATTTGGTAAATCAATTCCTTCATATCCAGAATTAAGTGAACTCTATTTTACAAGTGCAGTATTATCAGATATAGAAATATTATATATTGTAGAACAATTTTTGAAATGCAAATCACAAGTTATGTCATTAAATAAGATGAATTCAGAATTCTGTGGAATCTTAGAAAAAGTACTGTCGTTAAATAATATAACAGACAAAAATGAATTAATGAAATTTGTGGAACAAAAAAAGGACAAACTTTATATATTTTATAATAACATCAAAAAAAGTAAACAAGAAAATTATGAAACAATATTTTCTGAAGATATGTTAACGTTACTACCTCATTGTACATATAGTTTAAATGTACAAAATGCAGTATCATGTTATTTGAAATATAATTTTGATGCATTAGAAAATCTGTTACCAATTTTATTTCCAAAAGTATTAAAAATTGATAAGAAATGCAGAAATTGTTCTCAAGTAGAGGAGGATTGTAAATTCCTGGTGTGTAAACAATGTGTTACCGACAAAAGTTACCCGGATGTGAATTATTTTTGTGGGCTAAGTTGTGAAGATGAGAGGTGGCAAACTGAACATATGGCTGAACATTTGGAGTTTAATTGAGTTAGGCTTGCCAGTCAAACCTTCATAAATGAATTTTTTTATTGCATATTTGGGTAGAAGACCTTGAGTAAATTTCAGATTTTTTTTAACCCTTTTAACGCCCTCAAAACAAAGACACTGATGTGACTGATGTCATAAAAACGTTGCATGTCTTTCGGGATCCCTATGATTAATTGCGGGTTGTAATATTGAGTTATGTCACAGCATCTTTTCCCTCGATTTTGAGGATATTAGAGGGTTAAAAAAAGTCATAAAAACTCTTGATAATACATACAGTACAAATAACTTGAGGTCCTCTATCCAAATATGCAATAAAAAAATTAATGAAAAGATGTTCATTCCTTTGATTAAGTAATAAAAGAAATGTGATCTCTGTAAAAACCTCTTTAACAGTGTCATATATGTATCATAGAGTTTGGGGTGAAGGGGATTGGGCCATTTGTTTTCCAAGTATTGTACAGCTTTCATCCCAGCAAAATTTACGCATCAATAAATATAAGTGTGGGCCAGAGTACAAATAAAGTACAGTGATATATGTGATAAAATGCAATCAAATTATTTTGTGTAATGCTTTGGGGCCAGTTCAATAGATTGTAGAACATAAAATTAATATTCAATCACATTAAATCTATGATGGTTAAGTTCAACTGGTTATTCCGATTCTTTCATTCAGGGATAATAATTTGATTGCTTTCTCTAAAATGATAGCTTTTATTATATGCCTTAATTAAGTTAAATGATTTTTTTTCTCTAAAATGATAGCTTTATTATATGCCTTAATTAAGCTAAATGATTTTTTATTGGAATCTCTCATTGTCAGAACTGCTGTGCTCTGGAGTAGGTTTCCATTTTTATTTTTCAATACTCTAATACTTAAAATTCTTAAACATTTTTTATATTTAAAAACTGGAAATAACTATAAAGCCATGTAAATAAATTCTCTCTGGAATGAGGGCACAAAGGAAAAGGCTGCTGTGCAGACCAGTCCTCTTTTTATATGATTTTGTTTCCCCCTACTTAAAATTTTGTGACATTTGTGCTTCTGCTTGCACATCTTAAAACATACTTTTTAATACTTAAGGGTAAGGTAACGCCACCAATGTTAAAAAAAAATCCCTCTCACAAAAATTCTGAAAAAAATTTAAAATGTTCTCCTCTATACCCCCTATCAGTACCTAAAATATCAGGTATACAAATACGATCTAGTTTTTGAGTTATAAATTTTTAAAGTTGACTACTTTAACATGGAGAAATGAAACTCCCATGTTAAATTGGTCAACTTTAAAAATTCATAACTCAAAAACTAGATCGTATTTGTATACCTAATATTTTAGCTACTGATAGGGGGTGTAGAGGAGAACATTTTAAATTTTTTTCAGAATTTTTGTGAGAGGGATTTTTTTTAACATTGGTGGCGTTACCATATAATATATCGTTACCTTACCCTTAAATTGAACTTTGATTATTTTATTTATGATAGTTTGCTGTAAGAAATTAAAATTAATTGAATCTGATATATAATAAGATGCTTCACTCATGAATGTATTATTTTCTCAATAAATGTAACAATTTTTAAAATTATCAATCAATAAAATATGTATATTATGTACTATATGTATTGTATTTATATATTTTTGGAACAAATTCCTATCTTTCTTCGACTCTAGTAGAATACTGTATTATTACGTGTACTGTATATTAATTTCAGCATCATTAAGATTCTTAACAAATTATTTTGATACTATATTTCCATTTTTTTCTTATTTGATCGATATTAATGGAGCAGAGACCTAAAAACAAATATTGCAGCAATGGATAGAGGGTGTTAAGTTGTGCCACTAAGATTTTTTTTTTTGTTTTGTTTAGAGCTCGGGAAGTATTTCTAAAAGGTTATTTAAAGATCAAGTTCAAGCCTCACCCCTTTTAGTTCTATCTTGTTATAAAAGAAGTGATAATGTTATAAGGAGACAGAAAAAACACAAACAATTATAATAAAAATTTTAATGATCAATACAAAACCATTTTTCTAAATTTTTTTTTTTTTTTTTTGGTAACTGTTCAGAACAATTTTGAATTTATTTGTTAACTCTTGTCAAAATAAACAAATTAATTGATTTAATTATTGTGCAAAACTAGCACTACAAGTGGCATAGTCACATTGTTGTTTTAGTGCAATTTATTTCAGGAACAATTGTCAATAACTTAATTTTATATGTAAACATTATCATTAACCAGTTAACATTATTTAGAAGCAAGTTGCTCATCTTAATACAGGTCATTTTTATACAGAAAATATTATTTTAGTCATTAAAAAATAATTTACATGAATTAAGGGTAAGGAAGGTAACACGGATCAGCTGATCGACATAGTCCCATTTGATAAACATGTAAACCTTAGCAACCTCATAAAAATTATGATCTTTTTTTTTTTTTTTTTTTTTTAAGACAGATTTTTGTATCTACAAAACACACAAAAAATTTCAAAGCAATTATTCAATAATCATTATTTAATTTTCAGCATAACACTTTCCCATGAAGAACTAAATTAAAAACTAAATTTAACAAAATTGTTTGAAATAATTGCTTTGAATTTTTTTTTGTGGTTTTTATGTACTTAAATCTGCCCCTTAATTTTTTTTTAAATATTTGTAAATTTTTGTAAGATTTACATGTTAATCAAATGGAACTATGTCGATCAGCTGATCCGTGTTACCTTACCCTTAAATCTTTGACTTAAATTTAGAACATGCCTTTTTTTTCTTTTCTATTTTTACTGTTTCACATGAACAATAATTTCAAAGGTTGCAAAGAAAATTAAACGAGGCAACAAATCTCTCGCCAACACAAACAATTTTTTTATACATACTTTATTTAAAATTCAAACTATGAGATATTAGAATGTGAAAATTTTAGTAGTGGCTTAAGGCTAAGGTAACGCCACCAATGTAAAAAAAAATCCCTCTCACAAAAATTCTGAAAAAAATTTAAAATGTTCTCCTCTACACCCCCTATCAGTAGCTAAAATATCAGGTATACAAATACGATCTAGTTTTTGAGTTATGAATTTTTAAAGTTGACCAATTTAACATGGGAGTTTCATTTCTCCATGTTAAAGTAGTCAACTTTAAAATTTTATAACTCAAAAACTAGATCGTATTTGTATACCTGATATTTTAGGTACTGATAGGGGGTATAGAGGAGAACATTTTAAATTTTTTTCAGAATTTTTGTGAGGGATTTGTTTTAACATTGGTGGTGTTACCTTACCCTTAATCGAAAGAAGGGGTAAAAATATGTTACTGTGAATTTTTTCAGATTTTTCTGAGATCGGGAACTATTTTTTAAAAAAAAATATTGAAAGTTTATTTTAAGCCGTCACGGGCGGCACTGCCCTATCCTTTTTCTTAAGGAGTGCCGCCCGTGACGTCATCAAAATACATTTTCAATCATTTTCTAAAAATACTGTAGTTCCAGGTCTCAGAAAAATCTGAAAAAATTCACAGTTACATATTTTTACCCCTTCTTTCGATTAAGCCACTAAAATTTTCACATTCTAATAACTCATTGTATAACTTTTTTTAGGAAACATTAAAATACATAATCTTGTGATTTTTTTTTCACACTTAAAATATGCCTTTTAGTTCACACTTAAAAGAAAAATAAGCAGACTTTATTAAATTAAGTGCCACAGAATACATTAATTTGTGATTATTTTATGGCAAATCAAACAGATTTATATCAATAAAAAAAATTGACATCTCTTTAAAATAAAAAAGGTGCCAATCAAATGACACAAATGAAAAAATATATTAACATTTGTTTAAATCTGCACTATAACGAACTGTAAAAAACAAAAAGGAGTTTAATATATTCTAGTTAGAACAATTATGAAATATCACTTGTTATGATCAGTTTTATAAGAAAATTTTTCAACATTTGTAAATAATAAATACATTAAATTTATTGAAAATATAAAAAGGTTATGTTGCAAATTACTAATAACAGCATTAAACTAATTAATAACCATCTTTTACAAATAAAGTATTGACCTCAAAATTTTTTATTGCAAATCATGGAGGGTGCAAAGTTATGTCACTCTGAATTTTTAAAGCCTGGGAAGTATTGCTAAATTTTTTTAGTGAAGTCAGGTTTGAACCCACACCCTCTTTTAAGTCCTTTCCTTTTATTAAAAGAGGCGTCACTCTCTCTGTACTTTCAATAATTTTTTAAAAAATGTTCTCAGACTCTCAAATATCTGAAAAAAATCAGTAAAATAACTTCATTTTGTCAATAAAAAATTGTTTGAGGTTGATACACCATTAAAATTTAAACTATTCTATTACATAAGAAACAAAGAAGTGTTGGCATAAGACATTATTTGAAATCTGATAACTCAAAAGTACTTGGTGAACACTGGAGGTCCCTTGATGAGCCTTGCGGCCTCACTCGATGGTGGACACTAGAGGTCTCTCATGATGAGCCGCGCGGCTTCGTGCAGCTCCTGCAGCCGGTAGTCGTCGGGCAGTGGCAGGTTGCTCATCACGTCCACCAGCCTGCGTCCCGGGGAGGAGGTTCCGCTTGCCACTAACAGGGAGCGAGCGAGGGCAATGCTGCGACGAGCTATCTCAGACTGACACAACCTGTAACAAAAACCTCAAACTTCAACACTGAAGCCATGATCATGAATCTAATTACATATAGATGAGGTCTAACTATAATACAGGCTTAACTTTGTTGATTTCGATTGTTGAAACAATGGACAACATACATGTATGAAAAAAAATTATTGCAGAAATGAATAGAGGGTACCAAATTATGCTACTTTGATTTTTTTGAGACCCAGAACTATTTTTAAATAATTATTGAAAGTGCGGCCACGTCCCTTGGAGGCGTCAATAGGCGTCCAGTCTCTATCCTTTTTATTAAGGATTCAGGAATGCCAACTGAAATCACAGGACTTTCAATAATTACTTAAAAATAGTTCCGGGTCTCAAAATCTGAAAAAAAATTCAGAGTAGCATAATTTGTTACCCTCTATTCATTTCTGCAATAATTTTTTTTCATGCATGTTGTCCATTGACATATTTAGGTGAGGCCTAAAGTTAGACTTCTTGGGTTGGGTTATTAACTACTAGATCAGGAGTATACCTCGATACAACACAAACTTTGCTGATGCTGCAGCTCTAACTTGTAAGACACAAAGAAATGCAGATTTGGGAGAAGTAAGAAGACAACCCAGTCTATCTATCAAAAAGTATTTGAGTTCACAACACCCTCCATAGACAACGTGACAATGCCCACACACACAAACAGAGCAGGGGTAACGTTTATTCTGTCTCAAGGTGAACGTCACAGTTCGTCAGTTAAAAATAATTTTTTATGAGGGTTTGTAATTTTTTTTATAAATTTTATAAATAAAACATTAAATTTCAGGACAATATTAATGTAAAATAATTTAAGGGAAAGGGAACGCCAGAGTTGCGCCGCGATCACAGCGCCTCTATACTGTATCAATATTCAAATTGTCCCACTCTAAAGATACCACGCAAGTCACGGCAGTTTTATATTCAATTTATTTATAAATAATGAGTTAAATAATAACTGTTATGGTTGTTTTATTTATAAAACTTTTTTTTCATTACTATAAAACATTTTTGGAAAGTTTTTACTTTAGGTGAGTGGATTATAAGCGTTGTTTTGGTTCATTAGTCAGCCTGTTTCATTCGCCAGTTGTTTAATGGCCGACCAAAAAGGGGGGGGGGGGGGGGGGGGTGAGACGTGCGAGTGTCAAAAATCGTGCAGTTATTATCAATTTACGTCGCTCCCACTCTCATAATTGTCTTTTTTTTTTTTTTGCTGTGAAGGTTTGTCCTAGTGCATTAAGTTTGTTTCTAGTTTTTTTTTAAAAATCGGACGATTGGATTATAGAATTTTTCTAATGTCACTGAAATGCAGCGTATGCTTGTTCAATAAATGGGTTTAGTTTCAATACACGTAACTCGGAAACTGGATCGTATTTGTATTGACGATATTTTAAGAGCTAATGAACGACATAGAGGAGAATATTTTAAAATATTTTCGGAGGAACAAATGAGAGTGGAAAATTTAACATTGGTGGCGTTACCTTACCCTTAACTAAAGTGAGCAAAGTTTTAAAATATTAATTGAATAAATGTTAGCCAAGAAAAATGTGTGAATTATTTTTCTTTAAAAGTAAATTTAGTGAATTTCAATGACTTTCACATTCCTGCCCTGTGTTCTACTGACCTGTCCTTAGGAGAGTCTGACGGCAGACTGGTCAGCTGATTCAAGAGGGAGAAGACTTGCTGTCGCAGAGCCTCCAGGTTGCCGAGGGCACGCCCACGGTTGCCCGGCTGCAAAGCTCGCACCTCCTCGAGCAGGGACAGGTAGTCAAGGTACACCTTGCCACGTCGCTCCCAGCCGTCAATCTCACGGCTGTGAGGAAGGAGGCCTTGCAGGAGACGACTCACCAGGGCATAGTCCTCTGCAACCAAACATGTGGCATGAATGCGAGGTGGAAAAACAGATCACTAAATTGAGGATATAAAGGGCTCTGAGTGCAGAAATTCTAGCTGTTTGTATCCTGTAGCATTGGAAGAATAATGAAACTATAGGGCATCGTCACGAGATTGTTGGGTTGCCTACTTACAGGATAACGCTCAGCTATTTACCTCCCCTCGCTTCCCCTACTGTTATCATACCATACGCTTAAGGGTAAGATAACGCCACCAATGTTAAAAAAAATCCCTCACACAAAAATTCTGAAAAAAATTTAAAATGGTCTCCTCTATACCCCCTATCAGTAGCTAAAATCTCAGGTACAGTATACAAATACAATCTAGTTTTTGAGTTATGAATTTTTAAAGTTGACTAACATGGAAGTTTCATTTCTCCATGTTAAAGTAGTCAACTTTAAAAATTCATAACTCAAAAACTAGATCGTATTTGTACACCTGATATTTTAGCTACTGATAGGGGGTGTAGAGGAGAACATTTTTGATTTTTTTCAGAATTTTTGTGTGAGGGATTTTTTTTTTTTTTAAATTGGTGGCGTTATCTTACCCTTAAAACCATTGGAAAAAAAAAATAAAAAAAAATAGAAATATTGACTTTGTTGCCAGGTATAATTATTTAAAGACACGAAACTGTAGTTTGTGTATTCTTAATAAACTAGCAGACGATATGGAAACGATATAACTGTAATAATTGCCGTATATAATTTATAATTAAATTTTTTTAACTACATTTTCTCCTCTTACACGCTGCTGATGCAACACAACAATATGGTGCGGCAGGTTTCTGTAAAGTATGCAATATGCAGTGACGTCACATGGGCCTGGCCTATATACTGTGGCTGCTGATTTTACAATGTTAATCATATATGAGGAAGCCTTGTCAGCACACATAGTTCAAACTGTATGCTGAGAAGTATGCGAGTAGCTAAGAAACTTTATTCTCCAATAAAAATTTACAAGAAATATATTTTTCATTGTTTTATAAAAGGCCACTAAACAACACTTGAGTTTGCACCCACCATTGATGACTGCGTCAGAGGCAAGGTGTGTGACCACAGTGTCGTGACAACTCTGCCAGTCCTGGGCGTGCAACTGGAAGCACGCAGTCTCAGGGTGCCTGTGAACCAACAGGGTGAGGAGGTCAATGTTGCAATGAGATGTGCCTTTCATTGAAGATTATTATAGCAAGAACGAGCCAGTCAGATTTACAGTTTAAAAATCGCTTATAAAGGCCTTAAATTATAAATAATAAAGTCACCAAGTGTTGTTAGATTTTTATAAATCAACATTCGTATTATTTTTTTCCATACATGGTGGAGGCGTGCAAAGTTGCGGTGCAAAGTAAGAAATTTAATCCTTGCCTACGTCACAACTCAATGCTAATCGGGGCTGACTGTGAGTTGTGACGTCAGCAAGAACCTTCTTTGCAATGTAACTTACCGTTAGCACGGCTGCATGGCGAGTGGATTAAAAGAATATGAATATTAATTATAAACTTTCGCTACACTTGGTAAATGCCTAATTTGTAATTTGAGGCTTGCCCCTTTAATATCAAAATGCTTAAAATTGTCATAAACAACACAGTCCAACAGTGACTTTAAACCCGTTTTTGATGTACAGTATATGTTAAGCGAGTATTTAATTCTTTTAATTCTTATTCCATCTGTCTTTGAAAACAGAAAAATTAAAATTAAGGGTAAGGTAACGCCACCAATGTTAAAAAAAATCCCTCTCACAAAAATTCTGAAAAAAATTTAAAATGGTCTCCTCTACACCCCCTATCAGTAGCTAAAATATCAGGTATACAAATACGATCTAGTTTTTGAGTTATGAATTTTTAAAGTTGACCAATTTAACATGGGAGTTTCATTTCTCCATGTTAAAGTAGTCAACTTTAAAAATTTATAACTCAAAAACTAGATCGTATTTGTATACCTGATATTTTAGGTACTGATAGGGGGTATAGAGGAGAACATTTTAAATTTTTTTTCAGAATTTTTGTGAGAGGGATTTTTTTTAACATTGGTGGCGTTACCTTACCCTTAAAAAAAAAAAAAAATACAATAATACAAACATTTCTAAACTTGTTTCATTAAATTAAGTGCTGGAAAAGTTAAAAAAATAATAATCTAAAAATTGAGAAATAATTTGTTTTGTTTATGATATGGTTTATAAAAGGTGATACTCACATTGCACGACATGCGGCGAGGTAGGCCTTTGCTTGGAAGATTAGGGTGGCTGGTACGTTGAGCTGAGTCACCAGGAACTGCTCACGAGGGTGAAGCTCCTCCGGACTCGACCAGCCAGAAGTGTCCACGGACACGTGTCGCAGGATCAGCTGTTCGATGGCACTGCGGCGACTGCAAGACGAGACAAAAGTTTGAACCTAGGATTTTGTACATAACCTCTGGATAGGTGATAAATATGATGATGCTGCCGTCGGTGAGGCACAGTCGTGAGGAGGAAGTGGGTGGTGGCTACAACAGTAACCAATGGGATGTCCGCCATCTTACGTTGGGGAACTTCCATACAGTTTACAATGCAGATGGTTGCGCACGGTTGTCATCTTACGTTGGAGATTTGTCTCAGTAGCTCTGAATGCTATTGGTATAGAGATAACCTATCCAGAGGTTATATTATTATATACAAAATCCTTAGTTTGAACTATCGGTACATGTTGGTGCAATGCAGCAGTTTCACTTTAATGACCATGTAGTCTGTTTTTTGAATAAATATAATTTCTGTATGTACTTTAATTTCTTTTAAGAATGAATTTCAGTTGAATGAGATCTCCAAATGCCAGTGGCGTAGCCAGGATTTGCCCAAGGGGGGGGGGGTTCTTCAGGACAAAGATTGAGAAAAGCCCACTGGGGGGTTTGGGGGGCGAAGCTCCCCAATAGCCCGCCGCAGGCACAATTTTTTTTAAGGACACGCCCCTTTTTTAGGGTAAAATAATGGAAAAATAATGATCGGAAAAAAAATATATATATTAGAGGGTAAAATATATGGCCTGATGCAATTTTTTTAACATTTTATATTTTTTTCACACCATTTTTCAATTTCTTTTGAATACGTGCGTATAATAAATAAAGCTTTGAGTAAATCATTTTAATTAAATCAAGTAATTCATGTAACCACTTTATATTATTTTTATAGAATCAGTGTACGTGATGTCATTTAATTGAATTTGATTTTTAAAATTTATTTAATAATCCAAGTTCACATCATTAAGATATTGTGAAAAATAAATAAATAAAAAAGGGAATTGCTTCTCTTATTTTTGTTAAATTTTGTCTGCACCGGGCGCGTGGAGCAACCAATTAAATGAAAGTGCGGCACACGTGAGAGCATTTTAATTATTACAATAGTAGTTATATGCACATGCAGTTTGTAAGGGAAATAAAACATTTATTTATGAATCGCACTTTTTCCTGTTAAAATTAGAAACTAACTTATAATTTGTTTATTTTAAAGAAAAGACTACTTGATACCCCTAAATTTCAACTTTTTATTTAACTTTTTTTTTTCAAATTTCTATAATTTTTCCTTTTTTCTTCTTATATCCAGTCATTACTCGATCTTCATGGGGGGGGGGGGGGGGTTAAACCCCGAAAAAAAACCCCGTGGCTACGCCACTGCAAAATGCAACAAGACTTGCAGGGAACTTAGAATTTGCCATCAATAGGTGATAAACTGTACAAATTTTGAAGTGGATCTTTCTTCTGAGTTTTGTGAAAATTGACGTAGAAGTTTAACATAGGGTCTTATGGACTGAAACTAGAAATGGAACTGCTGTGAGAAAACCTTCTCCTTGAATTTGGCCAAAGTATAAGTGATTTAAATTTCAGAATATTCTCCAATTTTTAAAAATTTACTTAATTCCATTTGGTTGTAGAAAAATATTTTTTGACTTGTGAAGTAACAGATTCATCATTAAACAAAGTACAAACAAGAGTTACTTACAGCTGGGGGAGGGTGATGTGCTGCAGGACGAACACGGCCCAGTGCCACATCCCGGCAGCCTCCAGCTGCTCAGAGAAGGCGAGGTGGAGGCTCTGGGAGCAATGTTGCTCGAGGTGGGAGTAGCGCAGAGAGTCAAGCAGAACCATCAGGAGCCAGCTGAGGAGGGACACAAGTTAGTCTGTCGTCACTTTCTTATACAATCAACAAACAAATAAAGAGGGGGAAAATCAACAAAATTACTCTAAACAACAGGACTGTATTTTGAGGACAATGAAGTAAGTATTGTGAAAAGTATTTAGATTTCTTTAAGGATGAATCTCAGTTTATTGAGAACTCTGAATTGGACCCCTTGCAGGTTCGGACTGGCCATAAGAGTTGGTGAGCATTCGCTCAGTAGGCCCCCTCGGCTGGGAGACCCCTACAACGTTAAAAGTAGTCCCCCACAGGGTCAAGTAGGTCCTCCTTGATATGGACCTGTACTCCTGTTTGCTCAGTAGGCCATTTGAGCCCAGTCCAACCCTGACCCCTCGAATGCAACAAAACTTGCAGGGAATTTTGAACTTGCCATCAATAGATGATATACAAATTTTGAAACAAATCTGTCTTATCAGTTTAACATTGACCTTATGGAAATGGAGAAAACTAAAAACTGCCAGATTGAATTTTCTTGTTTTATTTTTCTTGTTTTTTTTTTTTTTTTTTTTTTTTTTTTTTTTTTTTTTATTATTATTATTACATATTATTATTTCATTCAATTTGTTCTTATAGTAATAATCTTTGACTCCAAAGCTACTGACATTGATAATTAAAAATTCATAGTCTCAGAATGCAAGTCGTTAAGTAAAAAAATCGATATGACTTTGACCTTTGAGTTATATTGAGATAAGGTTCATACTTTCATCATTTTTTTTTTTTTTTGGGTACTTACTTAACTTGCATTCTGAGCCACAAATTGTCAATCAGTAAAACTGTTACGACTCTGCATCCGTAGGTAAAAACACCTTTGGTTTCCACTGGTCAATATTCAGATGGTCTCATTCAACTCACCCCAGAGAGTAGTCTAGCGGGGTGCCGGGGAAATGTGTCTCTACGGTCAGCAGGGGCTCCAGGGGGTAGCCACGCTGACTGAACAACTTCAGAAGGTGGAAGCGAACGTCCAGGTGCTCCTGAGTTCCGCTGGAGGGGATAGGGGCAGCAGCGTACGCCTCACGACCCGTGAACGCCTCCTCAAACCTCGTGAGAACATCGGGGATGCTGGCGGCTGGGCTGCACAAGTACCTGTAACAACAGACAAGCCATAACAAATGTGTGTAGGAGATACTAACAGTAAAATTCTAATCCTTAGAAATATCAACACAAGTTTCTAAATTTACTTTAATTAAATTTTAGTACTGTAATACAATTACTGTACAGTCAATAGCTCAAGATATCTACCAATAATAGTCCTTCGTTGTTGCAGTGTATTTGTATTAATATATCTATGCACAGAATCGAGAATCTTTAAAGGGATACCGGCCTCAAATTAAAAATTTTACAGTAACAAGGAACAAAGAGTTGCTTGAGTTGACAATCAACATTCGGATTATTTTTTCCGTTCGCGATGCAGCTGCATGAGTGGGGGCTGCAAAGTAAGGATGCAGGTCCTTGATGACGTCAAAACGACGTCACAACGCACAACTATACATACGCCGCCATGTTTTTTGATGTCATTTTGACGTCATCAAGGACCTGCATCCTTACTTTGAAGCCCCCGCTCATGCAGCTGCATCATGCACGGAAAAAATAATCAAAATGTTGATTGTCAACTCAAGCAACTCTCTGTGACTGCCTAATTTTTAATTTGAGGCCTGTATCCCTTTAAGTTTCCACCAGTAGAGTGAGCTACCTAAAGTTCTACCTGTTAACTGAAATATGAATAAACTTCAGTTGAAACGAACTGTTTAATCAAACAACATGCCTTGTTTCTACTCCACCTAGTCATTTGTTTTATATATTAGGTGCTGAGAGAAATGAAAATAATGAAGTACTGTACTGTAATTATTATTCTGAGAGATAAGATCTATTATAAAATGAAGATAATAAATAGTGAGTCTGTGAGATTTAGTTAGTTAAAGCTGGTAATTAGCATTGAGAGTCAACGTTAGTTGTCACAGTATAAAGTTGCATTCCTTATTTCCAGCTTATCACAGAGCTTGTGTGTTATCTCATCGATGGCAGCCACTCACTTGCTTGTTTATAGTTCTGATTCCTCTCTCACTGCCTGGCATTGATAAGACAGCCCACAAGCCAGAGATCTGTGATAAGCTAGAAGTAGGGAATTCAACTTTGCAACGTGAAAAAAGGATTATTGTTGGCAGATATTTTGAGATACTGCCTGTACATGTAAATGTTATAAATTTTAAGCGGTATTAAAGATAGGGATAACCAGCAAGGACTTGCCATTTTTCATCAATTGTGACTTAAACTTCTTAAAGGTTTAAGGAAATGCTTATCAAAAATATTGTTTGCAGTAAAGGTAATGTATGTTTACATAAGAGGAGATAACAAACAGTACTCCTGCCTCTCTGAAGCTGCAGGTCCAAGAGATAAGGAGCTGTGATTTTGGAAGAGATAAGAAGTCAAATCTAGCCACCAAAAAATCATAACTTCAATATGCTTATACATTTTCAGGCTACGTTTAAACAGGGCACTGATACCCATGCTGTCTCGAGGTGCACATTTCAAACTTCCATTTGGATATAATGGACAACCTAAATGAATTCTTTTTAATGCAGAAATGAATAGAGGGTTCGAAATTATGCTACCTTGCATTTTTTCAGTTGTTTTGAGTTCCAGAACCCAGAACTATTTTTAAATAGCTTATTGAAAGTGCGGCCATGCCCCCTGGAGGCGTCTTGGTCCTATCCTTTTTATTAAGGATTCAGGGGTGCCAACTTAAATTACAGAACTTTCATTAATTATTTAAAAATAGTTCAGACTAAAAAAAAAATCTAAAAAAATATTCAGGGTAGCATAATTTTGTACCTTCCATTCATTTTTGCAATAAATTTTTTTCATGCAGGTTGTAAGTAAATTATAATATCATCTTTGTTGACAAAAGGTTGACACACAGTCCTCCACTCACCAGAAATGGGCTGCGAGGCACGAGATCCAGTCGAGACCTTGCAGGGCGTTGAGGGTCTCTCCGTCCTCGCGAGCCAGCAGCGGTAGACCGGCACCGGCCAGCAGCCAGGCCCTCAGACGGTCCTCTTGCACCAGCGACGACACTCCGTCATCCACCCACTCCTGCAGCTGACGGTGCACCAAGTGGCGGGGAACCGTCGAGGAGCCGGAGGTGGCCAGCACCAACGCAGAGTAGTGGTCACCTGCACACATAACTTATTCAAGATACTGAGGCTGCACATGTTCTCTGGTGAAAGTTCTTTCACTTACAGATGAATCTCAATTGATTGAGATCTCGGAATCTTCCTCCTTATAGGAATCTTACAACTCAGCATCAATAGGTAGCATACAAAATTTGAAGTGGATCTCTTTGATCAGTTTTGAAAAAAATTGAGGTTCTAACATTGGCCTTATAGACGTAAACCGGAAATGGAGCTATTGTGAGGAAATTGTCCTCTTGAATTTACTCAAACAATAAGCGATGAAGTCTTAAGAGTATTCTCAAAAAAGTAATTTATTTCAGTCGATTTCATCTGACAGAAATTTCCTTTGACTCCGAAATAACTGAGGTCAATCATTAAACCAATGTAAAAACTTTGATATTTGTAATGGAAGCTTCAATCTTCCCCACCCAATTTAATCTGTTTTTAATAAATTATCTCCCCATTCCCCTAAACCTTCTTTTCATGCCAAACAGGACATTTTTTTTTTTTTTTTTAATTTAAATGTGAATTTAATAGATGAAGAACATAGGAGACATGGACAGCAAATAAATATACTTCAAAGCTGGTAAACAAATATACTGAGGATATTAAGGCTGGCTCCGTGCCCAGAAGTTTTGTACGTTTATTTGAAGATACTGCTTACCTGTAGCATTGGGAGAATCACAAAATTTATTCACTTATGAAGTTGATTTACTTTTTACTACTTGTCTGAAGTCATGTGACAACTAATTATAGTTTTGTCAATTCTGTAAGATTAAGCTGTGGTTACTGTTATGGCCGTAAGTTACAGCCAACCTATCCTAGAAAAATCAGAGAATTATCCGAGAAATTTAATGTTAATTCAGTGGCGTGCGGTGACATTTTAGACTAGTCAAGCAAATGAAGTAATGATGACACAGCGGATACCCCGCCGGAGGTGCGATTTTTTTGAAAAAGGGGGCGTGGCACTCGAATTTTCATTACAGGAGATATACGTAAAAATATAATCATGCAAATGCTCTCAATAAAATTGTTTCTTTAATTGGCTATTTGCCGTAGATTTTTAATTTTTTTTTATTCATTTTCGATCATGATGGGGGTGCATACAACTATGCATATTAAAGCTTTTTTTTAACTGTATATGCATTTAAGTACCTTCGGTGTACCTTTTCATTCGGGAATAGGGCGGCCGGCATGAACGATTTGCGTTTTTTCAGATTATGTTACCCAATTTTTTTTTTTAAAGATTAAAATAAAAATAATAATTTCTTCTTGAAGTAATTCTGCCATTTTAATAATAAAAAAAAAACGTAGTCATCACGCTATAAAGCAATTAAAGTAGAGTGAGAGATTTTTTAATATTTTATTTTTTAAAAAAAGTTTAAGCTGCCCTCTATTGAGAAATGAAAACCAAAAAATTCCATCTCAAATAGTTTCACCACAAAAAATTCCCAAAGTTGGTGAAACACAAAGGTGATGAGGCCTTTGACGTGCAGCCTTATGGAACATAAAACCACGTTTTACTCCAACATTTTCTGAACTATGCTACCATTTAAAAAATACCTACGTAATCTATGATGAATTCTTTACTGGATTTTTAAATAAAAAAAAAAAAATTACGGAGCCGTTTTTTCGGAAAAAAATCTTTAAGTTTTTGCAGGTTCATTCCCATAAGGATTTTCATGATTTTTTTCCAAGAAAACGACCCCGTAAAAAAAAAAATTTATTTGAAAATTCATTAAAGAATTCGTCATAGATTACGTAACTATTTTTTAAATGGTACCATAGTTCAGAAAAAGTTGGAGTAAAACGCGATTTTATGTTCCATAAGGCTGCACGTTAAAGGCCTCCGAAACACCAACTTTGAGATTTTTTTGTGGTAAAACTATTTGAGATGGAATTTTTTGGTTTTCATTTCTCAATAGAGGGCAGCTTAAACTATGTTTAAAAAATAAAATATTAAAAAAAATGAACTCGCTCACTCTACTTTAAATTATGAGAATAAAATTGTACAAAACACCATAAGATGAAGAATATTTTTATGAATGGCAAATTAGTGCGTTTTTATAGTCCATTAATTAAATAAAATATTGGGGAAAAACACGAGAAAACACTTAATAAAGAGCCACAAAAATCACGCACTGTTGCTTATTATTAGTTTCCCGAAAACTAATAAACTTTGATGAGTCACTCGTGGACCCTTAAATTTTGTCCCAGATTTTTATCATTTATGCGCCATCTATTGATACACCGTTTAACCAGTTGGGCGTTCCGATCATCCAGAGCCGCCATTGTACAAGCAGTGCTTGTACATTCCACAAGCCTCAGCATTTTCCACCCCCTCCCCGTACATTTCCTTATGAAACTTTACGTTGGGTGGGTTGTTTACAAGCAACCAAAGTGATTGCTTGTTCCAGTAGGGGCGCTGCTATCGCAAGACAAAAAAATTATGAATCGCGGCAAAATGCTGGCAAATTTAAAATTGTTAAGAGAGAAAAAAATGTTTGTCACGAAATTTATTTTCTTCTTTTTTCTCGGAAAATTCAGGGCAAGCATTGCTTGCATTGCTTTTATGGACCGCACGCCCCTGGTTAATTAGTAAATAATCCACGGATAATCCTCAAATTATTCTTGGATTGGTGGCTGCAACTTATGACTATTAGAGCATAATTTTACAATTTGATACAACAATCCTCGTTTGATTACATAGTTGCAATTCTCACCACTATGTTCTCCACTAAGCTTTATGTATGGATTCCAATTAATGTAAATATTTGAGGTGCCTCAAGGTTGACTGACCTGCATCCTGACAGGTCCTCACTCCGTCCACGACGTTGCCCTTGGCCAGGAGGTCCAGCACTTTGTCGAGGCCCTTCGTCTTCTCTTCTCCGCAGCAGATGGCTTGCTCCAGCCACTCACAGAGCGCGCGACGACGCTCGTGGGCAACGTACGCAGCCGGGGAATCCTCTGCACAAATTAACACCGGATTAGTAAACAGTACACCAACTTGTTATACTGGCCCCTCTTCTTTGCTTGAATATTCGAATTGGAAACTTTTTTTTATAATATACAATAATATTGTTGTACTGATTTAGTTGCACTTAAAATATATTAAATTTTTATTGAAATGAAGTAATTTAATAACAAAAAATAAATTAATAAAGTTAGTAGAAATATTATAATTTATAAAAATGTAACAAGTTAAGGCTTAACCTGAGAAATTTGGACGAAAAATTCGCTACAACAGATTTTCTTCAAATTAATTTGGTGGACTCACAACAATCGTCAAATTAGCTCTGAATTTTTTCGGAATTTTTTAACCGTTGGTTTAATTATAATTAATTTATTTAAATGAGAATTTTGTATCCTTCCAATGTTAAATTTGTTAATTAGCATTGCAAAAAAACTATACAACAGATTCTTTTACTTTTTTTTTTACTAAAACCTAATTTTTTAGACTATTTTTCTGAATTGTTTTCATATATTTTGAACCGTGGCGATGATCGTTTCCTATATGTGATGAGAAATGTGGCAACGTTCTCAAGGACTGATGTCACCACCCCCTCCTAAAAATTTATGCGTATTCCAATGCAAACAGTGTTGCCACTATAGCCACGCCTCTTGACCTTGACAGACATATTCTCAGGTTATACCTTAATTACCGGTATAACAACAAAGTCAAATTTCAAACAAACAAAACAAATGGGAGAATATTGTTTTTAAGAACATTTATAAGTCTGTTTTCTTATCTGCTCTTCTTAATTTCTATCTCAAGAAAGCATCAAAATTTTATCACCAGCTTTAAATTTGATCAACTTCATGATGTAGTTTCTCTAATTAAAGTGTCTAAGAAAGTAAAGTGATAGGAAATAAGGAAGAAGAATAAAATACATATTGAGGTCCCAGCAATCAAATAATAATAATTATTTATTGGGTTAAAAAATACATAATTTGGAGGAGAAAAAGAGGTTTAAAAGCCGTGTTTACTACAGGCCTTTATTAGTAAATAATAAAAATAAATTGTCCTTTACTTGCAATTGATTTGATCATTGCGCCCTCACATTAGGGCCTGTTTCAATAAAGTGCACTCACCACTGAGTGTCCTGAGGTCCCCCCACAAGGCCACGCACAGTCGCAGCACTTGTCGCACCAAACGCTCCTCGTCAGTAGCGTCCACCACCCCTGCGAGGGCCTCGTGGTGTCCCTTGAGAGAGTCAAGGCCCGGCAGAGTGCAGCGAAGAGGCACCTCCCCTCCGTCGTCATGCGTAGACGTGTGAGAGAGCTGCACCGACAGGTGGCGCTGAACCCAGGTCTGTGACAAACACAACAAATTTAATATGGGAATTTCATTTTTACAATTTGGGTAGCACGGAGATGCCCGAAGAGCTTCGGGATGTAGGCAGAAAACTCTAAAATCCTATGCTGTGCGTGTTAACATAACTCACACCTCTTTTCTCATACCAGTTTTGGTCGCCAAATATTTTTTTTCACTAGCATTGGTTCTTCTTGTCACCATTTATGAGAGAAAATTCTACGAGAAATGATACAAATCGTCAGGAGAAATTAATTTTGAGACCAACTTTAACACGTATCTGCTATGCCGCTGACAATGTTTTGCCTACACAATTATGACGTCATATTGTTTTGTGACGTATGGTGAAAGACCCATATAAAAGTTTCAAGTCAGCTGATTTCGCGTTGTACCCACCATCCTATCAATGTAAAAAAAAAAATAAATAAATAAATAAATAAATAAATAAATAAATAAATAAATAAATAAATAAATAAATAAATAAATAAATAAATAAATAAATAAATAAATAAAAAAAAAAATGATTTTTTTTGGCATGAAATGAGAGAGAAATGAGTTCTTGATTCATTATCAGAAGATTCATAAATAAGGAGGGGGGGGTAGGAGATGGTTTCAAATTGATTTCTATAATACTTACCAAGAAAAAATTAAAATTTGTTAACATGGAGGCTTATGGAGAAAATTTTCCCGCAGAGGAACACTTGAAGCCTCCATTAAGGATGAATTTCAGTAATTGATATCTCACAATCATAGCGCCTGAATGCAACAAGACTTGCCGGGGACTTAGAAATCACCATCAATAGGTGGTATACAAATTTTGAAGCGAATCTGTTTTATCAGTTTTGTGAAAACTGAGGTAGAAGTTTAACATTGGCCTTAAGGACGAAAACCGGAAATAGAGCTGTTGAAAGAAAACTGACAGACTGAGTTTGCTCAAACCATAAGCGATTAAGTTTTAAAACATTCTCAATTTTTTTAAAATTTATTTCATTCGATTCCCCTGCAGAAAAATATTCTTTGACTCCAGCAGTAACTGAGATTAATTGTTAAAGGGCAATGACTACTTGGTCCTCAGACACAATGTCAATACAGTCAAAAGTTAAAACCCTTGACACCATTTTACCCTTTTGGGTGTCAACAGGTATTTAACAACCTTATGTGTAAGAGTTATCTTGCGACCATGCTGGGGCTTACCAGGCTCCTAGAACCCTTTCCCGCACTCTTCTGGGCTCCTACTACCAAATCTGTGCAGCCTGCAGTGGCAGTGCAAGATTGCAGGTGTTGGTTTTGGCCCCACACGATCTGATCTGCTTACCTTGAAGGACGCTGGGTTGACGTAAGGAGTCTCAATGTCGACGCTGAGACCGTTGACGCTCAGCAGAGTGTTTCCCGGTCCCCAGCTGGGTCTGAAAGCATTTGCTTTGGCCAGGGAGGCATCCACGAGACTACGGTTACAGGCGCGGGGCAGGCGAGCAGGACGCACCTCGTGACCAGGGAGCACCAGGGAGGGATGCTGCTGGGGGCGCCGAGGCTTCACCTCCTCAACCATCATCAATATCTCAGGCTCCGGAGCACGGCCTGCAGTCAGAATCATCGTAAGTACAGTTATATGAGAGCATTTTTAGTACGGTCATGTACAAATTACCGACATGTTTAGCACGAAAAAAGGGAAAAAAGGTTATTCTTAAGGGGATACCCTAGGCAGGTTGTGGCTAATTACTGAGGGAGGGGGGGGGGGGGGGAATGAGAGGGGAAAAAAAAATCTAAATGGTTGCAGAGTTTTGAAAATTTTTCTGCATATACCCCATCCAGTGGCAAAAGATTGAACTCTATCGAATGACGCGTTCGTCTAAAAAATAGTTGGCTGGTGAACTGCGAGTGTCTTGTAATTGGTATATGTACCATATACAGTACTGTAATTAACATGTTTACTACCACCCTAATTTTGATGTTTGCTTAAATAATAAGTCTGCTGATGACATAATATTTATGCCGGTTTTGACAAACAGTATAAGAGCCAGGCAATTAAATAAGTTCAATAAGCTACATCTCGATCCAAAGTATAAACACTGAAGAAATAAGCTTGAGGAACTCACCAACAGATGGTGGGGGAGTGTCGTACAGTGGTGTGATGAGCCGCTCTGACTCTTCTCGTTCAGACGGTTTGTCCAGCTCTGAAATACAAACTGGTCACAATAAAAATGTACAACAATGAAGAAATAATTATAATAGTATGCAACAGATGATATTCTGAGCATATAAATTAGAGCTTACAAAATAAAAGAAGATAAAGATAAGTTTTAAGGATTAACGTCACCGCAGCGGCCATTACTTAATATTTTTCTATTATGATAAACTGAAAATATTTTTATTCCATGAAACAACTGTTGGTTCGTTGATGTAAACAAAAAAAACTACAAATTTGGTGTAGATTTTAAGTAATTACTTTTTTTGTCTAAAAAAAGATACTGATTTGACTAAAAGTTACAGCAGTCCTTATTAAAAACAATGCTAATCTCAATGTTGAATATCTCGAAAATTTCATCCAATTTTCAATTTCGATCAAATTTTTTTAATGGGAAATTATTTCATGGTGTCTGGAAGGTTTGTTGAAATTTTCAGAGTGGTTCACCATCCACTGACATTAATTCTTAAAGGTTACCAATGTTATCTGAAAAACAAGAGAGTGACAATGAGGCTACTGAACTCACCGGCGACATCGTCTTCCATGTCAGCGTCGAGAGAAAACAGCGACGCTTTCATGACCCGCACCTTGGCAGAGTCAGTGCCGGCGTGGCGCGACAGTTGCTCTGTGGGGGACCGTGCCTCGGGACAGGCTGGGGAGAGGACAAGTTAGTACATGTCCAACTTTGTTTCTTCTGCTCGATGGAACAATACTTTATTTATAAACTAGTTTATTACAAAGTATTGTTGGTAATGTCTGTCCTATGAGTGAAAAACATGGGACGGTTGTTGATTTACATGTTAACTTACAGAAAATGACTGTTAATTATGAAAGTTGTTGTGTCTACTAGTGTCAACAATGCCATTACGTTCTGTGCTCTGGTGGCAAAATCAGGCAATACGTCGTCCCATATTTAACAATGAAAAAGACTTCATGCGACAGACATTATAAACAATGGTTTGTTACAACCATTGCGAGTAGAAGAGTTTGGTTTTATGACTTGTCGCAAAGTTTCAGATGAATGACCATTTAAGTGATATTGGCACTGATACAAGAAGTATGAATCAAAGGTATGATGGAATTGAGATATAGAGGCTTCAAGTGTTCCCCAGCGTGAAAATTTTATCCATAAGCCATAATGTTAGAAATTTTGAATTTTTTCAAATTAAAAGCAATTAATTTGAAACCAGTTTCAACCCCTTTATTTAGGAGTCTTCTGAAAATTAACCAAAAACTTATTTTCCTCTAAAAAATTTCTTTAATGCCAAAAAATCAATTTTGAGTTTTTTTTTCGTAGAATTGGATAGGACGGTGGGAACACCGCAAAATCAGCTGACTTGAAGCCTCTATTAAATTAAACCTTTGTCTGAAAATTTTAGCTGAGGTCATAAGACACGGACATAACAAGTCTGACAAACTTACCTTCCTCCATGGGCTCCTCAAGAACGGAGTGAGACGACTGGGGAGCGACTGGAGACAGCATGGGGGGCAGAGGAGGCGGAGCAATCATCTAGGACAAACGAATTAGGTTAGGATATCCAAATTAACTGTACTGTGAATTAACGATGAATTATGTCAGAGAAATAGGAGGAAATGCAAAAGTATTTAAGTAAAACAAAGAAACAACTGTGTTTTTTCTAAAATACCTAAGCATGTACATACTGTATTTTAACAAAAATTACAAAAATTTATGGGGCAAGCTGAAATGGGCTCATAAGTCTGGTAAAGATTTTATGAATGATCTACACATCTAAAAGCAGAGCTGACAAGTTAAACTACTTACTTTGTCTCCTCAAAAAAATTCCGTCATTGAGTTATCGCCATGTGACAGATGATATTACAAACAATGGTTTGTTACAACCATTGCGAGTAGAAGACACATACCTGCTGTTGAGCGGCGACAAGAGCCTTTTCCTGCAGCTCTTCGGTGCGCTGCTTCTTGGCTGCCTGCGCCAGTTTTAGTTCCTCCTCATCCTCGTTCTTCTCTGCGTTCTCCATGCCGTACTTGGAGAAGTGCTCCACCTGTTGACAACAATACACTTTCATAAAGAACTGACGGAGATTATTACTTCACAAAACAATGGCTATGGTCCGTTACTTCGTTGTCATAGATGTGAATTTTTGAGGATACGGACCGACCGACAGCTAAAAAAATTGGATGGCAACAAACGAAACAACCGACATTGCTTTTGAAGTTTCCCTCCAAACGTCACTTGGCTGGGTTATCTCTGGCTGTGATGAGTTGGGAGAATTTTTCCCAGCCACTCGCAACCGGAAGTACTCCCCCTCTACTTCATTTTGGGAGCGCGCGAGTTTCAAATTGCCATGGCTGACAACCATCACAACCAGGTTACGGACCCATCGACAGCCATTCACAACCATCACAACCAGGTAACGGACCATAGCCAATATACAGCTCTAGACAGAACGAACTTTACTCCCGCTTCATTTCCTAGAGCTACAGTTCCATAAATGGAGGGATGCAGATTAGTAATTTTGGAGATGTAAGAAGAGCACCCAGTCTACCAATATCAAAAGATTTTTGGTTCATCACCCCTCCATAGACTGCATGGCAATGCCTACAAACAAAGCAGGAGCAATGTTCGGTGTGTCCAGAGAAGCACAGGTGTACAGTTCATGAATTTTCGAAAAGAAGAAGAAAAAGTATTGACAGTAGAGTACAACCTCAAAATTTTTATTGCAAAAAGAGATAGAGGGTGCAAAGTTTTACCACTCTGATTTTATTCAGTTTATTTAGATTTTTTAAAGCCTAGGAAGTATTGCTAAAATGATTTACTGAGATCAGGTTTGAACCCATGCCCCATTTTAGGTCCTATTCTTTCAATAAGAGAGGTGTCACTTTCTCTGTACTTTCAGTATTTTTTTTAAAAAATAGTTCCCAGTCTCTAAAAAAAAAAAAAAAAAAAATCAGATTAGCATAACTTTGCACCCTTTATTTATTTCTGCAATAAAAAAAAAATGAGATCATTACTCCGTTAAAGTGAATTTAAAGACCTTGGGTCAGTGGATCAAGCAGTCATTGCTCACAAACAAAATATTGTGAACGTACCTTGAACACCCACGAGCCGGTGTCCGGACGGTACTCCAGGAAGCGGACCTTCATCCGCTGGCACATTCTCCGCAGACTGTCCTCAAAGCCGGTCTCGGCGATGAACTCTGGGTCCTTGATGGGCTGTCGTGTCTCTTTGTGCGCGGGGAACACTCGGTCAAGGGTCACCTGAGCTGGACGGTTGAGACCCTCTCCCTGGGGAGGCTTCTTGTCCTCGTCAGGGTACACTACCACCTCCTGGAAGCGGATGTGCACTGCCGGACAACAGTGATGTTAGTATCAAACTCAGGGTCAGATGAAATATTAATTATTTAAAGTAGAGGGTCTACCAGAAAAATGACAACAAAGTTTTAAATCAATTTTTGGTTAAAGCTTGGGTCATAGAACATCGCTATATTTTTTTCATACCAATTAATGGTGTATTTTTTCGAGATATTTGAGGGGTTTTGTCATGTTAAATGATGTGTTCTCTCTGATTTTTTATTTTTATTTTTTTTTTTTTTTTCTGGAGAACCTATGTGAGATAGAATTTTTTTAGATTTTGGTTAAATATGGAAGAACACTTGAACTATTTTTAGAAATTAGAAACTCACTTTTTGTTTTATTTGCTGATACACCCTCTACTTTAACATAAGCTACAGGGTAAGCCAGATATAATGTAACATATGTTTCGGAGTCCTTTGAACTTTTTGCAGCCAATGAAGAAGATCAGCACAAATGGACAACCAATATTTATTTTTAATTTTATTTATTTTTTATTTCTTATTGCATAATTGGATAAAGGACCTTAAGGAGAAGGTAACACGGCCAATGTTAAAAAAAAATCCCTCACATGAAATTTATGAAAAAAAAAATTAAAATGTTCTCCTCTACATCCCCTATCAGTAGCTAAAATATCAGGTATACAAATTCGAGTTCGAGTGGAACTTCCATGTTAAATTAGTCAACTTTAAAAATTCATAACTCGAAAAGTAGCTCGAATTTGCTTACCTGATATTTTAGCTACTGATAGGGGATGTAGAGAACATTTCAAATATTTTTCATAATTTTCATGCAATTTTTTTTTTTTTTTTTTTTTTTTTTTTAAACATTGGCTGTGTTATCTTACCATTAAACAGTGAAAACCTGATTAAGTATGACCGACAGTTCATTTACAAGTATGTGTCAGTAGGCAGAATGGAGGCTATTGGTTTCTACACTTTTTTTTTTTTTTTTTTTTTTTAATGCAACAAGAATTATTGGTTCAATAAACTACTGAGCATGTACCAAAAATTCAAGTGTATAAACAATCTATCAGAATCATCAACTAGTTATACACGTTAAAAATAACTTGGCTTACCAGTTACATTTCAGTATCCTCCTGTATTGTATTTTGATCACAAACGACGCCACTTGGTTACTCACCCATGTCATCAAGGTTCAGACCGGCTACGTCAAACGAGTCCTCGAAGAACAAGTTTCCGTAACGCTCTCGTCCAACGGTGAAGTTGTCGACGATGCAGTGTCCGTTCTCGTCCGTCATCTTGGCTAGCTCCTCTAGCGAGGGGATGGTGTAGTAGTCAGAGCGTGTGAGCACTACGCCAGCTGGGTGGGGGGGCCTGGGGGGAACTTCCTCCTCCTCTTCTCTATCTCCCGGCTGCTCCGGCAACACTGAAAAAAATGAGGTTGATACTCCATTATAGACCTTATGCTTCATGTACATAAGGTCTAAAATTGTATCAAAACTTTGTTGTTTATATACGACACTTATATTCTAAAGCGACGTTATGTAGTTTGAACAGCAGGGAGAATGTCACAGAGTGCTTAGCAATGAAGCCGCTGGAAAAGCCAACAACTGTTTAAAGACAAAAACAATTACAAGGCAAGACGGTTACATGTCGTGATGCATTACCTGACAGAGTGTTGGACGCGATGGTATCGTTGGAGGTGCAAGGCAGCTCATCAAGAACGAGGCGGCGAGCGGGGTTCACGTCAGCTATCGTTGACTCAAGCTCACGCTCACGGCTGCAAACAAGCGACACCGATTTTAAGACATTGGCAAAACAATGGTAAAAATCATACTACTCTTTTAACTACATAATTCTAACTCACCAATAGATTGGATATATTGTCAGAACACAAGTTATGGCAGAGGAAATTTTTCAAGGCGAGTTTTTTATTACATAATCATTAAAATGTTTGAGTTGTACTTTGCTAAGATAAGCATTACTATCTCCATTATAATCTTTATGTTCATAAAAGCTGCACAGTGTACCCTTTCGCATACATAAAATGCTGTGTAAAAAAAAACAAAAAAAAAAACAACAACAACAACAACAACAGAGATCAGGGTAATTGAACAGACCTTTTTATTTTCTAGAATTTAAAATACATATACATAACATGACGCCATATCCCTTTACGGGGTAAGCCAGCAGCATTATTACCTCGTCCGTCTACAAATTGCCCTCCAAAGCACTCGATTCTTGCATACTCCACTTGCTTCAGAAATATTCATAACACTCTTTTGCCTTCTGCACTCTCTATTAACCTGCATACTTTTAACACTTCTGTTCGAATTTAAAATAATAAATAATATTTTTCGTTAAACTGACAAATTTTTATGTACACTCCTCGCCTCTGAAATGTTCCCTTTTGCAGCCTTGTTAATTGCCATTGTGATATACTCAACAAGGCTACAGAAGGGAACTTTTCAGAGGCGAGGAGTGAATCAATCAGGGTCCTCGACACTCACCTTTCCTTGTCTTTGTCCTTGGGCGTCTCTTCAGAGTCCTCCTTCCTCTCTCGCTCCTGTGCTGAGATATCCGGAACGTCGTTCAGCCTGTGGCAACATTTAATTACTATTCTGCATAGTGGACACATGATTTAGTCAGGAAGCCAATCAAATTTAATGAATCAGTTCATTAAACAAAAAGGTTCTTTAATGGGATTGGAAAGTGAGGAGTCAGTAAAAAAAGGGTGTTTTTTCAAATTAATATAAATAAGAAAAAAAAAATTGACAGTGGCTTATAGAGAATATTTCTCTGCTCCACATTAAAATAACCAGGAAAGTGAGGAGTCAGTAAAAAAAGGGTGTTTTTTCAAATTAATATAAATAAGAAAAAAAAAATTGACAGTGGCTTATAGAGAATATTTCCCTGCTCCACATTAAAATAACCAATCAGAGCACAGGTAAAGGGGGCCATTCTCACCAGGCAGCAATCTGCAGTGGGTTGCGAGTCAGCTCGTCAGCGTCAGGGTAGTGTGGCTCGGAGGACGAGACCGGAGAGTCCTCTGAAGGACGGTGAGGTGGGCGAGGACGAAGGTTCAGACGGAGGATGTTGGGGTTGGGGAGCACCCCACGTTGACCACCCCCGAAGATCTTGAGCTTCTCGGTGGCATCCCAACCCTCAAACAGGTTCTTCTGTAAAAAAAAAAAATACTTCAGCAAGAAGAAAAATTAGGTAGTACAACAAATTGTAACATTTAAAGGCCTTATGAACCTTTGCACAATATTAAGTACATGGTAAGCTTTGCTTTAGTATGATTCGGCTGCATAAATTTTTTTGTTTCAGTAGCACAAATATCAGAGATAATAGCCGATGAAAAGGAACCTGTGACGTCACTCACGCTCATTCAGCGGCGACAATATAGGGAAATCCCTGTAAAAGATAGGTTCACTCCCGCAGCAACCACGGCCACAATTTGACTTCTGTAATTTTGAAACTTTACGAGGACAGTCTTGATAGTATTTTTCAAATAGCCTGAAAGATTTTTTTTGATGACGTTCATACAAACCGAGTTATTGCGGTAGAAAAAGGAGCAAAAATGTTGTATAGGAAAACAATGTTAAATTTTTCGCTTATCTTGCTACCGCAATAACTCAGTCTGTACACACGCCTCCAAAAAAATTCTTTCAGTATATTTGACAAATACTATCAAGACTGCCCTGGTAAAGTTTCAAAATTCCAGAAGTAAAATTGTGGCCGTGGTTACAGCGAGAGTGAACCTATCTTTTGCAGGGATTTCCCTATATTGTCGCCGCTGAATGAGCGTGAGTGACGTCACAGGTGCTTCTTCATCAGCTATCATCTCTGAAATTTGTGCTACTGAAACAAAAAAAAAAAAAAAATATGCAGCCGAATCACACTGAAGCAAAGCTAACCGTGTACTTAATGCTGTGAAAAGGTTCATAAGGCCTTTAACAGTATTTTCCAAAGTATATAGAGCCTAATAGTCCAATTTGTAAATGCAAAATCAATTTAATGAAACTTAAAGGTGCACGAAATTTTCACTTGTAACAAGGTCAATATAACTACAGTAAAAAAAATTGTTATTATATAAAGTCTCGAGACTCACAAAATTAAGTTTACCTTATAAATATAAAGTTTTTCCTATACCGGCAATGCAAGTTATTTTTTACGGAACTGCAATCTCCTTTACTCAAAATTGCGTTTTAACTAACAACAAGTTGTGTAATAACGATATTTTACTCTATTCCCTTTAGTCTTGTACTATCAATTTTTGCCTGTGCTAATTTTTTAATCCAGTTTTTTATTGAGATATTGTAATTTGATTCTATGGCTACAACTTAAAGCACTACACACTGTAAAATTTTTACTAACCTTGACTGGTGTTGGAATGGGCGACTTCTTCAGCTTGGGAGACTTGGTGGTCAGTCCGAAAGGAGGGGACTCTGTCAACGCAGCCTTGTGAGCTGCCGGGCTGGTCATCTTCATACGCAGCTCGTCCAGCTTGCCGAAGTCAGACGGCTGGGGAGGACGATATAACGTTAGCAATGATAGAATATAATAAATTTATTCGACTTAACTAGCGGTAATACAGTGACAATAATTGACACAATACAGCATAAGTCTTGTCAAATTTATACATACACAAAACATATCACATTATACATAACACTATTACAGTAAATTCCTAAAAAAATTAACAGCAAATATTACTAATGAATTCCATACAGTAATTTATGTTTCCTTAAACTTAAAGGGGTACCAAAGTGAATACTTTTTTTACATATTCGGGTAGCTAAGAATTATTCTAACATCCCTGTAGCTCAATATTTTCGTACAATGCCTAGTTATTTTACAATTAATTATTTAGTTTGAAAAGTGAGTTCTATGGCCGTTGATTGATTCAAGCTGATGCGCGTCCGCAGCGGCCGGTGATACGACAAGAAAGGGGCGGGAGGAGGTTCCCATGATTCGCGGGAAATTCTCGTCGAATCAGCGGCTGCTGCGGGCGCGCACCGACTTGAATCAGCCAACGGCCATAGAACTCACTTTTCAAATTAAATAATTAATTTTAAAATAACTAGGCATTGTACGAAAATATTGAGACACAGGGATATCAGAATAATTCTTAGCTGCACGAATATGTAAAAAAAGTATTCACTTTGGTACCCCTTTAAAATACTATACTTTTAATTCGCAATGAATATTTAATTGTAAATTATTTGATTTTGTGAATTTTAAAATGTCTTTCTCTACAATCATAAAGGACGTATCCGTGGGTTTAACAACGTATTTTCTATTTAAACTAATCATAAAACTGCATAATTATAGGGGAGTTAAAATATTGATAGGTTTTTCGTAGTCTAGAAAAAAAATTGTTAACTTGTTAACTAATATGTATGTGGCAACCCTGTTGAATGTATTAGTTAACAGAGTGCGGGCGCAACTGCTATACCCGTCCACTATAATGTGCAGTTGCCACATTTGTTTGCTAACTATTTTGATATAGTTAACAAAAAGGCTCCGAAAAACTTATAAATATTTTAATTCCACTATAATTATTCATTTTTACGATTATTTTAACTATAAAATATGTTGTTAAACCCATGGATACGTCCTTTAAACTCGGTATGAAAAATTTAAATTTTTCAAAAAAATTTATTTTAAATTTAAAATAAAAAAAAAATAAATAAAAAATAAAAATATATATAAAAAAAAAATAACATCATAATATTCCTTATCAATCAGTATTTTCTTCAGTAAATTTTTAAACAAAGTCTCATTTTTCACATTTCTTAACATGCTAGGAAGTTAATCATGAATATAATTTGGATGTTTGATACAATGTACATTACAGTATAAGTACTTTTTTCTGCAATTGATTTACTATGACTAGGACGACTGAAAACACGAGATAAATCGCTACTGAGTCTTACCAGGTTTCTGAAGATGGGGCGGTCACCGTATGGATACGCCACCAGAGCCAGCATTCGCTTGTGAGGGTCGTCCTGAACTGGCATGGGAGCCCCGCCCATTCCCAGACCGCTGCCCAGACTGAAACACATCATTTCTGTGGTCAATTTGTGAGTTCTATACACTTGTATCACGAGATTGTTGGGTTGCCTGCTTACAGGATAACGTCCTGATCCCCCTTCTCCTTCTGAAGAGCAACAGTACGCTCTATAGCAATGAAAAAATTTGAAAAATTGACTTTCTTGCCAGTTAAGAACACAAAAATAAAACTGGTGTATTCTTTATAAACTAGCAGATGATATGAAGCCGATATAAATGCAATAATTGCCGTCTATAAAGTATAATTAATTTTTTCCTGCATTTTCTATTTATTCTCCCCCCCCCCCCAACCCCCAATGCTTTAGAGCGTAAGGTTGCTCTTCAGGACGGGAAACATCATGACATTATCCTGTAAGCAGACAACCCAACAATCTCGAAGTGCTGCCCTATAAAAAATAACAATGAGGAAAAAAAGTGGAATAGCAACTGCAGTAGTTACAATTTGTCGTATAAGCATCTATATTGCCATCTCAACTTGGTAGGATTTACTAAGATTGCAAAATTTAAATTTTATACAGTACTGGAACATGGATTGAGATCAGCAATCTACAGTATATCAAAAGATTGAAATAAAATTATATTCTATATAAATCCTACCAATATGATGCTACTGATGCTAGTAATTGCTACCACAACAATTTGACTGTAATAATCACTACTTTTTCTATTACAGTAATTAAAGATTCAACAGAAATATTGGGTTTCTGTAATTTAATGATTTCTTGCACAAGTTTTTTTTTTTTTTTTTTGAAGGGATTCAAAAGAGATAAATAAGCAATACTGCAGAGCCTCTAAAAAAAAAAGAGTTAACAAATTAAGGTCTATATTACAATCTTTCACCATTCTACAGTATTCACTTCTATGCAAAATATATATTTTAAAGGAAAGGATAGGAATAACCAGCAAGGCCTTACCGATCGAGAAGTCACAAAAGGAGAAAATCTTGCGGTCACAGGTTCACTCGAAAAATAGTTAAATACTGTATCTACATTTTGAAGGTGCGAAACGTCTTCAAAATGTAGATATTTAACTATTTTTTCAAGTGAACCTGTGACCGCAAGATTTTCTTCTTTTGTGACTTCTCGATCGGTAAGGCCTTGCTGGTTATTCCTATCCTTACCTTTAAAATATATATCACAACCGAAATGGTTTATTTTCCTTAAATTTAATATTTAACTTCTATGCAAAAGAAAAGCGATAGGTAACCTCTAATGGTTCCTTTCCTTTATAACATATCCATCACTTCTATGCAATTATTTCTACTGTGTCAAAATAATTTTTCATTAAAGACCTCGCCATAAAAACACAGAAAGCCTCACCATATAATATATTATACATCTTATAATTTTAGGGCTTATGGGGAGTTTGTTGCCAAGAATTTAGTTTTGTACACACAATGAAGATGTCACTTAAATGCATAAAAATGTGTTTTAGTGTTGAAAAATAGAAAAAATACCCATGTGTTTGCCCGCCACGGGGAGTTGGCGGCCGCTCGGCTTTGAAACTTCATTGTTTGATTTGCTACGCCAGCTGCTACGAAGGTAGCGATACTAGTGACATCTGTAAAGTGTGTACAGAACTTGTCTAAAAGTTGGCGACACATTTTAACATGGAGCCTACAAGGGCATGGCCTCACTTTGTTAATACACCCTAGTTGTTATTTCCATGTCTCAACTCACCCAGAGTAGAGCGGTCTGTTGAAAGTGTTGAGCATGCCACCACCTTGCAGTCCGAGACCTCCAGTCGCTGTGGGTTGTTGGTTGAACTGAAGACTGTTACCAAGCCCGAACCCGGTGGAGGGAGCAGAGGTGTTCGGGGCTCCAAAGAGGGTGCCCCCACTCGAGCCAAAGAGCCCTCCCGTCGGCTTGCCCAGTGCCGAGCCTCCGAACATTCCCGTTCCCAGTCCTTGGAGCTGTGGTGTCGCTGTTAAAAATAAAGCAAAAATTAGCAAAATTTTGCAGAATAAATTTTAATTAATGAATTGTATGTTAAAATTATTCACTAGGATTGGACAGAGGTGGACTGGAAGAATGATGAAAAGTGAGAGGAATCATGATCATGAGATTTAGTAAAAAAAAAAAAAAAAAAAAAAAAAAGAGGAATTTATTAAGGATTTAGGTGTGCCAACTTAAATTACAGAACTCTTAATAATTATTTAAAAATAGTTCCGGGACTCAAAAAAATCTGGAAAAATTCAGAGTGGCATAATTTGGTACCCTCTATTCATTTCTGCAATAAAAAAAAAATTGTCATGCAGGTTGTCCATTGGACATCCCCAAATTTGGTGTCCTTGCACACGGACAGTCCATCTCTGGGATTGTAGGATAGGAATGAGTACCGAAGTCAAAGGCTTGAAATTTGGAAGGGTGCTGGACACTGGGAGGGAGTTCTGCCGTCTGCTTTCGTCCACTCTGGTACGTCGCTGGGGCAAGACGGTGGATGAATGTTATTAGTACTGTATGAACATATTTATTGTTAAAATCAAGGATGTTGTATTATATAACCTCTGGATAGGTTACCCCTATACCAAGAGCATTAGAGCTGCTGAGGCAAATCTACAAAGTAACATGGCGGCCGAGAGCAACCATCTACATTGTAAACTGTATGGAAATTCCCTCACGTAAGATGGCGGACTTTCCATTGTTTACTGTTGTAGCTACCACCCACTTCCTTCTCACGACTGTGCCTCACAAACGGCAGCACCATCATCTATCCAGAGTTTATATACAAAATCCTAGGTCAAAATCCATGCCAAGTCTTTATGACATGCCACGTAAACCTCAATAAAAAGCATCTCCACATTAGAAAATATAGTTTTTCACTGCACTTTCTAACTGTGCTGACTGATACACATCATGTAATTTTTTAATAACTTTTAATGCAATCAAATAATATTAATACATATAAGAAAATGAAAGACAGTTAAAAAACAACCATACTCTATAGATCTTAGCACCAAGAGATGGCATTGAAAACCACTTCGATAAAATTATTAAAACCAGTATGACTTAACTACTTATGTACTTTAGCCAGCAACAAACCTCTAATACGTATAAAAGAAATGACACTTTTAGAATCCCTCAGGTAAAATCCACCAGATGTGGTGAGAACTAATGTTGTTGAATTCATACTCTACATTATAACAGTACCAACAATTATATTTTAAAGAGGTAAGAAAAGCAAATAAGTCTAGTCATTTAAGTCTAGTCATTCAAAAAGAAAAAGAAAGTTGACGTTCCCTACCTTCGCCCCCCAAGGAAAAAAAAGAAGAGAGAAAGAGAGTACAGTTGGCATGTCTAATGCACTACACTAACGCTTTGAACTGACACCTCTATCTTGAAATCTTAACAATTTAGCTTTTACATAGAGTCTTCTTAGAAACTCTGAATGAGGTGGTTTTGTTAACTGCTAGCTCAAATTTCTGTGACAAATCCTTACATGGAAATTAATAATTTTAGATATGTACTCTAAAATCGTCACACCACCATTCGCTTCAAAAGATATCGTACCTCCAAGAGTGGCTCCTCCCTGTTGTTGAGAGAACCCAAATGGCTGGGCCTGGGCTGTTGGTTTACCGAAGGGCTGCTGCCCGAACAGTCCCCCACCAAGGTTCCCACTCGCTGGAGCACCGAAGGTCGAGCCACCGAAGCCGGGGGTTGTGCCGGTACCTGCCGGCTTGGCACCGAACACACTACCGGTACCGAAGCTTGTACCCAGGCCTGTTCCAAGTTGCGGCTTGGCAGCAAAGAGACCTGTTGGCAGTAAGAGGTTGTGTCAGTACAGCACATTGACTAAATGTCTCTTAGTACTAATAATAAAGTTTTAAAATGTCCATTATGTCAGTGTAGTAGGTAGTTAATATACACAGTCTATCAAATCTTAGATTCAGCTAGAAATATATTTATCTTACAAACAGCTGTTTCATTTTCCCATAAAGAAAAGGCAATAGAGGCTTCAAGTGTGCTTGGTGGGAAAAATTTCTCCATAAAGAACCATGTTAGAAAATTTGAATTTTTTCTCAGTAACAATTAAAGTTATTAATTTAAAAACATCTCCTACCCCCCCCCCCCTTTCCCTTTCAGTGTTTTACTAATAATGAATTGAGAGTTTATTTTTCTCTTAAAAAAAATCTTTAATGCCAAAAAAGCAATTTTGAGATTTTTTTCTGGTTTGTTATTTTATTATTTGTTTTGCTTCATAAGATGATGGGAACACCGCAAAATCAACTGACTTGAAGCCTCTATTTTCAAACAGCAGATTTAGAAAACAAATGAAAAGCAGATAAAATCTAAGATTTGTTTGCCTGTACATATAAAAGAAAAGGAATGCAATTGTAGAGATTAAAACTTAAACAAGATATAATATTTTTTTCTAATTTTAGCACCATAACAAATAATTTATATTTCAATTTAAACAAGTATTATCTCTATAACAGTCTGGAAAGTGGACTTAGGATGGAAAGATTGGTACCGGTACTAGTTTGGGTTGCACAGCCTCTTCTCGGGTTAAGCCGGACTTGGGGTACTGAAAATGGTGACAGGTAAATGAGTATTATTACAGGAAACAAGAGGATTCTGTCTGTAGTCCAAACTCGTCTAGTTGTAGCAAACCATTGTTTATAATGTCTGTCACATGAAGCCTTTTTCATTGTTATACATGGGACGACGTGTTGCCTGATTTCACCACCAGAGCAGAGAACGTAATGACATTGTTGGCGCTAGTAGACACAACAACTTTCATAATTAACAGTCATTTTCCGTAAGTTAACATGTAACAACCGTCCCATGTTTTTCCCTCATAGGACAGACATTACCAACAATACTTTGTTATAAACTTGTTTATAAATAAAGTATTGTTTGTATGGATCAGAAGACTTTGCTGTAGTCATCATAATGATAATTAGGCAGTCGGTTCTGGCGAGCTCATGCTACCTTGCACTTCTAGCAGACAAAATATTAATTTAATGCACCTCCTAGAGGAAACTCACCTCCTTGGTTGTTATTGTTGGCAGTCTGACCAAACCCTCCAAAGCCAGTGCTCGTGACGGGCTGCTGCTGCTGCTGGGCTGGAAGGCCGAAGGGGGAGGCGGCCTTGTTTTGCCCAAAGAGGCCCCCTACGCCTTGCTGTGCCTGCAATGACACGTTAGCATTTAATAACATCTCATGCAAGAGTTAGAAAAAATTTATCTGATTGTAAAAAAAAAATGAGTTGAAGATAAGTGCTAGCTAAAAACAGGGCACAGAGACATTTCGTCCTTCGTTCGGAATAATGAGCTATTTGCCTACCATGATCTTGTTGCAATAATGAGCTGTCTGCTATTTCAAACAAGTGCATAAGTGAGCTTTATTGCTCATAATTGCACTTAAATGAAATAGCAGACAGCTCATTATTGCAAAGAAATCATGGTAGGCAGATAGCTCATTATTCCGGCAGAAAGACGATTTGTGTCTTATGACCAGGAATTAATTCAAAATTTTCAGGGAATCAGATCTGGAGACTGTAGTGCCATTGTCAAATGTTTTGCAGTTGCACTATCATCCCCAGACCTTCTGAAGCTCAAAAAATTCTGAACAGATTTGTGGCCATAAGACACGGAGGTTTCATATGATCAGACTTTCCCGAGTGTTCACCAAACACTCACCGGCTGCTGCTGCTGCTGGGTTCCAAACGCTCCAAAGCCGGAGGTCGTCGGCGCTCCAAACATGTTGTTTGAGGCGGGCTGGGCTCCAAACAGACCAGAGGCAGGGGTAGCTGGAACATATCAAACAAAGCTGTCACTACCAGCAAAAAACTGCAAGGAATGTTACAGGTTTTCCGGTAATAGAGGCTTCAAGTGAGTGCACCTCGCGATGCTCATTTGTGTCGCTAAGGACCATCTTGCACTTGAAAATGAAGCAAAGAGTTTTTTTAATTTTTCTCAGTTATAAATGACAAAAAAATCTAAATCTTGCATTATCCACTGTATTTTTTAGTTTGGACCAAAGTTCCGTAAAGGAATTTTCCCTAAAAAATCTTCTTCTTTGTGAAAAAAAAAAAAGGAATTCACATTTTTCTTTTACATAGGTTTAGATAGGACGGTGGGAACACCGAATTATTAGCTGACTTAAATAAAAATTTTCAATCTTCTTGACCTATACAGACATACAGTACAGTAATAAGAGTAGAATGACTATTTTCACATTGAGTAGCCATGTTAGTTTAATAATAATTCTTTGCTTCAACTGAACCCTGTTGTACGATTCTGGTCACAGGTGACATTTGACTTTAACTTCCCGGCTCTTCGTGGACCAGACCTATAGTAGAACCATGATATGGTCAGCGCTGTCAATTTGACATGTGCATTCCTTTCTTATCTACATGTCAAAGTGACAGCGCTGACCCTATGATGGTTCTACTATAGCATATTTATTGCATAAGGTTTTGTGAGATCTTTCCAAACTAGGGCGGCCATGGCCAATCCATCCCAGCATTTACCTGTTTGAGACTGAGGGAACAACAGAAACCTCAGTCAGTATGGTCGGCAATTGATGGAGGATGCCATTAATCACCTCTTGGATGCACAAGTGGGTGTTCCTTAGCAACCGGCACTTGTGAAAAGTTTGGTGATGTATGGGATCGAACTCACAACCATTCGATTACGAATATGATCTGCATACTTATTTTAATAATAATAAGTAGAAAGAAAGGGAATAAAAGAATTTAAAATGTAGAATGAAAACTCCGCTGCCCTGCAGTCTTGCACTGCAAGCTGCACAAATCTGGTAGTAGGAGCCCAGAAGATTGAAGGAAAGGGTTCTAGGAGCCTGGTAAGCTCCAGCATGGTTGCAAGATAACTCTTACTGGAAAGGTTTAAATACCTGGCCACATCCGAAATGGTACAAATGGCGTTAAGGATATTTAATTTTAAAATGAAGAGCTCACCTCCGAACGGCTTAGGCTGTGCGGCTGCTCCGAATGGGTTAGCTGTGGCACTGCTATTGAAGGAGAATCCAGACGCGGTCGTGTTGCTGGTGGGGGTCACACCAAAGCCTGTCTGAGTCTTGCCAAAGAGACTCGAGCCACTCGTACCGCCACCGCCAAATGTAGTCCCTGCTCCTCCAAAGCCTCCTGAAATTAATCCATATCTTAGAGGAAAGAACACGTTTTATATTAAATTTCTGCAAATAGAGGCAATGGAGTTTTATGTTTAAGAAAATCTTCTTTTAAATTTCGAGCAGTTTCTACTCCACAATTGGTCAAACTTTCTATCTGAAAGCACGGTATTTTTACCGCATGCAATGTTGCCAATAGACAATAATGGTTGCATTTTTTTTATTTCATAATTAGAAAATATACATTAAATTAAGCTTTTCTGAATTTTTTCAGATTTTTTGGAGTGCGGGAACAAATTTTAAAAAATATTTAAAATGTCTGAATTTGGGTGGTACACCTGATGGGACAACCGTGACGTCATCGACAGCCAATCACAGCAGCCGTGAAATCATCAACAGCCAATCACAGCACGACAAATGACGTCACGGTTGTCCCATCAGGTGTACCACCCAAATTCAGGTATTTTAAATATTCTTTTAAAATTAGTTCCCGCACTCCAAAAAATCCGAAAAAATTCAGAAAAGCATAATTTTAGGTATATTTTCTAATTATGAAATAAAAAAATGCAACCATTATTGTCTATTTGATTCACAGTAAAAACTTTTTATTACACAACTTGTTGTTAGGTAAAACTAATTGAGTAAAAGAGATAATGGTCCCTTAAAAAGAATTTGCACTGCGGGTATAGAAAAACTCAATATAAGATAATACTCTATATAAGGTAAACCCATGGAGGAAATAGACAGGAGAGCATTCTATAAGTACGCGCCCCTGTTAATAAAGGAGATAAGAGTGTTAACCGCTACGAGTACCATCTATACGCAGTTTTTCGACCTAACCTAACATCGGCCGCCTAGCCGCAATTATAGAACATGTAGAAGAATGGGTATTCGCGACAATGGAGTTCCACAATAGCAGTTGATTGCAGGCATCAGAAACTTACGATTTATTATTTGCTGAGAATATTTAAGCATTTAATGCAATATTGTATTGTTATTAAATTGATAAAATATATAGTAATTTATAATAGATTTCAATAGAATTTCCGGTGGTATGGCGCGGTTCACTTTCCTGCTAGAGAATACCCATCCTTCTACCGGCCTTCTACTTGTCCTAGCTTCCCGCCTTTTATTGCATCAGCTGCACTGCTGAATGGCTGCTGCATGAGTTGTTTGTGACATTTTTCTTCGTGAGCACAACATTTAATTATTTCCTATTTCTCAATAAAATGGCTTGATTGAGCAATTCTTAACTTCAATCCATGTATATTAGCAATACATGAAATTGCTTTTTATTTGTTTAGAACACGCCAAAGCTTAGATACAGCACAGATAAGTGGGTGATGCAAAGCCGCGATTACAGTAACACACTAGTGATTTCGATAAATCTTTTTGTGATGAAAATTGTGCCTTGGAATAAACAGACCGCATGTAGAAGACTGGAAATTTAATAAGGTATGTGAGTATATCTTTTATTTCACGGTGGCTTGAACTGTTGGCTAGCACTAAAAGGAAATGTGAATCGTCAATCGAACTTCGCATCTAATAAGCATAATAATCCGCTTGGGCGACGATGTTAGGTTAGGTCGAAAAACTTCATATGGATGGCGCTAGTGACGATTAACACCCTTATCTCCAGCTCTATATCCCTGTTGGGTATCCTTCTATAATTTATCCATGGGTAAACCTAATTTTCTGGGTCTCTTGACTTCACATAATAATAAGTTTTTACCGTAAATGTTTGCAAAATAGCATCGCCAAAGTTAAAACTTTTTTTAAATGTAAGTTCATTATACTGTTTCATACATAAATTTTAAAATTAACTGCTGGAAGATGCCATTCTTGACACTAGAACCTCTGATTTTATTATACAGTAATTTAAAATGCAATGAACATTTGTAACAAGTAACATACAGATATTGCTTAACTTTGATATTAAGGTGCAAGTTGAAAGTAAATCATCCCTCATCCGTAACAATCTGCCTATCACGATCTCGTTGCAATAATGAGCTGTCTGCCATTTCAGGTAATCATGATAATGAGCTTTATTTTATACAGTTTTATGTCTATGTCTAATTTACTATGTACACTTTTTGTGTTTATTAAATAAATGTTATTTTTTAAAGTTTCACAGCTCATAATTGTGGTCATCTGAAATAGCAGTTAGCTCATTATTGCAACGAAATCGTGTTAGGCAGATAGCTCATTCTTCCGGATAAGGGACAAAACACAAGTTTTTGACATAGAAGTTGACTTACCGAGGACGTTGCTTGAAGTACCTGCTGTGCCGAACATGGTCTTGCCGTCGGTGAAGCCCGTGCCGGCACCAGACTGAGCCATGCCGGGCGTGCCGAAGAGGGAGGACTGTCCTGGCTGCGACACTCCAGTGGCACCAAACAACCCCTCACCTCCACCTGACACACCAGTGTTGAGATTAATATCTCACATAAATCAATGCAACTTTATTATCACAACCAAAAAGATTATTATTATGTTCCTTACAGAACTTGTATTGAATTATACAGTATTCTATTTAGAGGTACACCATTTTAAATCTGATAGTAGCACTTCTAACAAACACATCTTAAAACTATTGGTATTTTTTATGATCTATGCTACACATTATATGGAAAAATAATTTATAAGAAATGCTTAAACTACAAAAAGACTGTTGTGTACTCTATTCATTTTGCTCTAGATAATTTTTTATAGACAGTGCCTCTCTTTCTTCTACCCCCCCCCCCCACTTTCCTCAATAGCTTAATAGTTAGATTAGTTAGTACAGTCAACAGTGGATTGATTACATGCACAGTACAGTATGTTTATTTTTTGTATGGATTCCAGCCCTTTTATTGTGCATTTGACCTAGTTTATAAAAAATATAAAACATGATTCTTTTTTTATGTATTTAATTTATTAATATTATTAAAAAAAAACATTTGGAAAAAAAAATGTAGGTGCTAAAATGGATACACCGTACAGAGGATAGCGAGAAAATAAAGAGTCAATAGCCTACTTTCTAGCCATCCTGTTTTTACAGTCTACAGTCTTTCAAGCCTTAGTTTACCCTTCAAAGATAATTCATGGATGACCTGTCAATCACCTACATCAGCTGATAAAAATGGCAGCCAACAAAAAAATTATCCATAGAACAAGTGGACAGAAATATGTCAAACTTTGATGAAGATTTTCACATAAGTTTGGACAGATAAAATATTGTTGGTTGGTTGGTTGGTTACCAATGGCGGAACTTGTTTTTCAACATTGTTCACAGTGCTCTCTGGGGCTCCTAATACCCAATCTGCACGCCAGACAGTTAAGTACCGTTTCTTAGCGGGGCACGTATGTTGTTTGCACGACATTCCGCGGTCTTAATCACCCCAGCGGAGTATAAACAGCCGTAAGCTGCCTTCCTCCTACCAACTCTTTCATCTAGTAGCCAGCCACACCCATTCCAAGTCGCGAAAAGTCTGCCGTGTTCGGGATTTGAACCGGGGACCTCTCGGACGAGAGCCAAGTGTACTAACCACTACACCAAAGAGCAGGATTAAATATTGTAAAGAAGTTTCAATAATTTAGCAATTATAATGCAACAGTGTGTTCGATTTATTTTCAGCTACTTTATTTTTCTAGTGGAAGAACAATTTTTTTGTATTTTATTGGCAACAAATCTACATTGCATTACTACACCGGAGATGATTGACAGTGGTAAACTAAGACAGTAAATTTATTACAAGTTACAGTATTCTTACCGGCCGAAGGTCCTTTGCGACCAGCCTGCAGGTCCTCCAGTCTAAGCTCCTCCAGGGACTTGTTTTCGTACTCCTTCATCGTTGTGATGCACTGGTGACGAGTGTTGATGGTCTGAGTTAATCCGTTTTTGGCCATCGAGTCCGTGCCAGTTGGAGGGTTGAACTTGACTGGCGTGCCAGCTGTGGCAGCTCCTCCAGTGGCTCCTCCAAAACCTAAAACGTAAAAATCAGTAAATTAAGGTGACGATGGGCACAGAAGTGGGAATAAATTTGGTCCATATTTACTAAGTTAATACAGTAAAAACTCATTATTATTAGTTAGGCAAAACTTGATTTTAAGTAAAGGAGATTGTGGTTCCATAAAAAATAACTAGGAAAAACTTGATACATACATAACATGATGCCATATCCCTTTACGGGGTAAGCCAGCAGCATTATTACCTCGGACATCTACAAATTGCCCTCCAAAGCACTCGATTCTTGCATACTCCACTTGCTTCAGAAATACTCATAACACTCTTTTGCCTTCTGCACTCTCTATTACACTGTACTTTTAACACTTCTGTTCTTCAATCATTCTGCAATCACATCCAACCAAACCTTTTTAGGTCTACCTAATTCTTTCATGCCTTGTACACTACCTTTAAACACCTATTTTGCAATTCGTTCATCACCCATTCTCTCAACATGTCCAAACCAACGAAACGTAGTGTACTTCGTTCATACTTGTCAATTACGCTTTCTTTCACTCCACACTCATTCATCACCTATGTGTTTCTCACTCTATCCATCCTAGTTTTGCCACACATATTCCTTAAAAAACTCATACCAACAGCATTCAACTTACTTCTATGCTTTGATTGACACACCCATACTTCAGATCCATACATCAAAGTTTTGGTATTAGGACAGAGTTATACACAGCTAGCTTAGCCGTATTAGACAACAGCTCAGTGCGGCACAACCCTGCCATACTACCCACAATCCTCCTGCCAGCACTTACTCTCCTATCAATCTCTCCATCTACACTTCCGTCCTCCCGAAACAATCTTCCCAAATATAGAAATTCTTTCACTCGTTCCAGCTGTTCTCCTTTTAGGTCAATTCCTTTTGCCTCGTTGCTATCTGTACTACCAAATACCATTACTTTTGTCTTGCTCACATTGATTTTCAAATCCATTCGACTAGTACTCACATCCAAACGGTTTAACCTTCTTTGCATATCATCTTCGCTATCAGCTAACACCAATGCATCATCCGCATACAACAGCAACCATAACATTATCGTACCCACACTAATTCCATTTTCACCTATACCAGCCAATCTTACACACTTATCCATAAACACATTAAACAGCCATGGCGACATCACACAACCCTGTCTCACTCCTCGCTTCACTTCAAACCATTCGCTCAAACCACCATTCACCCTCACACACGCTTTACTACCTTCATACATAGATTTTACTGCATTCAGCAATTCATCATTTACACCATACTCTGACAACACTTTCCACAGCATACTTCTATTCACCTTATCATACGCCTTTTCTAAATCTACAAACTTGATAATAAGGTAATAATCGATAAAACATAAACCTAATTTCCTGGGTCCCTTGGTTTTACGTAATAACAAGTTTTTAATGTATTTTATATTTTTAAATTGATTTAAAGGAAAGTAAATTATTTAGGTTGTAATAAGAATAAGGAAAGGATGGAAAGGTCTTTCATGCAGGTTATCTATTGCAGACATCTTACTTGTCCCAAAAAGGTTCTGTCCACCCTGGTTGAACATGGAGCTACCACTCGGCTGGCCAGACGTCACAGTTGATGGCTGGGAGCCAAAGAGGCCTGTGGACGCAGTACTTGTATTGAAGGCACCAAAGGCAGGCTTTTGTTGAGCGAAGCCAGAGGTACCCTGGTTGGTCCCGAAGAGCGGGGCGGCGGTGCCTGTGTTGAAGCCTGGGAACAAGTTTAGCTACATGTACAACCAGAAACAAATTACAGAAAAAAAAATCAGTATTACAATGGGGTATTTGTCAAGCAAGTATGACAGGATTGAACAAAGAAACATCACTGACATGGAGGCTTAAGGGTAAGGTAACATGCCCAATGTTAAAAAAAAATCCCACACATGAAAATTATGAAAAATATTAAAATATTCTCATCTACATACCTTAGCAGTAGCTAAAATAGCCTAAAATATCAGGTATACAAATTTGAGTTAGTTTTTGAGTTATTAATTTTTAAAGTACAGTAGTCAAATTTAAAAATTCATTACTCAAAAACTAGCTTGAATTTGTGTACCTGATATTTTAGCTCCTGATAGTTAGGGGATGTAGAGGAGAACAATTTAATTTTAATTTTTTTTCATGATTTTCATGTGTGTCTTTCATGTAGGCGTGTTATTTTCCTTTAAAAATTTGCAATTTCATACACTTTGTAAATGCTAAACTCAATTAAAAGAGGATGCAAGCTTGTTCTTTTCTCTTCTTCTTTAACTACTGTAATATAAATTTAATGTAGAAATAACATAAAAAATACAACATTTCGTGCTTTGCTTACATTTCTATTTTTAACAATAAAATTAATTTTAATAATTTAATAACATTCATTCTCATGAGATATACTGCATATATTATTGACAGATAAAACTTAATTTTATGCACACTCTTCATTACAGTAACAAACTTAGCAGCAATATTGAAATGAACTTGTGTACTGTAATATCTTGTTTATTTACCCGAAAAACCTGCTTGGCTAGGCTGTGCTTGTTGTCCGAAGGCTGGGGAGGCCGTGTTTCCAAACATGCCCGTCCCGGTCTGTGCTCCCGTTCCTCCTCCGAACATGGTGGAGCCGCCACCGAAGTTTGCGGTTGGGAAGCCAGGCGTCGTGGACGTGGGCTTGTTGAATCCCGATTGACCAAAGGGAGACGAGGCCGTCGTAGAGCTGCCTGGTGACGCGAACCCGCCTGTCAGGTTAAAACAACAGAAATGTCAAGAGAGAACAAAGTACTTGGCATTAACTTTCTCAATTCAAAGTGCCACAACGGTGGAACTAGTATAAAGTTTTACTACAGTAACACAAATTCAGACATCACAGCCAATTTGAGATATTTCTTCAATATATTTTGCTTGTTTTATTAAATATTTCAGCAATGATAGGGCACAACTTGTACTATTCTGGTAGTAAACTATGTATGGTAAAATAATAACTTCATGTTTTAGCATTTAGAACTACGTATGTATTTTGCTAGTACAGTAGTAAAAAAATATATTTTGGTTGCATACCAGCCATTTTTAAATACATGTATAATGTCTTATTACATGTTATCTTTTTTTTTTTTTTTTTTTGTAAAAACTCTATTACCGGTACATTTCCATTACACAATACTGTTATATTGATTCCACTCATCCACTCACCAAATGCAGGCTGGGTAGGCTGCCCAAATCCAGGTTTATTAAACATGCTTAGCCTGAAACAAACACGAAATTATATTATTAGGTACATAAAGGACCAATAGATAGTGTTGCTTGCAGAAACTTTGGCTCCCTGCATCGAGCATACGGCAATACCATGAGGAGAATCACAAAAATTACAAAAGTTATAAGAAAGACATCACTTATAAAATTTATATATAAATTGTACATTCTGTATATCAGTATTGTTGTGGTACCGTCTTAGTTTGCTGAACTCAACATAAAATTTATTTTATTAATTTCACTTTCGGACTTTTACCTTTGCATGTGTTTGATGTAATCCTTCTGTGTGTAGTATGTTGCGATGGTCACTTAGTGTTCGTGCACGTTACTAACACTTGCATGTACTACACATATCACTACGTTTCGAGAGTCAACCGCTCTCTTCCTCAGGTGATCTGAGTAATCTGAGTCTCAGATCACCTGAGGAAGAGAGCGGTTGACTCTCGAAACGTAGTGATATGTGTAGTACATGCAAGTGTTAGTAACGTGCACGAACACTAAGTGACCATCGCAACATACTACACACAGAAGGATTGCATCAAATACAGGCAAAGGTAAAAGTCCCAAAGTGAAATTAATAATACATTCAATATGAATACCCTTTGCATGAAAAAGTTATTTACTAATAAAATTTATATCATAGAAACAAAAAATTTGCAGCATAGCTATGATCCCAATCCATTTTCCAGTACATAACATACTGAAATGAGATGGGCAAACTATAGACACAAAGCATACATGTATGCATACCACAATGATATGCACACAGACGCCTAACTATGTATACACTGGATTTTTTTGCCTGTTTCTTCCCCTCACAGTATGTAAGCATATGTATATACAGCCCCAAGAATGCATTCCTTTGTATACATATTATTAGTGTCCAGTACATCAGCGCAGAAGGCAGCACTTGTTTTCCCTATGTCTTAACATAATTATGATATATGTATTCTATCCACCGATACCCCTCTCACGGCAGTCCAGCGATGCAAAAACATGGCGTGCCTAAAATCCTGCAGATCTTTCACCTGTTTGTCTGCGATGTGCATCCATAGGAAAATCAAATCAACATTTTTTTGTTTGTTTATAAGAAACTGTGTGCATACTGTATGCACACAAGGTGTCTAAAAATTCGATGATATGCACACGATAAATATTCGTTGGCAGCTGATGTTGCTGAGGCAGAAGAGTTTTGATTTGTTTAAAAAAACTTATGAGAGTTGGTGAACATTCGCGAGCCACCGTGGCATTTTGCCACATTTGCCGCGTTAATATTATTATTATCTATATGAAATGAATGAACTTCATTTTGCATATCATACAGAATGTATGCTTATCATAGGGAAGTTCTTTACATTACTGTAGCATATAATATGCATATGTACACTGTACTGTAAATAATAATAATAAATATTGACAAAAAAACAAAATTAAATACTGTATTTCTTTATTTAATCTAGCAATCGACAGACAACAATAAATACAGAAATTTAGGGTACTGTATAAAAGTTCATAACTGTCACAAGAAAAACGACTTGAAAGCTGAAAGCAGGGCTATTCTCCTATAGTAACAATAGGAGAATAACCCTGGCTGAAAGCTGAGAGGCGGCGAAAGAAGCCCATCAGCAAATATCAGCATGGCAAACCACACACGTGATTTAAAATTGAAGATTCTTCGATTGATATTATGCTCACCTTAGGCAAATATGCCTAAAAGGCAGGTGATAGCCTTGTTTTTCACAATTCTTGGTTGAAAATAAACACTTGTGATGAAATTTAATGAATATTAGACGATTATGTCACTGCTTGAAGTTTATGCCTCTGTCTCTTTTCTCTTTATCAAGGTTTCAGATTCCAGATCCAATTTCAGATTATGACTGTTAAAAAAAATTCAAAGAAAACGTCACCAGAGTGCAGCACCGTAATTAAACTAACCAATCAGGATCAAGATAAACATAGATATAGGTCATATAGGCCAGGTCCGATCATCTTCTGTATGTAGCGAAATACTTGTAACTAGCTCATCCGAATTCATCCGCGTTATCATGAAAACTTTCGGCAGCCTCCGTCAGATGGCGCGTCGATCAAGTTTGGTCGATTTGCGCTTTTCGTTTCTCAATTGCTACACTAGAATAAAATGGCTACCGCTTCCGGTTTTATTATTTTTTTTATTTTGCTTACTAATTTGTTTATTTATGAAAGAACACAGAGAAAATGGGATTATAAATTGTATTTAAGAAATTTTACATTAAAATAAAATATACAGTTGTCACAAAAAGGTCCCGAGATCGTCTCCTTGGCACGCCAATCCAATGGGTGGGGTGGGTACAGCGTCCAGCTTTGCCAGCTGCAGCTTGGGCTTGTTTTCTGCTGTAACACGAAAATTATAGCTATAAACATGCATTTATAGGAAATTATAATATCATTAGGATACACAGAATGAACGTATAGTGTAACAAAAAATTGTATCTTGAACAAAAGCGATGAAAACGGGGTAAAAACAATGCCCAATGTTCCCGATCTTTTGGTCACGTACTAACCTTCAGTTCAGTCGTTCATATCAGGATGGCTGCATCTCTTTTCTCGGTTATATATTGTGGTGATACAGTTCTTGTATTCGCAATAGAGGCTTGTAGATATTACACACACATTTATAACTTATAACTCTTCAAATCATGAAATATAAGACATAATCGAGCCGATGGTGAACGCCGAGCCGCAGCTGCCGCCATGTTGTCATACTCGCAAATGGCGAGAGATTCTTTGAAAAATAAGTTAATTGAGTTTATTAATTAAAACACATTTTTATGATTGATTATACTAAATTAAAATATTTAAAACATTAAGAAACAAAGATAATTATTATATAATAAAAAAAGTGGGAGATCTAATTTCTGAAGCGCAGGGATAGGGTCCGAAGCGTCCGCTAGAGGGCCAAAATACAAAACTTTGAGCCGCTCGGAAAGATGCATCGACCTGTATAGGCTGACATAGAAACATGGAACGAAATGAGCGGGATTTTCAGAACAATTTTAACATGTTCCTATTCTGAATTCCAAATTCTAAGTAAAGTGTTTTTATTTGTGCTTGTTTTTTTTTTGCACATAAAAAAAGTGAAGAAACATGGCCGACGTTTTAGATTTGGACAATGCAGAAGAGTTTGAAGTTGATGATGACGGCGATCGTACGTATATTATACAAAATTTATAAATGTATTGTAATCTCTAGTTTTTCTGTACACTAATGCATATTGCATTGTTTGTATATTATTATGTTTTGTAGTTGAAAACAAACTGAGAAGGTCCCGTGATGGTTTGGCACCGGCAAAAACTGCCTGCAATGATTAATATGGCATTAACCACGTTTTCCCATTTATCTGCTATTCAGTAACAATATCATCTGTATGCATATCATAATTATATACAAAATTATACTGCAATTAGCACTTATATCACAGGTATGCATATGATAAATATGAAAGGGAATTGTAAATTATATGCATATGCACTGGCGAGGTCATGTGCATTCAACTTTCCTTTCTTTATTATATGCATACTGTGAGAAAAAGGCAAACATTGTGGTGTGTCTTCACTGCACGCTACTGGTTTTATTCTAATTACGCAATGTATTGCTTCTAGAGCGCATTGACCGTCTCAAGGAGCGTGCAAAGAAGCGCAAGGGACGTGGATTTGGTGCCGATAATTCTGCTCGAGAAGAGATTCAGGAGTATGAGTCAATGGAGGTACCGGAAGAGAGCGTCACGGGAGACGAGCCAGGACCACAGCGCTGTGAGTAGCCTTTAACAAACTTATCTGATTGCGAGCCCCTTTTTGCTTATAGAAAAACTTTATCTGATTCGCTTATATCTTGATATTTTGTGTAGGCATACAAATTTGCTGGGCAGTGTACTTAAAGAAGCATAAAATTTTCTATAAAAAGATACTGTGTGTGTTCTGTTTCACCTGATACAGCAATTCTATCAGTGCTAGTGTGCAACTCCTGTTTTTATTATTAAGATAACGATGTGATGTCATGAAGATGAGTCAATCTTTGTCCATCAGTTGATGGCGTCACAGAGTCAAATTCCAATCTTTATCTTGATAAAGCTTGTTTATTAATTAGCTCGCATCAAAAATTGATAGTATTCATACCGTACATACTACGTACTTAATCATGGGAAAATGAAAAATTATATCTGCACATTGACGTGGTAGAAGAAAAATATCCTAACTCCATTGGTATGCATAAATTACCAATATGTAGTTTAGATTTTTTTTTTCTAGCTTACCAATGGAGTTAAGACATTTTTCTGCTGCAACGTCAATATTTTTTTTAAATTTTCGTACCTCTCCAATCCAATTTAAAGCTGCACTTAAAAATAACCTTACTTTTTCTCATTTCCATTTCCATATATGTATCGGTTAAATCATAGGTCAGGGAACAAAAACAGTAAAAAAAAAAAAAAAAAATCCATGCCAAGACTTCTTGAACTGTAAATAAGTAAACCAATTTTGTAATATTTTTATAAGGAAAAGGAAACCATTGCGGTTGGATATATTAATTTAAGGAAAGAGATAGGAATAAACCAACAAGCCTTACCACGATGAGATGTCCGTAGAAGGTGAATCTTGTTGGCACAGATGACACAAATATTTACAAATACATTATTGAGAAGTTTCGACCAACATTTAATGATGTAGTCTTTATCAATCACAGATGATTGATAAAGACTACATCATTAAATGTTGGTTGAAACGTCTCAATAATGTATTTGTGTCATTTGTGGTAACAAGATTCACCTTCTACGGACATCTCATCGTGGTAAGGCTTGTTGGTTTATTCCTATCTCTTTCTTAAATTAATATAAACCAATTTTGTAAGCTTCCTCCTCTGAAATGTTGTGTAGAAAAGCAGCTATAGTAGAACCATCATATAGTCAGCGCTGTCACTTTGACATGGCAGATAAGCCAGGAATGCATAAAAAAGTCTGAAGAGACAGGCAGGTGGGATGGATAATACTATGTTATGATTTACATTTATAAAATACTTCAATACATATTCTTATGCGTTATTATATGGCGACCTTATAAAAAAAAAGTAAGTGTCAGGAAAACAAATATTTTAATTTTACCTATTTTTAAACTGATTTATTCTATCACATTACTCCCACTATTCCACCTCATTTTCTTTATATCTTGTCTCAGGAAGCCGCGAACAATTTCAAACCTTGAAGAAAAGATATTAAGAAAAAGAGGTGGAATAGTGGGAGTTATGTGTTAGTATAAATCAGTTCAAAAACACGTAAAATAAAATATTTATTTTCCTAACACGTACTTTTCTTATAAGGTCGCCGTATAATAACGCATAAGAAAATAGAAGTATTTTATAAATGTAAATCATAAAATCATATTATCCATTCCACCTGTCTGTTTCTTCAGACTTTCGTACGCTTTCGTATGCATTCCTGACTTATCTGCCATGTCAAAGTGACAGCGCTGACCATATGTTGGTTCTACTATAACAGTGCTCCTGTTTCAGCTGTGGAGGGCTGGATTCTGTTTGTAACTTCGGTGAATGAGGAGGCTCAGGAGGATGACATTCACAACCTCTTCTCTGACTACGGAGAAATAAAAAACCTGCATCTCAACCTGGACCGTCGTACTGGATTTATTAAAGTAAGTTTTGTTTGCGAAATGTACTCTTTAAAATAATGTGCTGCCTAAATATCAGTACTATATCAAAATAAAGATACCTAATTGCAGAGATAATAACTATCTTGAAGTAAATATTTATCATAATTATCTTCTTTTCTTATGCCCACGTTTTGGCTTTTAAACCATTCTACTTCTAGTACGTAAGCCAATAGAGATATGATTTGTTATGTATTTGAAGTCTAGTTTCTTGAACTAACTTACTGCACGCTAATTACTATATTGTTCTAATGTCTAATTAGAATAAGGTTGATTTTAGTCGGAAGAATACACTATGTATAATTACCAATAAGACTCTGGAGATTTATTACAGTTCTGCGTTACACAATATAAAGTATGTTGCGGTGAGAGCTATACAGTATGCTACGATGTTCACTGTATGATGTCCCGAGTGCAAGAGAAGGAATATGAGGGAACTCTCGAGCACCTGGCAGGTTGTAGGTGGGAGTAGGGCGGAAGGAGAACATAGGAAGAGGCGCGATATTTAAAAGGGCTTCTCTAGTACTAACATAAGTCACTAACATACGTGACAGGATTCTTTCTCTTCTCTATTCATGTTGCCATAATTATGATACCTACAGTATAAATTAAAACAATTTTCCCCCAATCTTCTAAATTGGGAACTACAGTACAGCATTTTTTAAAAATATTAGAAGGGGCTCTTAAAGTACGTAAGCTCTACTTTATCCTAGATTTTTATCCTGAGTAAAACTAAACATGGAACTGTATAAAAAATATGGGCCAAATTCTTGATAAGCTTTTTAAACAAATACTTAACACCAATTTAGCCCATATATTTACTGTTAGATTCTGAAATGTGTAACCATGAATTGCATAAAAGTCTTATAAGAAGAGGGGCACACCTTTTTTATTCTGATAGTAGCACCTCTTAACCTGTTAAGCCTCTGATATAGTATGTACCATGTTTAGTACAGTACTCTATTCGACACGGGATAAAAATCTAGACTAAAGTGGGGTTTAAGGGTAAGGTAACGCCACCAATGTTAAAAAAAATCCCTCTCACAAAAATTCTGAAAAAAATTTAAAATGTTCTCCTCTACACCCCCTATCAGTAGCTAAAATATCAGGTATACAAATACGATCTAGTTTTTGAGTTATGAATTTTTAAAGTTGACCAATTTAACATGGGAGTTTCATTTCTCCATGTTAAAGTAGTCAACTTTAAAAATTTATAACTCAAAAACTAGATCGTATTTGTATACCTGATATTTTAGGTACTGATAGGGGGTATAGAGGAGAACATTTTAAATTTTTTTCAGAATTTTTGTGAGAGAGATTTTTTTTAACATTGGTGGCGTTACCTTACCCTTAAGTCTACATTTAAGGGTAAGGTAACGCCATCAATGTTAAAAAAAATCCCTCTCACGAAAATTCTGAAAAAAATTTAAAATGTTCTCCTCTACACCCCCTATCAGTAGCTAAAATATCAGGTATACAAATACCATCTAGTTTTTGAGTTATGAATTTTTAAAGTTGACCAATTTAACATCCATGGGAGTTTCATTTCTCCATGTTAAAGTAGTCAACTTTAAAAATTTATAACTCAAAAACTAGATCGTATTTGTATACCTGATATTTTAGGTACTGATAGGGGGTATAGAGGAGAACATTTTAAATTTTTTTCAGAATTTTTGTGAGGGATTTTTTTTAACATTGGTGGCATTACCTTACCCTTAAATGCCAACCATTATTTAATATCTAGTGTCAAAAGTCCAAACCTGGTTTGGTAATTTTTGTTCTCTGGTGTTCAGATTTGTTATTTTAATAATGTACACCAACAAATCACTTTTATATAACACATAAGCAATGATCTGTTTGCAGGGCTACGCCTTGGTTGAGTATGAAACATTCAAAGAAGCTCAAGCTGCCAAAGACGCCCTCAACGGAGCTGAGATTTGTGGACAACAGATCAGCGTGGACTGGTGCTTCGTCAAAGGACCCAAAAAGTGAGTGTACTGTGTATATCTTGTAAAATATTGACGTCATAAAGACAGGTAATGGATTTTACCTTTACCTGAGTGAGTCAGAAAGTGTGATTGTTTTGATATCTGAGCTTTGCTACTGACTTAAGTACACATGTAGTTGAGTCATACTGATTTTCAATGCCACCTCTTGGTGGTTTATGAAGTTAATTCTTTCAAATTAATTTTTATCATGCAGTCCTATTTGTACACCCAAACCAAGTTAAAGTTTCCACCCTGCTACTTTGACATGAGGTCTGACAACTCATTTAGCACCAAAATAGCACATTGGAAAATGCGTCAAGGTCAATTTTATTTATTTCGCCCATTTCAATTAATACAGTACACATAAATATATACAATACAATAATAATAATAACAAAAAAATAATGATGAAATTGACCAAAGTCTTTTGCTATTTGTTAGTAAACAAAGTATTGTTGTGTAATGTCTGTCCTATGAGTAAAAAACATGGGAGAGTTGTTGATTTACATGTTAACTTATAGAAAATGACCGTTAATATAATTATGAAGTTGAAACGATTACCTAGCGCCAACAATGCCATTACATTCTGTGCTCTGATGGCAAAATCAGGCAATACATTGCCCCACGTTTAACAATGAAAAAGGCTTCATGTGACAGACATTATAAACACAGTACTTTGTTACAACCATTGCAAGTAGAAGTTTTTGAAATCGACACATACATCATATCAAATAATTCAACTATGTACTGTAGTTTTATTTGGTGCTAAACAAATTTGCACATCTTCTGGGCAAGATGATCAAAAGGCTACAGTCTGTTACTGGTTGAGAACGGTTCTGAATCAAATTTGAGAGCTCTTTTATTTATTTATTTAATCCAATGCAGTTTTTCCATATCTGTTATTCAATTTTAAATCTTCAGAACCAGTTGGGTACCTAAACATTTCCGACTGATAAAAAAAAGTACTTGAGAGAAAAATCTCTCCAGGTCTTGTAACATGTGTTTTTATTGAGTCTTATCTTCAAAAACTTTAGAACCATTCTCAAGCAGTATCACACAGTAGCCTCTACCTAAAAGTTTAGTATCATCTTTACCAAACAACATTTTTCTGTCTCACGTGTTTCTATTCTTTATTTAAAAGAACTCTGTGTCAATATAAAATCTTATTCCACATACTTTTTTGTTGCAGGACCAAGAAAAGCAGCCGCAGGAGGCGACGAGAATAAACTTGCAACCCTCCAAACTCTCGCAAATTGTTTTTATACTTCTCATCAGGAAAATCCTTGTCTTTATTTATTGAAACATAGTAACTCATAAAAATTGTGTATTGATCGTTGTCGCTCAAAAAGTACATGCAGAATCCAGTAGCACATGCACGTAAAAACGTTTTCATTGCAAGAAATCCACACTTTTAGTGAAACCAAACCTGATGTTTTGAATGACAACAATCAATGTGTTGCATTCCGATTTAGTTTCTTTTTCTTCATGATAAAACTGACCTGTGACAATGTTTACTTTATCTCGTAAAAAAAAAAAATAATAATAAAACAAGTACAGAAAATACAAGATGAAATATTTTTAATAACTGTTTTTTCCATCAAAGGTTGGCATTGTTATAGATACAGTAAATACTATATTTTGTTTTGTTTTTCAATTGGTCTATGCTATATATTGTTATGAAAGTACAAAAACTTAAAGATTGAAATAAAAGTAGTCTATTGAAAATAATTTAATTATTTTATGTTGACCAAAGAAAAGACAATACTATAATATAAAGCTAAATCTTAAGGGGGAAGGTAATACGCCCAATGTTAAAAAAAAAAAAGCACACATGAAAATTATGACCTCTACATCACCTATCAGGAGCTAAAATATGAGACTGTATACAAATTTGATCTAGTTTTTGAGTTATGATTTTTTTTTTTTTATTATTTTAACATGGAAGTTCGATTTCTTCTTATTAAGGGTAAGGTAACGCCACCAATGTTAAAAAAAATCCCTCTCACGAAAATTCTGAAAAAAATTTAAAATGTTCTCCTCTATACCCCCTATTAGTACCTAAAATATCAGGTATACAAATACGATCTAGTTTTTGAGTTATAAATTTTTAAATTTGACTACTTTAACATGGAGAAATGAAACTCCCATGTTAAATTGGTCAACTTTAAAAATTCATAACTCAAAAACTAGATCGTATTTGTATACCTGATATTTTAGCTACTGATAGGGGGTGTAGAGGAGAACATTTTAAATTTTTTTCAGAATTTTTGTGAGAGGGATTTTTTTTAACATTGGTGGCGTTACCTTTTACCCTTAAAGGAATCAACTTTAAAAATTCATAACTCAAAACCTAGCTCAAATTTGTACACCTGATACTGTAGGGGATGTAGAGGAGAACATTTTAATTTTTTTTTTTTTTTTCATAATTTTCATGTCTGGGATTTTTTTTTTTTTTTTTTTTACATTGGGCATGATACATTTCCCTCAAGATCATGAAGTAATTACAATTTTATCCATGCTTAAGATGGTGAAGGGGAAAGTATGAAAACTCAAGCTTTTTTTTCCTCTTTTTATTGATAACAGTTTACCAAGTTTACATACTTGCAGTTGAACTTCTTTTAGCAGGCAAACCTTTGAATCATGGATAAATTATAGATATTTCCTCCATGCTTTGAATCAATACCTAGTAGCAATAATATCCATTCATGTCGCATACTGAAAAACAATTGTGTGCAAGAATGAGCTATATTATATTTAGTTATTAATTTGGATCAGATAAGTGACACTGGCAGATCACAAACAGAAACAATTTAATGAATAAACTACACAACATTTTTTATTGCAGAAATGAATAGATGAGGGCATCAATTTATATTAATCATTGATTTTTTTTTTCCACCTTTATTAGAAACCAGAGAAATTTTATTGCTAAAAATTTTTTGCCATGATCTGGTTTGAACCCACACTCCTTTTAGTCCTATATATATATACATCCTTTTAATTAAGAATTTTAAGTGACATATTGACGCCTATAGCTATCTCTTCTGTACTTTCAATAATTGTTTAGAAAAAAAGTTTCTAGTCTCTAAAAAATCTGAAAAAGTAGTACAACTTTGCACATTCATTTTTTCTGCAAGAAAAAAAAAAATCATGTAAATTATCCATTATAAGATGTAATTATTTTAATTTATCTATCTTTAAACTTAATTCTAAATACAAGAACATAAATTTTAATAAACAACTTAAATCTACTTTCAAATATTTTACGACGGATAAAAATCAATATGATAAAATAATAATAAAAAAGGCTTCAGAACTGTTTTATTTCTTCAAAATTAGACATCTTGTGATCATCTACACCTTGGGACAGCATGAACTTTACTGCTCCAAGATTTGTTGATAAAAGGAAAGAGTTAGGAAAATACTAACAAGCTAATCTTTTCTTGTGATTGAAAAAGACCACATCATTAAATGTTGGTCGAAACGTCTCAATAATGTATTTCTAAATATTTTTGTGTAATCTGTGCCATCAAGACTCTCCTCAATACGGATATTTTATTGTGGTAAGCCATATTGGTATTTTCTTATATCTTTCCTTTTATCAATATATCCAACCAAAATTGTTTACTTTTCCTTATAAGAGATACAGATTTGAAAATTTTCAGGATGGTAAGAGCATCCAGTCTAGCTATCTCCAACAAGACTAACTTCAGCATAGACTGCATGACAACTCTCACAAGCAAGGTAAAGTTTGTGGTGTCCAGGGATGTACACAGATTAGGTGTAGAGGCGGATGGTGTGGTCGGCACCCCCTGAGAAGAGCCACGGCTGGGTGGGGTGGAAGGCTGCACAGAAGACTCCGTAGTCATCCTTCTTCTCGTGGTAGCAAAGTCGCTTGACTGGCACGACCAGCGCATTCTGCAGCAAGTCACTGGAACACAAATTGAAAATGTTCAAATCGGGAGGGACACTAACTTGAATACAATGAAATTATGTCACTGCATAAACAATTCACTCAGATTCCTGTACAAGAAATAAACAGGTAGGGATCCAGAGTGAAATTTCAGTGGGGTTTTGTAATCCTTATCTTCCCAATCACACACGTGTATGTATGTTTCTGTTCTCTTTTTTTAAATAAATATTATGCTCATTGTTAATAAATAAAATATTTTACAAACAGTATTTGTTATATCTACTTGCACTTATAATTTTAAGTATAAGTGAAACAGAGTATGGGGCATACACAGAACCAAATTTCGGGAGGGACTTTCTCCATAAGACAAATGTTAAAAAAAAAAAATTGGAGTGGGGGAAATACCTATATTGCTCATGCTAAATCCAAACATTCGGAGGGGGCTGCAGCCTCCCCCCCCCCCCCAATACCAACTAATTAATCAATGAAACAGTATTCAAATGCATTTCCTCAGTTGAAAATTACCTAGTTGCTTCAGATTTTCTTGGTATCGATATCAAAGGATTACTATCTTCAAAATCTAGACAGTCTGCTATATCCTACAGATTCAGTTGGATACAAAGAACAGAATCTACAGACAAATAGATGAAGCACCGTGCTTGGATAGGCCTGCTTAGATAAGTTGTATTTATTTCTAGCATAACGTCATGTGAGAGGAGTTTTGGTATGTTAAAGATAGGAACAACCAGTACTGAGTTTTGAGCTGATGTACTGGACACTAATAATACAAAGGATTACTTGGTGAACTTTGAGGGATTGGAAGAAACGGGCCCAAAAATCCAGCTCTCATCTATCTGTCTGTGTAAAATCCACGACATTTTCCCCAGGGAACACAGCTGATAAAGAGCAATGAACTCACTTGTAGACTCTGGCATGACATACGATGAGAGACCTGTCGTCGGCCGCGGTGACACACAGAGGGTAGCGTGGGTGGAAGGCTACGTGTCGCACGGCAGCCGAGTGAAGTCGTAGGTTCAAGTACGGCTTGGTGCTGAGGTCAAGGTCGAACCACAGAGTCTTGCAGTCGTAGCAACCCACCAACAAATTGTCACCACCTGGAACAGAATGTCATTTCTTAAAAGTGCACTTGAACTTAATAAACAAAGCCTTTGCCAATTCAAAATTCTTTACTCAATCTATCTCTCCTTCAATAAATACATACTTTATTAGTAAACTTGAAGCAATTAATACAGCAGATGAGAGTAAAATTTCTTACGACTGATAAGGGTTGTAATATAAAATGGGTAATGTGGGAGTTCGCGTGATCCCTAAAGCCAACATAATTTAAATTCAATTAAAATGGGGGGAAAAAAATCCTTTTAACGATTGACCTCAGTCAGTAAGAATCAAATAAAATAAATTTTAAAATTTCGAAAATGATCTAAAACTTAATAGCTTATGGTTTGAGCAAATTCAATCTTTCTCACAATTGCTCCATTTCTGTTTTCCATCCATAAGACCAATGTTAAACTTCTACCTTAGTTTTTTCAAAACTGATCAGACAAATCCACTTCAAAATTTACATGCCACCTATTGATGGTGAGTTCTAAGTTCTCTGCAAGTCTTGTTCAATTCAAGGGGCCGATTCTGAGATCTCAGTCACCTGAGGTCAATCCTTAAATTAACAATACCTGGATGCACAGCCATGGAGGAGATCCAGGCAGAGTTGGACATCAGCTTCTTAATGAGCTGCTGCTTCACCAAGTCATAGATCCTTATTGTGCGTTGAGTCTGAACAAAAGAAAAAATATTAAGATTTACTATTTCCTTTAATAATAAATCAAAATTAAAACTCTTTGAAATTGTGTATCTGATTTATCATGAACAAAAATGATATTAAAATAAATAATAATATTTTTTATTAAATATTTCTTACTTCATAACTAGAACAAGATTAATTGATTGGAATTAATTAGTACAGTAGTAGTTACAAGTTATTATTTTCTTGTGAGTTTTCAAACCTATACACATATATAGACAGTGTACTGTACTGGCTAAAAAAGCAAAACATAAAAAAAAAAAAATAAAAAAAAATATATTTATTTTATACAACATGCATCAACATGTACATATTTATACATAGCTTCTAGCTAGGGTGTTTACATATTACTTTTTTTTCTTCAAAACAAAAAACATCAATTTCATTCTAAGTTACAAATAAGCAGGAAAAGGAAGAGAAAATCAAACTAGCGATATTAATTAATTATTTGAAAAAATCGAAATAAGTGATATTTATTTAAAGAAGATAGAAACACATATGATAGAAAAAGATTTGTTGGGAAGGGAGATAGTTCGAGCTTTTAGCCGTCAGTGACCTAGCAAAAAGAGAAAAATTAATTTAAACAACTATTATTAATCAATTAATTAAAACAATTAATTTTTCTCTTTTTGCTGGGGGTCACTGACGGCTAAAAGCTCGAACTATCTCCCTTCCCAACAAATATTTTTCTATTGTATGAGTTTCTATCTTCTTTAAATAAATAAATATCGCTTAGTTCGATTTTTTCAAATAATTAATATCGCTAGTTTGATTTTCTCTTCCTTTTCCTTCTACCCGCTAGTTCGATAATTAATTAAGTTACAAATAAAAAATAAAAATAATAATGAAACACCCTGAAATACCGGTAAATTTATTTACCGGTTACAGGGTTGAATCTCCAATTTTGTTTCAGGTAAAATATGAAGTAAGATCATGTAATATACTTTTCAAATTATTTTAAGTTTTAAAAATTTTACAACTCAACCCAAAATGGATAAAAATAATTCATTAAAAAATACAACTGACTCAAAAGTTTCTTTGTCTAAACGGTACTCACCGCGACAAACAGCAGCGGCCTCACAGGGTGGAACTGCACGGCTTGCACCAGCCCCCTGGCTCGGTTGAAGGGCAGTTGGGAGCGCCGCCTCGTCACCTGGTGCACCAACACCGAGCGGTTCTGTCCCTCCGGCACCACCGCCGCAAGGTAGTCTCCCCGACCGTGCCACACCACCTGCGACAGTTCTTGTTTGAACCTCGCATTGACAGGGGGGGGGGGGGGGGGTAGGAAACAACTGTTTTTAAGGTTTTAAGGGAAAGATAACATGCCCAATGTTAAAAAAAAAATCGCACACATGAAAATTGTGAACAAAATTTAAAATGTTCTCCTCTACATCCCTTATCAGTAGCTAAAATATCAGATATAAAAATTCGAGCTAGTTTTTGAGTTATGAATTTTTAAGTTGACTACAGAACTTTAACATGGAGAAATGGAACTTCCATGTTAAATTATAGTCAACTTTAAACATTAATAACTCAAAAACTTGATTGAATTTGTATACCTGATATATTAGCTTCTGATAGGGGATGTAGAGGAGAACATTTTATTATTATTTTCATAATTTTCATGTGTGGATTTTTTTTTAACATTGTTACCTTACCCTTACAGTGGGAAAAAGGTGTAAAAGACAGCTAAAAAAAACTGAAAAAATCAGTAATCCTTATTTAGATACCAAACAATATATTTTTGCAGAGTGAAGAGGAGTAAAATTAAAAAGGTTTAGTTTGGTTTGAATCCTCCCCCTCCCCTAAAAAAAAAGAAGATCTTGATAATTTTAGGGTTAATGATTGGTAATGTGAACTTATAATTAGATTAAAAGTAACATAAAAAAAAGGTTTACTAAAAGTTTATGATTCTACTGTATTACTGCAATAGCACCCTATCTCATTTTCTAGTAAAATAATTTATTATTTAACATAATGAAATTAATTTTCAAGCAATATGTGTGTAGCTCAATAGATATTATTGAAGTTTTGTAACTAAAGCTAAATATAGATATAATTTGACTTCATAAATTTCAGATACCTAAACAGCTGATACTGTGGAACCCCATTGTCCCATTCTTCTACCTATTATGTTGTTCTGCCCACCTGTTTGAGCTCCTTGAAGTGTGTGATCACCAGACGCAGCCCGGCGTCCCACTCGGCACCCTCGGCCTGCTCCCACTGTACCGCGGTACGCACTCTCTCGGGAACTGAGGACATACCATCATTTAAGGATTATTGTCACTACCTAGTGTAATTATTTTTTTATGGTAAAAAAAAAATAAAATTTAGGTCAGAGCATAGAGAACAAATGACTGTCCACTTTCTGAAATAAAAAAGTACATAATTATTCAGTCCAGTTTTTTAGATACATTATTAATTTTTTTTTAGTTGAAAAAGATGCTGATTTGACTTGATTTGAAAATAACCGCCAGATTTCCAATGATATTCTCACTATTTGTATCCTGTATATCTCAAAAACTAGACAGACTTTTGCTTCATTTTTTTTTTCCTGAAAATTTATGTTTTAATGTAATAAGGAAGATTTACTATAATTTTCAGAGTGATTCACCATCTCTTAAGACTAGTGACAATAATCCTTCAATCATCTTTATCTGGTTGTAAGCAAGCACAAAACATTTCTATAACTTTTTATCAAACTTGGGTATTTTTTAAGACAATTTAAAAAGTGTGGTAAAACAGAGTATAGATAAAGAGACAATAAATAAAAACCTAATGAGATTTATAATCCTGTTTTTCTTGGTTTTCTCCCTCATTCGAAAGAATGTTTGACATTCCTTTCTATTATTGGTGACAGTACGTCCAATCTGATTGGCTGAGTCTTAAAGCGACAGGGGACCATAAAAACAAGTATTTTTTTAATCAAAAGTCACTTACTAACAGAGTACAAATGCATCAGTGTAAGCGCGCAATAATTGGTGTGAGCGGAGGAATGTGACGTCACGTTCTGTCGCTTGCACTGGCAACACCGCACAGCATATCCCTTCTTATTGCTACCCCCACTCCTCCTCTCACTCTTCTGCCTGCTATTCTCTGTGCAATGTTGCCGGTGCCTGAGGCTATTCACATTTATTTAATTAATCCAAATTATTATATTGGTACTGTTCAAAACCGGAATGTCATTTATTTTTAATCTTGTTATGTCAATAGGAAACTTCTTATGCATCAAGAAGATTATTGTAAGTTGTTCCTTTTAAGCTAATTGGTTGAGCCTTATGCATGGGTCTGATGTACCATTTTTTTTTTGGTTTTAGTTATCTTGTTATAATAACCTTCTTTAGTGCCAGCCTAAATCAGAATTCTGCTTATTCAGCTCATAATTTTGTTTAATTTTATTTCATTAAACACAAAATAGTGTACAGATACAATTAGAAATAAATATGATGAAAACTGAAATATAGAACATAACATAGACACAGGTCAACATAGATTCATTCTATTACTGACAATGGACAGCTGCATGAAATTTTTTTTTCATTGCAGAAATGAATAGAGGGCACTAAATTATGCTACTCTGAATTTTTTAAGATTTTTTTTGAAACCCGAAATTATTTTTAAATAATTATTGAAAGTTCTGTAAGTTAAGTTGGCACCCTTGAATCTTTAATAAAAAGGATAGGGCCGAGACGCCTATTGACACCTCCAGGCGGCGTGGCCGCACTTTCAAAATAGTTGTGGGTTTAAAAAAAATCTGAAAAAAATTCAGAGTAACATAATTTGGAACCCTCTATTTGTTTCTGCAATAAAAAAATTTCATACAGTAGTTTGTCCATTATTATGGACGAAGGAGCATTTACGGACGAGTCACTCACCAATGGCGGTGGGGTCTTGTTGCGGAGGGTCTGACAGGAGGTCGTCGGTGGCTGCGACCTTCTCTACATCCCCGACCTGCGGACTACACAGCAGGAGACGACGTCCAGAGGTGACGGCCAGCAGAGAGAGGTGGGTGCTGGGGTTCCAAGCCACCGAGGTGACAGGGGCGCCCGTGGGAATCACCACCAGACAGCGGCCAGTCGACACCTCCCACACTGAAACAAGATTCAAAAATCTATTCATCTTCTAAAACACATGTCAACATAAATACATTAAATATTCATTTGAAGGAATCATCTACTTTATATTAAGGTATAACCTGAGAATTTGTCTATCAAGGTCGTACATAAAAAGAGACGTGGCTACACTGGCAACACTGTTGCACTAGTAATGCGAATAATCTGGCAGGAGGGGGAGGTGACTACAGTCCCTGAGAGCGTTGCCAAGTTTCTTAGGGCATATGAAAAACAATCATTGCCACGGTTCGAAATATATGAAAACAATCCAGAAAAATAGTCTAAAAAATAGGTTTGGGTAAAAAAAAAAAAAGTAAAAGAATCTGTTGTATAGTTTTTTTTGCAATGCTAATTAACAAATTTAACATTGGAAGGATACAAAATTCTCATTAAAATAAATTAATTATAATTAAACCAATAGTTAAAAAAATCCGAAAAAATTCAGAGCTAATTTGACGATTGTTGTAAGTCCACCAAATTAATTTGAAGAACATCTGTTGTTACGAATTTTTCATCCAAATTTCTCAGGTTAAGCCTTAATTATCAGTAAATACACCTTTATGGTGTTTAAAGGCAGTGTACAAGGGATGAAACGATTAGGTAGACCAAAAATGGTTTGGTTGGATGTGATTGCAGAATGTTTGAAGAACAGAAGTGTTAAAAGTACACAGTGTAATAGAGAGTGCAGAAGGCAAAAGAGTGTTATGAGTATTTCTGAAGCAAGTGGAGTATGCAAGAATCGAGTGCTGTGGAGGGCAAATTGTAGACGGCCGAGGTAATAATGCTGCTGGCTTACCCCGTAAAGGGATATGGCGTCATGTTATGTATGTACACCTTTATTTTCTTTTTAAATTGCACAATATCACTTTCATTTTTATAAATAAATGGGGAGATTATTAAATACTTCTTGAAAATTATAATATGGTCCATCTTCATAAGCCGAGATTCTATGAACAATATAAATCTTTGTACTGTATCTTGTATTATAAAGGAGATGTACATTATTGCCGAAATAATGAGGTTATTTTGTAAAAAAAAAATAATGTACTATATAAATATATGATGCTGATAAGGGCAAAATGTTTAACTCAACAAACAAACTAATCAAACAATTTATATGTTGCGAACTTCATTCAAAGGGTTGTTGGCACTGAATTATATATTATAAATGGAAGGCTAAAGATAGCTCTTTTACATGGCTCGCATTAAAGTAAATTTTGGAAATAAACAAGAAGAAAAGTTTCTCTTTCCCCCAACACAGGATCTAGCTTGTAACAGTTAAAATAGCGGTAGAATTTTTAAAAAAGTGCTCATATATAGTAGCACAAAAATTTTGAATGACAGTGTTGCCTAGTAGTAGTTGTTTCTTCTTATCCTACTTCTTATCTGACGTAGCAATGCAGCATTTTGTTCACCTTACGTTGCCAGCTGGGGAAAATTTGCTTCAAGCACTAGCGCACAGTCCTACATTACTTATTTTATTTATTAACCCTTGGTTGTCAATCAAGTATGTCTATGGACCAGCGCAGGGCTCTCATGACTGCTCTTTATTCCTATCTATAGGTTCCACTCTTCTTTTATAGCACAGGTTACATGTAACAAATCAAATTACCTCTAACACTGCAGTCGTCTGATCCCGAGGCAAGGAATTGTCCCGATGGATCTGTGCAGACGGACCGTACCATGTCACCGTGACCGCGGTAAACCAGACTCTGTGCCGTGGGGAACGGTTGAAGGTCCTTGGGGTCGGGAAGCTCCGGCACCAAATCTTCTGGTTCAATTGTAAGCTGGAGAAAAATTTGAGAGAGGTCAGTGAAGAGATGAAACAAGACCTCTAGTTTCAAAACAGACAATTCAGTAAGGGTCATTTTCCTGGTAAAAATATGTGATAATGATCTTAGTTGAAACTGTAAATGGGCTGGTTTTGAAACTAGGCAACTCAATTAACAATACACGGTACATATTTTAAATAAAAGGACTCTTTATTAAAAATAAAAAAGGACATATACTGTATTTAAAAACAGAAGATTCTTAAATAACGGATTATCATTTGATGTGTCTGGTAAGATTTGTGGATTCAATACTGGAGATTTCACCAAAATTACATTATGCTAAGAGCAACAATGGACCACCCGTGTAACAATTTTTTATTGAGAAAATGAAGAGAGAATACCAAATTATGTTACTATGATTTTTTTTGCAGATTTGAAAGTTTTGCAAGTTCTGTTGCACCCCCCCCCCCCCTCCCTGGATCCTTAATAAAAAGAATAGAGCCTAAACGCCTATTAATGCCTCCAGGGGGCATGGCTGAACTTTCAATAATTTTTTTTAAAAATGGTTCCTGGATTCAAAAAAATCTGAGTATCATAATTTAGCACCCTCTATTCATTTCTGCAATAAACAAATTTTTTGCAGGTTGTCCATTATATGCTACAGTACTAAACTAATGATTTTACACTAAAATTAATAAGTCCTAATCATACATATTTTTTAGGAAATACCTTATTCTTTCGAGCTCTAGGTGCCATGTACAGATCGAGGCATCTCTGGAACCTTTCTCTCACAAAACGAGGGTAAGCAGGAACTGCCCGCAATGATGGATATTTTTGAGGAATGAAGTGAAGTTTGCGTTTCCACGGAGTTTCCTGCTGGTTGTTCCACTGCTCCATCTGTAGGTTGAAAAAATAATGTAACATTTGAGAATTATTAGGAGAAGGGAAATAGGGCAGCACCACGAGATTGTTGGAGGATAACGCTCAGCAGATTGCCTCCCCTCACTTCCCCTACTATTGTCATACCATGTGCTCAAAAGCATTGAAATTTTTTGAAAAATTGACTTTGTTGCCAGGTATAATTATTTAATGACACAAAAATGTAGTTTATGTATTCTTTATAAACTAGCAGATGATATGGAAATGATGCAAATGTAATAATTGCCTTATATAATTTATAATTAATTCTTTTCTACATTTTCTCCTTTACACACTGCTGATGCAACACAACACTATGGCACAGCAGGCTCCTGTAAAGTATGCAATATGCAGTGCAAAGTCTTCTACTCGCAATGGTTGTAACAAACCATTGTTATAATGTCTGTCGCATGAAGCCTTTTTCGTTGTTAAACATGGGACAACGTAATGCCTAATTTTGCCACCAGAGCAGAGAACGTAATGGCATTGTTGGCGCTAGTTAACCGTTTCAACTTCATAATTAACGGTCATTTTCCATAAGTTAACATGTAAATTAACAACTGTCCCATGTTTTTCCTTTCACGTGACAGACATTACAAAACAATACAGTACTTTGTTTACTAACAACGAGCAGAAGACTTTGATGCAGTGACATCACGTGGTTTTAATCTATTAATCTTACCTCTTGAGGAGAGAAGAGGAACTCGGCGGGAGGGTTGTATGACTCTGCATGTCCTGGGAGTGTTCTCTTGGGTGCCGGAATGTGGTCGATGATTCCCCTCTTCTTTTCTTGCCCTTCGTCCTCTGTTCCCCACAGTTGGTAGAACTTGGGGCCCTCCAGCTTCTCTCGCTCTCTCCGGGCTTCAAGGTCTGCTCGCGGCTCTCTCCATCCCATGCGCAGAGCGTGCACCATTCGGGAAACCTTCTCACGTTCGGAGCGAGACGGTAGGAAGGAGCGCTTGTGTTCGGGGAATTTCCGTAGAGCTGTCTGCATTACTTGACTGGAGAACCATTCTACCCACGGCTGTGAACATTAATAAAAGATATTTTATTAAACATAGAATGTGTACATTATATATATAGAGCATAATTTTAATTAGTAGACGTAAGGACATAATACATAAATCACAGATATTAAAAACAAAAAGTAATACAGTATTTAACATAAAATGGAACAAATATAGATTATGTATACATAATTTTAGAAACAACAAATCAATTGTTTCTAAAATTATACAGTATAAAGATTCTGTACTTACAAATTTGAAAAAGCAAAATAAAAAATTTTAGCACTACAAATAATGGCTGGTTCAAAACAGTGCTACATACGTAGTTTTACTAGTTTTAGTCAAATGCATAAAGATGACTAACTTTGATCTTAAAGTAGAGCTAATGGCATGTCATTTTTACCAAAACATTTTAGTTTGTATTTTCTAAAAATATGTAGTTCTTTCTAGTGCTCCTTCATGAGGAACTGAGATACAAAAAATTTCATCTATCATATAGGTTCTCCAGAAAAAAATCCCAAAATCAGAGAGAATGTGACGTTTAGCATGGGACTCGGGTCATAGATCTATATTTTTTTCATGTGACCGTTTCACTAACTTTCTGGAAGTAAATCCAGGAATTTTGTCATGTAAGGCCACATGTCTGCTCTGACTTGGTATTTTTTTATTTATTATTATTATTATTATTATTTTTTTTTTTTTTTCTGAAGATGTAAATTTTTAGATCTCAGTTCCATATGGAATATGGAGTACTAGGAATATTTTTAGAAAATACTAACTCAAAATTTTTGGGAAAAATTACATACCGTTAGCTCTACTTTAATGCATTAGTATTATGACGAGTCAACAAGGGTGCAGCAGAGGGGAAAGATTTGGAATTACCCCTTGAGAGGTAAACCGAGGGGAGGAACATAGGTGAGAGTTGTGGAGCCATTTATAAGAAAGTAGATTATTACTATGACTAAACCTATTCTGGACAGGAAGAAAATTAGGACTAGAACACAGTAAATACATATTTACTAACAGTAAGCACGGTTGTGGACTGGACTTTAAAAACTCCTAAGAATAGTCCATTGTTTTTCAGACATTGCAATCAGACAGCAATTTACTAACTTAAGCATCAAGTTCTATCCCATTTTCAGCATTTCTGTACTACCACCCACCTTGTATTCATCGTGCTCCGGGTCCGGGACCTGGTTCTTCTGGAGACGCTGCACGAGCACCAAGTCCTTTTCCCCCAGAATCACGTCCTGTCCAGTACTGGGGTCACGCACCGTCCTCCTGAAAAAACAAACCTTGGTCACAAATCTGACGTTTGCTGTCATGTCCTGTGTCACAACAAAACGGACAAGTCATTCATTCATAAAAAGATATCATATTCCTTATGGGGTAAGCCAGCAGCATTATTACCTCGCCCGTCCACAGATAGACCTACACTGTAGTCTATTCTTACATACAGTACTCTACTTGCTGCAGGTACACTAATGATACTCTTTTGCCTTCTGCACTCTATTGAATAAAGTACACCTTCTGACATGCCTTTTCTAATAAAAAACTTTTACAAATTAGTAATTACCTATACCACAATGCAAAATTTATGGATTATTTATTCAACCATGAAAAAAACATAAATAAAAAAGGATAGATATTTTTCACATTAGATAAAAATTGCTTTATTTTTACCTCTGAACTTATTAAATTAATTAAAATATCTTCTTGAACCCTCTCTTCCTTACCATTACCTCATTTCTCTCTATTTAAGAATCTAAATTTGGAACAAGAACACTATTTTTTACAAAACCTTTCTGTCCTAGCTAAGAGTCATTTTTTTTTTTTTTTTTTTTTTAATATAGGCTCTAGATAAGAAAAATCAGTTGACATGAAGTCTCTAAGATCTTGGATTGTCATTACCAAAACTAAACATCAGTTTACCAAAATTCAGGTGCCTCCCCTCTTGCCTGTTAATAAACTACAATCAGGGTTCTACCTACTAGCAAGTCAAAGGTTAATCAGTTTACCAGAAGTCAGGGTCCTCCATTCTGTGCAGGAAGCTGTCAAGTTGGTCTCGCCTCTCAGGCTTTCTGATTGGTTTTCCGTCCCAGTCGTATCCTAAAATGGGGAACTCGTCGTACCACGCCATTGGAACCTTGCCAACCGTGTTGCGAATGTCCTGAACAACAGAGAAAGTATAAAATTTGTAACAATCTTAAAATGAAGGACACTTGTTTTGAAAACAATGTCGCTACTTTATGAAATGATTCAAAATAATGGAGTTAATGGAGGGTTAATGATCTTTCTCTATTATTGCTAAAATGTATTTCCCCTAATTCTTATATGCTGACTGTCAAAAAGCATTTCATGCTGTACACAGACTTAAGGGTTAATATGTCACTAGTATTGCAGAAGAGAAATCACTGTGAAAAAAAAAAAAAAAAAAACTAGCAAGCCTTCCTTACATAATGGTAATACCATTAAAATTGGTTGAAAAAAGATTAGTTCAGTAAATAGAGTTTTTTTTTTTTTTTTTTTTTTTAAGGGAGAATTGAAGAATAGCATGGAGACTTCATTAAAATTTAGTCAAATCAGCATCTAAACTACACTAAAAAATTAAAAACTAACACATTTTCATTCAATATTTATAGAGTATTTTTTTATCTATTCAAGGAGGATTTTGTCATGATGTATGGGAAACTGGACCCACCCATTTGTATTTTGTTCTAGGGAACGGGTCTAACTTAAAAAACCACCTCCCTCTATGTTTCAATGTGTTAAAAAATTTCAGAGTATCAACATACCTCCTCATCAGATGTATCGCTATGATATTCATCTTTGTCATCTTCTTTATTTGACGCTTTTTCTCCAATCTGTAAGTCCTGCATTTTTAAAGTAGATTTCTTATCGGGTCTAGTTTTCTTCTTTTCTTTCACTTCAGGTTGCGCTGGCTCAGGGTTGTCCTGTTTACTGTCGCTGCTGTCAGCGCCCGAGTCGCTTGCGTCCTGTGCGTCCTCCTCGCTCTCCCACTCCTCACTGTCGTCCTGGTCGCTCTCATCCTCGGAAATGCAGCTGTCTGCGTCATCATCGTCTTCCTCGGCGATCGAACCAAGCAAGTCCACTTCCTCCTCTTCTTCAAGCTCTTCAACCTGCAGGAGAAGTAAATTTATTCAACAGATAAGCATTTATGGAAAAATTGAACAAAACAAATTTATTTATATAAATAAAGAGAGGATAGGAAAGATTTTAGATAGAAAAATATCATTTCAGAATGGAGATTTGTTCTTTTTGCTGAGTCAATGACAGCTAAAAGTTCACCATCTCATAAAACTAACTACTGTACTGTACTGTATATACAGTACATGCATACTTTGTGCAATTATGCTCTCTGCATTTAAAGTAGAGTGAGCGAGTTCATTTTTTTTAATATTTTATTTTTTAAAAATAGTTTAAGCTGCCCTCTATTGAGAAATGAAAACCAAAAAATTCCATCTCAAATAGTTTCACCACAAAAAATTCCCAAAGTTGGTGTTTCGGAGGCCTTTAACGTGCAGCCTTATGGAACATAAAACCGCGTTTTACTCCAACTTTTTCTGAACTATGGTACCATTTAAAAAATGCTTACGTAATCTATGATGAATTCTTTAATGAATTTTCAAATTAAAAGATTTTTTTACGGGGTCGTTTTCTTGGGAAAAAATCATGAAAATCCTTATGGGAATTAACCCGCAAAAATTTAAAGATTTTTTTCCGAAAAAACGGCTCCGTAAAAAAAATTTTTTATTTAAAAATCCATTAAAGAATTCATCATATATTACGTAGGTATTTTTTAAATGGTAGCATAGTTCAGAAAATGTTGGAGTAAAACACGGTTTTATGTTCCATAAGGCTGCACGTAAAAGGCCCCCGAAACACCTACTTTGGGAATTTTTTGTGGTGAAACTATTTGAGATGGAATATTTTGGTTTTCATTTCTCAATAGAGGGCAGCTTAAACTATTTTTAGAAAATAAAATATTGAAAAAAATGCAATCGCTCACTCTACTTTAAATAATAAAATAAAATACATAGTAAATTAAATAGTTATCAATCCATAGCATAAAAATCCTATGATTTATCATACAGCACGTATGATACTGTAATCATAAAACCCGCGCCGTGAACCCTAAACAATGTTTGTTTTCTGCAATAGATAAATTACGTATTCCTTTTGCATTAGAATGTTAAGGTCAATCAAGTGCAGAGTGGGATTCACACACTTAGCAGAGCAAGAAAGCAGAAAGTCAAAAACATTTGCTTGCTTTGTTCGTCTGCTTTGCTTTTGGTTAGACTATAATCCACGAAAGTTACGATACTGATTAAAAAACTTACATTTTCTAAAAGCCCTTAAATAGCCCAATCTGAAAAGGTATATCACAACATGGCAAATTTTGATTTACCGGAGCTAATTAATTTCGAAGGTGCAATGTTCTTCATACGCGGTTACTCAGCTGACGCGACGTTACACGCGTGAAGTTTGCTCCAGCCGGCAATCGACGCACTGCGCATGCGCGGTGAAAGACCGCCACGATCGTTAGAGTAAAAGAGGTACAACGACAGGAAAGTGAAAATAAAGAATGATTTGATAATATTTTGATTCAATTCGTCAAATCAAGTTAATAACGTGATTTCGAATCATAATACTAAAGCATTATTGCATTATTCAATGTTACTGAAACTTTAAGGACGAATTTCTAATTGTATTTAATAGTTATTCCAATCAATCACGTACTATATTAAACAACAAAAGGTATAGGCTTAAATTTATAGGACATTTCTACGGACATTTCTAACAATAAAAGTTATTTAATGAAATGGGACCAAAAATAAGCATTCCTAATTTTTTCAGGGTGAGGTGCTACTGACATTTTCTAACATTAACAGTCATTATATACTTCAACCGACAAAACATTTTACATTCTAAATTATATATTTTTTTTGTAAAATTTAAGTTTTATTATAGTCTTAAATATAAAATAAATTAAAAAAAGCATTGTTGCGTACTTTAATCCACCTGTAATTTTCAGGGTGAGGTGCTACTGACATTTCCTAACAATATAAACAGTAATTATTTCAACCAACAAATCATTTTGAAATTTAAATTATATTTTATTTTGGAAAATTGAAGTTTTTGAGTTTAAGATATAAAATTAATTAAAAAATGCATTGTTGCGTACTTTTATCTACCTGTAAATTTCAGGGTTAGGTGCAAATGACATTTCCTAACTATACCAGTCATTACTTCAACCAACAAAACATTTTGAAATTTAAATTATATTTTAATTTGGAAAATTGAAGTTTTTGATTTTAAGATATAAAATTAATTAAAAAAAGCATTGTTGCGTACTTCAATCTACCTGTAATTTTCAGGGTGAGGTGCTACTGACATTTCCTAACAATAACAGTCATTACTTCAACCAACAAATCATTTTACATTCTAAATTATATATATTTTTTTTAAAATTGAAGTTTCCTGGTTTAAATTAAAAAATTAATTAAAAAAAGCATTGTTGCGTACATCAATCTACATGTAATTTTCAGGGTGAGGTGCTACTGACATTTCCAAACAATAACAGTCATTATTTCAACCAACAAATCATTTTACATTCTAAATTATATATATTTTTTTTTAAAATTGAAGATTCGTGGTTTAAATTAAAAAATAAATTAAAAAAAGCATTGTTGCGTACATCAATCTACCTGTAATTTTCAGGGTGAGGTGCTACTGACATTTCCTAACAATAACAGTCATTACTTTAACCAACAAAACATTTTACATTCTAATTTTTTTTTTTTTTTTCAAATTTGAAGTTTCCTGGTTTAAATTAAAAAATTAATTAAAAAAAGCATTGTTGCGTACTTTAATCCACCTGTAATTTTCAGGGTGAGGTGCTACTGACATTTCCTTACAATAACAGTAATTATTTCAACCAACAAAACATTTTACATTCTAAATTATATATTTTTTTTTTAAAATTGAAGTTTCCTGGTTTAAATTAAAAAATTAATTAAAAAAAGCATTGTTGCGTACATCAATCTACCTGTAATTTTCAGGGTGAGGTGCTACTGACATTTCCTAACAATAACAGTCATTACTTCAACCAACAAAACATTTTACATTCTAAATTATATTTTTTTATTTGGAAAATTGAAGTCTCCTGGTTTAAAATATAAAATTAATCAAAAAAAGCATTGTTGCGTACTTTAATCTACCTGTAATTTTCAAGGTGAGGTACTACTGACATTTCCTGACTATACTAGTCAGTATTTCAACCAACAAAACATTTTAAAATTTAAAATATATTTTATTTTGGAAAATTGAAGTCTCCTGGTTTAAAATATAAAAATTAATCAAAAAAATCATTGTTGTGTACTTTTTAATCTACCTGTAACTTTCAGGGTGAGGTGCTACTGACATTTCCTAACAATAATAGTCATTACTTCAACCAACAAATCATTTTACATTCTAAATTATATATATTTTTTTTAAAATTGAAGTTTCCTGGTTTAAATTAAAAAATTAATTAAAAAAAGCATTGTTGCGTACTTCAATCTACCTGTAATTTTCAGGGTGAGGTGCTACTGACATTTCCTAACAATAACAGTAATTATTTCAACCAACAAAACATTTTACATTCTAAATTATATATTTTTTTTTGAAAATTGAAGTTTCCTGGTTTAAATTAAAAAATTAATTAAACAAAGCATTGTTGCGTACATCAATCTACCTGTAATTTTCAGGGTGAGGTGCTACTGACATTTCCTAACAATAACAGTCATTACTTCATCCAACAAAACATTTTACATTCTAAATTATATTTTTTTATTTGGAAAATTGAAGTCTCCTGGTTTAAAATATAAAATTAATCAAAAAAAGCATTGTTGCGTACTTTAATCTACCTGCAATTTTCAGGGTGAGGTACTACTGACATTTCCTGACTATACTAGTCAGTATTTCAACCAACAAAATAATTTTAAAATTTAAAATATATCTTATTTCGGAAAATTGAAGTCTCCTGGTTTAAAATATAAAATTAATCAAAAAAAGCATTGTTGCGTACTTTTTAATCTACCTGTAACTTTCAGGGTGAGGTACTACTGACATTTCCTGACTATACTAGTCAGTATTTCAACCAACAAAATAATTTTAAAATTTAAAATATATCTTATTTCGGAAAATTGAAGTCTCCTGGTTTAAAATATAAAATTAATCAAAAAAAGCATTGTTGCGTACTTTAATCTACCTGTAATTTTCAGGGTGAGGTGCTACTGACATTTCCTAACTATACCAGTCATTACTTCAACCAACAAATCATTTTACATTCTAAATTATATATATTTTTTTTAAAATTGAAGTTTCCTGGTTTAAATTAAAAAATTAATTAAAAAAAGCATTGTTGCGTACATCAATCTACATGTAATTTTCAGGGTGAGGTGCTACTGACATTTCCAAACAATAACAGTCATTATTTCAACCAACAAATCATTTTACATTCTAAATTATATATATATTTTTTTTAAATTGAAGTTTCGTGGTTTAAATTAAAAAATTAATTAACAAAAGTATTGTTGCGTATCTTAATCTACCTGTAATTTTCAGGGTGAGGTGCAAATGACATTTCTTAACAACACAAGTCATTACTTCAACCAACAAAACATTTTGAAATTTAAATTATATTTTAATTTAGAAAATTGAAGTTTTTGATTTTAAGATATAAAATTAATTAAAAAAAGCATTGTTGCGTACTTTAATCTACCTGTAATTTTCAGGGTGAGGTGCAAATGACATTTCCTAACTATACAAGTCATTACTTCAACCAACAAAACATTTTGAAATTTAAATTATATTTTATTTTGGAAAATTGAAGTTTTTTGGTTTAAAATATAAAATAATAAAAAAAAAGCATTGTTGCGTACTTTAATCTACCTGTAATTTTCAGGGAGAGGTGCAAATGATATTTCCTAACTATACAAGTCATTAATTCAACCAACAAAACATTTTGAATTCTAAATTATATTTTATTTTGAAAAATTGAAGTCTCCTGGTTTAAAGTATAAAATCATTCAAAAAAAGCATTGTTGCGTATTTTAATTAAGCCAGAATTTTTAGGGTGACCTGCTGCTAACTACTGCTAACTTTTCCAATCATAACTTTCACCAAAATTACACTTCGGATCAAGACATAATTTTTATATAAAATTATAGCTTCATATGGTTGAAAATGTATATTGAGTTTTTAGAAAAAAAGCATTTTTGCCTATTTAAACTATTAAACTAAAAAAATAATTTATGAGTGACTTAATTGGTACTAACGTTTGCTTTATAAAAAAAGTCACTATTTTCAAAAAAAAAAAAAAAAAAAAAAAAAAAGTAATCAGTACATAGTTTTTATACAAAATATGAGTTGATTATATAAAAAAAATAAAAAAATAAATATTGTTGTGTATTTCAATAAAAAAAAATGATGGGCGAGCTGCTTCTGACATTTGCCAATAAAAACTCTCATTACTTCTAACAACAAAATCTTCAGTGTTGTTATATACATATATATGTTATTTTTATAGCATAAATTTTTTTTATAGGTTTTATCAAATATTTTTTTTTTAAATTGAGATACATTGTTGCGTATTTCAATCTTGCCTGAATTTGTAGGGTGGTCTACCAATAGCATGTGCTAACTTTTCCAGTCATTATCAGCTCCAAAAATAAAACCCTTTATATTTGTTAGTTCATTGAATTATTTAGGAATGGAAATTTTTCGCATTATATATAATATATATTTCAAAAAAGCATTGTTGCGTATTTCAAACACGAAAATATTTTAAGGGCAAGTTGTCACTGAAATTTGCCAACCATGAAACTCATAAGTTCCACCAACAAAGCACTTACGTTTCGAAATTACATTTCATTTTTCAAATTTTTTTAATTATTGTGGTTTGAAATTTAAGATTATGACAATTTATTAAGAAAAGCATTATTGCGTATTTTAATCAAGCTGGAATTTTTAGGGTAACCAGCTACTAACAGTAGCTATAACTATTCCAGTCATGATATATAATTCTACCAACAAAAAACTTAGATTCCAAATTAATTTTTTTTAACAATTGATCTTGTTGGTTACAAATATCTTGGTCATTATAAAGGCATTGTTGCGTAATTCAATGCAGATAATAATTTTTGGGCATGCTGCAACTAACATTACCTAGCTACAGAAGTAGCTAATTAAAACAAAATACTTGTATTTTTCTTTTCTGTCTGTTTCGTTTAAAGAAATATTATAAATTAATTTAAAAAACCAATGTTGCGTATTTCAAACAACATGATATTTTATTGACAAGTTGCTGCTGACATTTGCTACTTCTAAAATGATTTTCTTACCCAACAAACCACTTTTATTGAAAATCAATTTTAATTTTTTTGAATTACATTTTCATGGTAGAACACATGTCATATTTTTAATTAAAGGATGCAATGCTGCTTATTTTAATCAAAATGGTATTTTATTGACAGGTTCCTGCTGACATTTGTTACTAATGAAAGTAAGTTTCTTAACAAACGATCAACTTTATTTTTAAAGCAATAATATTTTCACTAAAATTAAACATTGTTTATTATTGGCAATCAACACATTAACAATTGAAAATGCATTGTTGCTTATTTCATTCATGATAATTTAGTTACGGACAAGTTAATTGCTACTGACAATTAATAGCTGTAGAATAACCATAAAATATTTTGACATGAACCAATAACACAGTATTCTTCTTCTGATTTACAAGTGAAAGTGAACTGAAGAACATAGGTTACAAAATATGTGTTCAATATAATAAATTATAATAATAAATTTGAAACAATGAATGAGTAAGACTGTTAAATTTTGAAAATATGGAGCATTGCCAGTAAATGTAGCTATAAGCACAGCTTTAATAATGCTTTAGTTACCTTTAAAACAATAAGTACTTCATGTCACCGTCATTGTAAATGAGAAGAAGAAAGACTGTGTTGTTGGTTATAACGTCAAATATTTGATGGTTACTTCTACAGCTATTAATTGCCAGTAGCAACTCGTCCGTAAATTAGTTATTATGATTGAAATATGCTTTTTCAATTATTAATGTTTATATTGCCAATAATGGACAACATATATGAGAAAATTTTATTGCAGAAATGAATAGAGGGTACCAAATTATGCTACTCTGAATTTTGTCATAATTTTTTGAAACCCGGAACTATTATTAATTAAAATTTTTACATTTATGTTGTCCGTTAAAAATATTTAATTTTATTAAAAATATTATTACTTTAAAAATAAAGTTGATCATTGGTTAAGAATCTTACTTTCATTAGTAACACATGTCAGCAGAAACCTGTCAATAAAATATCATTTTGATTAAAATAAGCAGCATTGCATCTTTTAATTAAAAATATGACATGTGTTCTACCTTAAAAATTCAATAAAAAAAATATAAAGATTTTCAACAAAGGCGGTTTGTTGGGTAAGAAAATTACTTTTATAAGTTTAGTAGCAAATGTAAGGAGCAATTTGTCAATAAAATATCAAGTTGATTGAAATACGCAACATTAATATTTTAAATTAATTAATAATATTTCTTTAAACGAAACAGATACTTCCCTTAAAAAAAATGGAATTAAAAGTATTTTGTTTTAATTAGCTACTTTTGTAGCTAGGAAATGTAAGTTGCAGCATGCCCAAAAATTATTATCTGCATTGAAGTACGCAACAATGCTTTATATTGACCAAGATATTTGTAACTAACAAGCTCAAATTTAAAAAAAAAATAATTTTGAATCTAAATTTTTTGTTGGTTGAATTAATGACTGGAATAGTTAGCTACTGTTAGTAACAGGTTATTCTAAAAATTCCAGCTTGATTAAAATACACAATAATGCTTTTCTTAATAAATTTTAATAATTATATATTTCAAACCATAAAAATTATAAATTTTGAAAAATGAAATGTAATTTTGAAACGTAAGTGCTTTGTTGGTGGAACCATTGAGCTCTATACAAAGCTAGAGGGCTAATCAGCTGTTTTAGGCGCGCACGGCGTCTGGGAGGAAAGTGGGTGGTGGTCGGTGCTATCGAATGCCTGGTTGACCAACCTAAGAAAGTTTCCTTATAAAATAAATATTAAAAGTTACACTGCAGTTGGCAATTCTGAGGAGAATACGTTGGAATGTGTGACGAAAGCGCAATCTCCCACCCACTTCCTCCCGCCGGACCGTGCGCACATTTTAACATTGAGAAGTATAGGGCATTATCCCTCTAGCCTTGTATAGAGCTCAATGGGTGGAACTTATGAGTTTCATGGTTAGCAAATTTCAGTGACAACTTGCCCTTAAAATATTTACGTGATTGAACTACGCAACAATGCTTTTTTTCAATATATATATAATGCGAAAAATTTTATTCCTAAAAAATACAATGAAGTAACAAATATAAAGTGTTTTGTGTTTGGAACTAATGATTGGAAAAGTTAGCAAATGTTATTGGTAGGCCACCCTAAAAATTCAGGTACGATTGAAATACTCAACAATGTCTCTTAATTTAAAAAAAATAATAATAATTTATAAAACCTAAAAAAATTTATGCTACAAAAATAAAATATATATCTTGAACAACGCTGAAAATTTTGTTGTTAGAAGTAATGAGAGTTTTCATTGGCAAATGTCAGAAGTAGCTCGCACATTATTTTTTTTTATTGAAATACACAACAATATTTATTTTTTTATTTATTTTATATAATCAACTCTAATTTTGTATAAAAACTATGTATTGATGACTTTTTTCTATTTTTTTTTTATGAAAATAATGACTGTTACATAAAGCAAACGTTAGTACCAAGTCACTCAAAATTATTTTTTTAGTTGAAATAGGCTATAATCTTAATATAAAAATTATGACTTGATCCAAGGTGTAATTTTAGTGAAAGTTATGATTGCAAAAGTTAGCAGTAGTTAGCAGCAGGTTACCCTAAAAATTCTGGCTTAATTAAAGTACGCAACAATGCTTTTTTTAATTAATTTTATATTTTAAACCAAAAAACTTCAATTTTCCAAAATAAAATATAATTTAAATTTCAAAATGTTTTGTTGGTTGAAGTAATGACTGGTATTGTTAGGAAATGTCATTTGCACCTCACCCTGAAAATTACAGGTAGATTAAAGTACGCAACAATGCTTTTTTGAATTAATTTTATATTTTAAACCAGGAGACTTCAATTCTCAAAAATAAAATATATTTTAAATTTTAAAATGTTTTGCTGGTTGAAATACTGACTAGTATAGTCAGGAAATGTCAGTAGTACCTCACCCTGAAAATTGCAGGTAGATTAAAGTACGCAACAATGCTTTTTTTGATTAATTTTATATTTTAAACCAGGAGACTTCAATTTTCCAAAATTATATTTAATTTTAATTTCAAAATGTTTTGTTGGTTGAAGTAATGACTTGTATAGTTAGGAAATTTCATTTGCACCTCACCCTGAAAATTACAGGTAGATTAAAGTACGCAAAAATGTTTTTTTTTATTATTTTATATTTTAAACCAAAAAACTTCAATTTTCCAAAATAAAATATAATTTAAATTTCAAAATGTTTTGTTGGTTGAAGTAATGACTTGTGTTGTTAAGAAATGTCATTTGCACCTCACCCTGAAAATTACAGGTAGATTAAAGTATGCAACAATACTTTTTTTAATTAATTTTATATTTTAAACCAGGAGACTTCAATTTTCCGAAATAAAATATATTTTAAATTTCAAAATGTTTTGTTGGTTGAAGTAATGACTGGTATAGTTAGGAAATGTCATTTGCACCTAACCCTGAAATTTACAGGTGGATAAAAGTACGCAACAATGCCTTTTTTAATTAATTTTATATCTTAAACTCAAAAACTTCAATTTTCCAAAATAAAATATAATTTAAATTTCAAAATGTTTTGTTGGTTGAAGTAATGACTTGTATAGTTAGGAAATGTCATTTGCACCTCACCCTGAAAATTACAGGTGGATTAAAGTACGCAACAATGCTTTTTTTAATTAATTTTTTAATTTAAACCACGAAACTTCAATTCTTCAAAATAAAATATAAATTTGAATTCAAAATGATTTGTTGGTTGAAGTAATGACTATTATTGTTAGGAAATGTCAGTAGCACCTCACCCTGAAAGTTACAGGTAGATTAAAAAGTACGCAACAATGCTTTTTTTGATTAATTTTATATTTTAAACCAGGAGACTTCAATTTTCCGAAATAAGATATATTTTAAATTTTAAAATGTTTTGTTGGTTGAAATACTGACTAGTATAGTCAGGAAATGTCAGTAGTACCTCACCCTGAAAATTGCAGGTAGATTAAAGTACGCAACAATGCTTTTTTTGATTAATTTTATATTTTAAACCAGGAGACTTCAATTTTCCAAATAAAAAAATATAATTTAGAATGTAAAATGTTTTTTTGGTTGAAGTAATGACTGTTATTGTTAGGAAATGTCAGTAGCACCTCACCCTGAAAATTACAGGTAGATTGATGTACGCAACAATGCCTTTTTTAATTAATTTTTTAATTTAAACCAGGAAACTTCAATTTTAAAAAAAATATATAATTTAGAATGTAAAATGTTTTGTTGGTTGAAATAATTACTGTTATTGTTAGGAAATATCAGTAGCACCTCACCCTGAAAATTACAGGTGGATTAAAGTACGCAACAATGCTTTTTTTAATTAATTTTTTAATTTAAACCAGGAAACTTCAAATTTAAAAAAAAAAAAAAAATTTAGAATGTAAAATGTTTTGTTGGTTGAAATAATGACTGTTATTGTTAGGAAATGTCAGTAGCACCTCACCCTGAAAATTACAGGTAGATTGAAGTACGCAACAATGCTTTTTTTAATTAATTTTTTAATTTAAACCAGGAAACTTCAAATTTCAAATAAAAAAATATAATTTAGAATGTAAAATGTTTTGTTGGTTGAAATAATTACTGTTATTGTTAGGAAATGTCAGTAGCACCTCACCTTGAAAATTACAGGTAGATTAAAGTACGCAACAATGCTTTTTTTAATTAATTTTTTATTTTAAACCAGGAAACTTCAAATTCCAAATAAAAAAAAATAATTTAGAATGTAAAATGTTTTGTTGGTTGAAGTAACGACTGTTATTGTTAGGAAATGTCAGTAGCACCTCACCCTGAAAATTACAGGTAGATTGATGTACGCAACAATGCTTTTTTTAATTTATTTTTTAATTTAAACCACGAAACTTCAATTTTAAAAAAAAATATATATAATTTAGAATGTAAAATGATTTGTTGGTTGAAATAATGACTGTTATTGTTTGGAAATGTCAGTAGCACCTCACCCTGAAAATTACATGTAGATTGATGTACGCAACAATGCTTTTTTTAATTAATTTTTTAATTTAAACCAGGAAACTTCAATTTTAAAAAAAATATATATAATTTAGAATGTAAAATGATTTGTTGGTTGAAGTAATGACTGTTATTGTTAGGAAATGTCAGTAGCACCTCACCCTGAAAATTACAGGTAGATTGAAGTACGCAACAATGCTTTTTTTAATTAATTTTTTAATTTAAACCAGGAAACTTCAAATTTCAAATAAAAAAATATAATTTTGAATTCAAAATGATTTGTTGGTTGAAATAATTACTGTTATTGTTAGGAAATGTCAGTAGCACCTCACCCTGAAAATTACAGGTAGATTGAAGTACGCAACAATGCTTTTTTTAATTAATTTTTTAATTTAAACCAGGAAACTTCAAATTTCAAATAAAAAAATATAATTTAGAATGTAAAATGTTTTGTTGGTTGAAATAATTACTTTTATTGTTAGGAAATGTCAGTAGCACCTCACCTTGAAAATTACAGGTAGATTAAAGTACGCAACAATGCTTTTTTTAATTAATTTTTTATTTTAAACCAGGAAACTTCAAATTCCAAATAAAAAAAAATAATTTAGAATGTAAAATGTTTTGTTGGTTGAAGTAACGACTGTTATTGTTAGGAAATGTCAGTAGCACCTCACCCTGAAAATTACAGGTAGATTGATGTACGCAACAATGCTTTTTTTAATTTATTTTTTAATTTAAACCACGAAACTTCAATTTTAAAAAAAAATATATATAATTTAGAATGTAAAATGATTTGTTGGTTGAAATAATGACTGTTATTGTTTGGAAATGTCAGTAGCACCTCACCCTGAAAATTACATGTAGATTGATGTACGCAACAATGCTTTTTTTAATTAATTTTTTAATTTAAACCAGGAAACTTCAATTTTAAAAAAAATATATATAATTTAGAATGTAAAATGATTTGTTGGTTGAAGTAATGACTGTTATTGTTAGGAAATGTCAGTAGCACCTCACCCTGAAAATTACAGGTAGATTGAAGTACGCAACAATGCTTTTTTTAATTAATTTTTTAATTTAAACCAGGAAACTTCAATTCTTCAAAATAAAATATAATTTTGAATTCAAAATGATTTGTTGGTTGAAATAATTACTGTTTATATTGTTAGGAAATGTCAGTAGCACCTCACCCTGAAAATTACAGGTGGATTAAAGTACGCAACAATGCTTTTTTTAATTTATTTTATATTTAAGACTATAATAAAACTTAAATTTTACAAAAAAAATATATAATTTAGAATGTAAAATGTTTTGTCGGTTGAAGTATATAATGACTGTTAATGTTAGAAAATGTCAGTAGCACCTCACCCTGAAAAAATTAGGAATGCTTATTTTTGGTCCCATTTCATTAAATAACTTTTATTGTTAGAAATGTCCGTAGAAATGTCCTATAAATTTAAGCCTATACCTTTTGTTGTTTAATATAGTACGTGATTGATTGGAATAACTATTAAATACAATTAGAAATTCGTCCTTAAAGTTTCAGTAACATTGAATAACGCAATAATGCTTTAGTATTATGATTCGAAATCACGTTATTAACTTGATTTGACGAATTGAATCAAATCATTCTTTATTTTCACTTTCCTGTCGTTGTACCTCTTTTACTCTAACGATCGTGGCGGTCTTTCACCGCGCATGCGCAGTGCGTCGATTGCCGGCTGGAGCAAACTTCACGCGTGTAACGTCGCGTCAGCTGAGTAACCGCGCAGTGATGTTAGTCCGCGCATATTCGCGGCGAATATGCGCGCATATTCGCATATTCGCGCATATTCGCGGGCAATCTGCGGCCGCATATGCGCGCATATTGAAAATTGACTTTCCCGCCACAAAAATAGCAATTTAAAACTGGTTAAAACTACAGTAAATGCTACAGAGAGTCTTTTCTTATTTTTCTTGGTATAATCTCTTGCTTAATTAGTGTTTGGATTAAATTAGAGTTAATTAATCATGGAATTAAAGCAATCGGCCTTTCAGGCTGCCGAGGTGCTCACGTGATTTTAATTGCGCGCGGCCGCCATCTTGAAAGTATCTTTCGCGCATATGCGCGCATTTGCGCGCATATTCGCGCATATTCGCATGCGCATATTCGCGGACCAATCTTCGCGCGAATTTCACATCACTGTAACCGCGTATGAAGAACATTGCACCTTCGAAATTAATTAGCTCCGGTAAATCAAAATTTGCCATGTTGTGATATACCTTTTCAGATTGGGCTATTTAAGGGCTTTTAGAAAATGTAAGTTTTTTAATCAGTATCGTAACTTTCGTGGATTATAGTCTAACCTTGCTTTTCCTGTGGCGCCAACTAAAAGCCAAGGTTAGATTCGAGTCTGCTTTCTGATTTTCTTGGTTGGTTTTCTTGCTTGGCTTGTAAATGGATAGGCCTTTCCTTATGAGCAGTTGAACACCACAGGGGCAGGGTTTATTCGGTCCATGCTAATACAAAAATTGCATAAAGAGTCTACTGAATCCACTCTTCTCTGGTCAAACAGCTTTGCAGATCATACATACTGTACAGTACAGTATGATTATGCATATACGCATATGCTACAGAATGAGTAGTCACAATACCTATATATAAAGCCTACATGCATACATAATTATGTATTTAATGCTCAGAAAGTGAATACAACTCAATTTACCTTGGAAAACGCAGGCCCAGGTTTAACTGTGGGTTTGGTCGGACCGGTGCTTCCTCCGGGGCTCTGAACCTCAAGCTTCCTCTTCTGTTTATTCTTTGCCATTTTCGTTAAATAGTTGTGCTACTAGTACTTATATTCAAATAAACTGAATGATTTACTTTAAACTGCTTACTCTTCCTTCGATCAAGAATCAAAATAATAAATTTCACACGTGTGCCGCACGTGCAGCTGACATTTTTGGAATGCGCACAATAAATAATACGCGCGTCAATTTTTTTTAATGATTTGTGTTTTAGCGGGCTTATTTTCAAAAGTTCTTATCGGTTCTTATTTTTAGACCACCCATGCATGGTATCACGTCAAAACAACGAAAACAAAAATCACGAAAGCATTTTCAACGACTGACTTTATCCCGAAAACAATTACATCGAAAACAAATATAAACGAAATCATTTACCACGAAATTAAATTAACACGAAACAAAATAATAACGAGAACAAAAATCACGAAAACAATTTGTACGAAATTAATTTGACCGAAATTAAAAAGGACGAAAGTAAATTAGAACGAAATTATTTTAATACGAATTCAAAAAGCACGAAAACAATTTGACCGAAAGTTATTTGAACGAAAACAATTAAGACGAATACAAAAACCACGAGAACAATTTGACTGAAAAGTTATTTGAACGAAAACATTTAAGACGAATAAAAAAATAACGAAAACAATTTGACCGAAAGTTATTTGAACGAAAACATTTAAGACGAATAAAAAAATAACGAAAACAATTTGACCGAAAGTTATTTGAACGAAAACATTTAAGACGAATCAAAAAAGAACGAAAACAATTTGACCGACAGTTATTTGAACGAAATCATTTAAAACGAATGGAAAAATCACGAACGTACGCTATAATTGAACCGAAATAAAAAACACCGATGAAGAAAAATATTAATAAAAAATTAAAACAACATTTAAACAAAAAAAAAATTGTAAATTAAAACGAATGCAATAAAGAAGCTATTATACAGACTGAGCCAGAAATGGTGTTCCGAACCCATGCTAAAATTTGGGCAGGTTAATAACTTATTTGAGCTAGAAATTTGAAATTTGGCATACGTAAAGCCAAGGGTTCCAGATTCTTTTGACATGTACGTGTTAAACAATTTTTAAAATTAATATTTCCTACCGTTTTAGGGGTTAATTGATTCACGATTTGCATTTTCTTCCTTATGTGATTTCCATGTTTAATTAAGTTGATAGAAAAATTTTAGCCGATTTGCACCAAAATTAGTTTTTAAGGTTTTCAGAGCACGTTCAATTTAATGGTGTAATTTAAAAAGTGGTGAAAACAACCCCTAATGAGATAATGACCCTTACTACATGAAAAAATGATGCTATCAAAATTTTGATTATATATATGCCACTGAAACGGACTTATTTTTTTACTCCATTAACAATCTTTGAATTATTTGAATCCGAGCAAGTTAACGATTTAATTTTTAGGGGTGAGGAAACACCATTAAATACAGCTAGCGTGCTCTAAAAACCTTAAAAACTAATTTTGGTTCAAATCGGAAGTTTCTATCAACTTAATTTAACATGGAAATCCCATAAGGAAGAAATGCAAATCGTGAATCAATTAACCCCTAAAACGGTAGGAAATATTAATTTTAAAATTTTTTTAACACGTACATGTCAAAAGAATCTGGAACCCTTGGCTTTACGTATGCCAAATTTCAAATTTCTAGCTCAAATAAGTTATTAACCTGCCCAAATTTTAGCATGGGTTCGGAACACCATTTCTGGCTCAGTCTGTATAATAGCTTCTCTATTGCATTCGTTTTAATTTACATTTTTTTTTGGTTTAAATATGTTGTTTTAATTTTTTATTAATATTTTTCTTCGTCGGTGTTTTTTATTTCGGTTCAATAGCGTTCGTTCAAATTGTATTCGTGATTTTTCCATTCGTTTTAAATGTTTTCGTTCAAATAACTGTCGGTCAAATTGTTTTCGTTCTTTTTTGATTCGTCTTAAATGTTTTCGTTCAAATAACTTTCGGTCAAATTGTTTTCGTTATTTTTTGATTCGTCTAAAATGTTTTCGTTCAAATAACTTTCGGCCAAATTGTTTTCGTGAATTTTTTATTTCGTTTTAAATGTTTTCGTTCTAATTTACTTTCGATGTTTTCCAATTCGTTCAAATAACTATCGGCCAAATGGTTTTCGTGATTATTGAATTCGGCTAAAACGTTTTCGCTGTAAATGCTTTCGTGTTTTTTAAGTTTCGTTATAAATGCATTCGCACATTTTCCATTTCGGTTAATTATATTTTCGTTTAAAATGTTTTCGTGTTAAATTACTTTCGTCCTTTTTGTTTTCGGTGTAATGCCTTTCGTATAAATTGTTTTCGTTCTTTTATTTTTCGTTCTTTTGACGTAGACTCCCATGCATATATAAACGATATAATTAACGAAATCATTTACCACGAAATTAATTAACACGAAACAAAATAATAACGAGAACAAAAATCACGAAAATAATTTGTACGAAAGTAATTTGACTGAAATAAAAAAGGTCGAAAGTAAATTAGAACGAAATTATTTTAATACGAGAATTCAAAAATCACGAAAACAATTTGACCGAAAATTATTTGAACGAAAACATTTAAAGACTTTAAGACGAATAAAACAATAACGAAACAATTTGACCGAAAGTTATTTGAACGAAAACATTTAAAACGTACGTCGAATGGAAAAATCACGAATACAATTTGAACGAATTAACTAGCTATTTGACCGAAATAAAAAACACCGACGACGAAGAAAAATATTAATAAAAATTATACCAATATTATTAATTAAACAAAAAAAAATTGTAAATTGAAACGAATGCAATAAAGAACAATACAGACTGAGCCAGAAATGATGTTCCGAACCCATGCTAAAATTTGGGCAGGTTTTAACTTTGAGCTAGAAATTTGAAATTTGGCATACGTATATATAATATAAAGTCAAGGGTTCCAAGTTCTTTTGACATGTGTTAAACAATTTTTAAAATTAATATTTCCTACCGTTTTAGGGGTGGATTCCTTATGGGATATATCCATGTTAAATTAAGTTGATAGAAAAATTTTGGCTGATTTGCACCAAAATTAGTTTTTAAGGTTTTCAAAGAACGTTGAATTTAAAAAGGTGTAATTTTAAAAATGATGAAAACAACTCCTAATGAGATAATGACCCTTACTACGTGAAAAAATGATGCTATCAAAATTTTGATTATGCCACTGAAACGAACTTATTTTTTTACCCCAGAAACGATATTTGAATGTTTTGAATCGGAGCAAGTTTACGATTTAATTTTAGGGGTGAAACACGTTACCATTAAATACAGCGCGTGCTCTGAAAACCTTAAAAACTAATTTTTTCGGTGCAAATCGGCTAAAATTTTTCTATCAACTTAATTTAACATGGAAATCCCATAAGGAAGAAATGCAAATCGTGATGAATCCACCCCTAAAACGGTAGGAAATAATAATTTTAAAAATTATTTAACACATGTCAAAAGAACTTAATAGAACCCTTGCATGGCTTTAAGTATGCCAAATTTCAAATTTCTAGCTCAAAGATAACTTGCCCAAATTTTAGCATGGGTTCGGAACACCATTTCTGGCTCAGTCTGTATTGTTCTTTATTGCATTCGTTTCAATTTACAGTTTTTTTTTGTTTAATTAATATTGGTATAATTTTTATTAATATGTTTCTTCGATCATCGGTGTTTTTTATTTCGGTCAAATAGCGTTCGTTCAAATTGTATTCGTGATGTTTCCATTCGTTTTAAATGTTTTTGTTCATATAACTTTCGGTCAAATTGTTTTCGTTATTATTTTATTCGTCTTAAATGTTTTCGTTTAAATAACTTTCGGCCAAATTGTTTTCGTGATTTTTTTATTTCGTTTTAAATGTTTTCATTCTAATTTACTGTCGCTGTTTTTCAATTCGTTAAAAAATAACTATCGGCCAAATGATTTTCGTGATTATTGAATTCGGCTAAAATGTTTTCGATGTAAATGCTTTCGTGCTTTTTAAGTTTCGCGGATCGTTATAAATTTAATGCATTCGCACATTTTCCATTTCGGTTAATTATATTTTAGTATAAAATGTTTTCGTGTTAAATTACTTTCGTCCTTTTTGTTTTCGGTGTAATGCCTTTCGTATAATATAAATTGTTTTCGTTCTTTTATTTTTTGTTCTTTTGACGTAGACTCACACATAGCCCTCTGGTGGCTATAATATAATAATATATATGGACCATAGGACCACAACCCACAACAAAAGTTCGTGAATATATATTTTGAGTTATATATATTATGTTATATGTTATCTGAGTTATCTCACATTAACTCTACATAAAAATAATGCCTAATATATGTTATATAGTTATGAGACAAAATTCAGGTTGATGGCTATATAATAAGACTTCATGATAAGTTAATGTGAGAGATAAAACTCAGATAACTCAAAACTCATATCATATATGTACAGGCCCGGGTGTTTACTTTGATTTGAACATTTTAAAGTGATTAATTAAGTAATGAAGTTCGATGGTAATATAGACACGTCATACATCAAATTAAAGCTTACATTTTATAATTCCTATAAAAATAATGGCTGTTCTCTTGATATATATTGTTTTACAAATATATATTATTTTTATTATTAATTGTTACTTCATGGCAAGCAAATCATCAGTTTTGATGCTGAACCTTATGAGCCGATATATTATAATGTTTGAAGTGCATGGGTGCTATAATATTTAACCTTTAATTTTATTGTGCTCTGTATGTTGCAGGAAGTTGCAGACTGCAGCAGAGAGATCGAGAGGGGCGTTAAGAATTATTTTATTAACATTTTCTGTACGCATTTTGTAAGAAAGAAGGAAAAAAAATGTTTTTATTTTGGACCATCAGGTCATTCGTGGTGTAGCAACTGCTATAAAGTTGCTGTTTTTTTTTTTTTTTTTTATTTATTTATTTTTTTTTTTTCCCAACCCTTGAAAGATGAAATTTCTAGATTTCTAGTAAGAAAAGGCGAATGGTATTATAAAGCGTTAAAAATATTGTCATTAAATATAAAAATATATATGGTATTAGAAGTCATTTAGCTGCATGGTTAAATTTATTAATTTTCTAAAGTAAATAATATAATAGATTATTTTTAATATTTATTAATTTTTCCATATCTGAAAATTTAAGACTTTTTGGATCGAGAGTAAAAACAAAGGATGAATACTCGGATAATTGGGGTTATAAATTAATTACATTGCGCGCGCTGTTTGGGTAATTCAGCTATATAGTCAAATATTTAATTTGAGTCTCACTGTATTACAGCATATATAAGGGAAAAAAGGATCGTCGAATGAATTTGAAGATGATTAATTGATTAATGCATTGATTTTGCGGCATTAATTTTTACTTGAGAGCCCATTTGTCAGTTTGTTAAAATTTTTATTTTATTTTATTTTTTTTTCTAAATTTGCGTAGTTTTTCACTTGTAGCATTATGCCATTTACAAAAATATCGATATTTATTTACAATATTCATGGCGCAAGATCAATAGTTTTATATGCCCTGATATTTTATTGTGTAAAATATATTATACAAACAGTATATAATATATATATATATATATAATATATAATTTTACATAATAATATATACATACATGTAGATTAATAATTAAAAATAATTATATATGGATGAGGAACTATGCTAGTTAGAGCATAATTTATATCTTTGTATAATGGACAACCTGCATAGAATTTCTTATTGCATAAATTTTGGTTACGCCCCTTTTGCGAACGGGCCCCTATCGTCTCAGTACGCCTCCGGGCCGCGCGCGGTGCTGTGTGCCCCCCTGCATGGTATAGTATACGCCCCAATAAATATATATTCTATATATATATATAAATATATATATATATATATGTATATATATATATATATATAGCCCCTGATTTAGTACCATGTTAAGCACCAGGGTTAAAAATCGGGGCTAACTAAAGTGGGGGTTAAAGTGCTTTCTGAATGTCCCCCTATCCCTATAATATAAAAATTTCTTTATTACAAAACTAGAGATATATCTCTAGTTTTGTAATAAAGAAATTTTTATATTATAGGTCATCGTTAAGAGCGGTTTGGATACATATTCACGGCGTTATATATATTATAAAATAATATTATGTAAAATAATTATATATATATATATTATATGTATATATATATATATATATATATATATATATATAATATATATATATATAATTATTTTACATAATATTATTTTATAATATATATAACGCCGTGAATATGTATCCAAACCGCTCTTAACGATGACCTATAATATAAAAATTTCTTTATTACAAAACTAGAGATATATCTCTAGTTTTGTAATAAAGAAATTTTTATATTATAGGGATAGGGGGACATTCAGAAAGCACTTTAACCCCCACTTTAGTTAGCCCCGATTTTTAACCCTGGTGCTTAACATGGTACTAAATCAGGGGCTATAATATAACCACATCACCATGTTTAGCACCATGCAGGGTTAAAAATCGGGGCTAAAGTGGGGGTTAAAGTGCTTTGTGAATGTCCCCCATAATTTTTACTAACGTGTGATATACGTCATAAATAATATTATATATCAGTAATAATTTCAGAACAATATATTATTATGTCAATTATGACACCAAAATTTACTTGGATAATATATATTGTAAACGTACTATATATACCTCGATCTCCATTTATATATATATATTGCAAAGTTAATGTTATATATCAATATTATCAATAATTTTACACAAAAAATCTTTTTAGGAAATATTTTGGTGAAATTTCAATACTATAATATATATAACCGTTAGATTGGCATGCAATGTTCAAATTTTTCACTCCATCACTCATCAGCTGGAATTGTTGCGCGCTGACGCTGCAAACGCAGGTTTGTGACGAAATTAATTAATAATGCACATGCATGATTGCAGACATATATATATATATATATACATATACATATATATATATATATATATATCGAATCGAAAATGCGCTCCACTTATAAAGCCACTACTTAGAAGCTTGCTTTCTTTTTTCGTATATGCTCGTCGGCTGCAGTCGGTATTTTTCGGAAAAGTGGCAAGACTGAGACTGGCCAAATATAATTTTTTTTTTTTTTACAAGGATACACCCCTAAAAGAGCTTACAGCACGCGGCGGGGTACTGGGTAGGGATATATAAGGTAGCTATATTATATAGAGGGAAAGGATATAGGCCTGCATGATGCTTATACGCGTCCCAGCATTCGCTGAGGTGAAACTGAGAGGGAACCGTAGAAAACCTCAGTCAGGACGGACACCTCTACTTTTCTCAATGGACCAAAAAGCAATGTCCAAAGCCTGGGGAACCACACACAGTGCATCACTGCACTGGTGTGGAAAGCGCGCAAGATGAATTAATTTACCCCATGCAGGGAGGGAGCAGCGTATTTTTTACTTGAAACGGTCACCCATCCAAGTACTAACCACGCTCGACGTAGCCTGACTTCGGTGATCTAACGAGAACTGGTCAATGCACTGCGCCACGCTATATATTATATTGACGATTATTCTTCCACCGGGCCCTCTCCGATCGCTATAATATAGCCGCTCGTGGTTTGTGCCGTTTTAGTCGAGCTTCAAATCATTTACATTTTTAGCGCAATTTTGGTATACAGAGCCATCTATAATTAAAATATAAAACTAAAATCATGTTTTTTATGCCAGGTCGATGAAGTGAAATGAACCAATGACAGTTGAGAGTTTTAATCACGTGACAAAGAATTATTACGTCGTAGTTTATTTAAAAATGGCCGAAGTTGAAAGTTCATCGTCAAGTGCTGGTGAAATTGAGCAGGAATCTGAGCAGGAACCATGTGAACCAGAAGCTAAAAAAGCTCGTATTGAAGTTGAGAAAAATGCGGAAAGTACAGAAAAACTGGAGCACCGTCTCGGAGGGATTTTATGCTGTGCTGTCTGTCTGGATCTGCCTCGCTCAGCTGTCTATCAGGTATGCAAACAGCTGTGAAAGGGGAGTGAACTCCACATCAGCTGTGTCCTATCTTGTCAAATTCCGCAATGAAACACAAATTAAATTCTTTTACTCAAACCTTTTCACAATATTTGTATCTTTTTATCAATAATTTGCTGTTTTTAGACATAAGAAAATCTTTCCATTCAACCTATGCATACCGAAGAAATTTTGCTTTGTACTATTTTCTTTGCATGGCACTGATTTTAATTTAAAATTATTTAAATTATTTCTGGTCTTATGGTGTGTTGTATCTTTTGCCGACAGTTATATTATCATCATTAATAATGTATGCTTAATTTTAAGCTTGGACGATTCATATTTCAGTTTATTTTTAATTTTTAAAAATCGTGTTTTCAAAACATGCAGACTTTGAGATATGCATACATTTGTGTCTCGGAAAGGATGGGAAGTGCGTAGAATCGTGTCTGCAAGGAACTCGCTGCCTATTGGCTGGAGGGGAAGGGGAGCTTTAAAAATGCACTTTTCTGCACCAATCAGAATGACAGAACAACCCTTCAAATTGTTGTTAGTGTCAATGACCTTGTTGCCATGTCCCGTGTGAGAGAGAGAATGTTATATAACTGGGGACTGAATGAAGTTACGACAGCATATATGTAGGCTCGCGTTATTTCAAGGCACGTACATGACGGAATTTGTCAGATTTTACTAGTGCATTTAGATTTTGCAGTATATTGTATTTTAATTTTTTATGTACGTACGTACATTAAAAATTATGTATAATATATACGTACTGTATTACTAATTTTAGTAACTTATATAATTCGTTCACACATTTTATTCGTACATTAATTATCAATTTTACATCACTCATATCGATCGTGTGTCGTGTGTGTATAATTTTTTGGTTTTCAGCAGAAAATAAATTGTAAAATTATTATATTAAAAAATTGAAAAATGTAATAAATAAGATGGGAGCAGTTATATGCATGACTCCGACAATAAATATATGATCAGATGCAAATATCTTACGTTAAATATTTTGGCATTCATGTAGAGCTATAAACTTATTCTCTATATTCTATATTTATATATTTATGGTATAATAATGCTTGGCTGCGTTTGACGGCAAGTTTCTAGGTCAGCTAGAAAACTCCTATGCTGTGTACTGTAGTTCTTGGTTAAATTCCTTTCGATAATGGCACACATGCGCTCTCTGCCAATATGTTAATTAACTTCGAGCAGTACTGTAATTGGCAACTGCGGGCTTATGCATGCATTGCAGCCGCAGTTTTTTTTCTTTATAAGAAACAGATCGAAACACGCACTCTCCCACAACATTTAGAGCAAGTGAAGAACTTTCGTTATAAAATAATAAAAAAAAAAAAAAAAAAATTTGGGGGGCATACATGACCAAAATGTGTCAATTGCCTCAAAATATCAACCAATCTATCAATCAGAAAGAGCGATTAATTAATAAGTAACCCGGGCCCTTAAGCCCGTTCTCATGCATGCATAAATTGTGCATCGTTTGTTTATAGAATTACGTTCGACCTATTTAATTAGGCGATCGAGCCACCATGCATTATATAATTATGATAATTAGCTAATTAATACTGACTATATATTATACTGGTAATTATACTTATTTGCTGGATTTGCTGTACTGCTCGGCAGTGAAAATAATCCATCCATGACTGAAGATCATTCCTGCTGTAAAAATAAAAAATTCTCCTCTCAAAACGGGAAAATATTTCTTTTACACGATAATTACATCTCATTAGATTTAATTGTGCTTAAATTCCAGGCAGTCAATAACATAATATGTGGTGTCAAGAAACTTGAAACACGGTTAAATTACTTCTATACGGGTCTTTCACCATACGTCACAAAAATATGACGTCACGTGAATGTAGGCAAAAAGCACTTATTTAACATGGTAGTAGCATACCAAAAACTATTTATTTTCTGCGATATGACAATCATGGTACATTTGACAATTATTTTATTTGATAGATTGAGATGTCAAGTAAATGGAAAAAAATACAATATTTGCCAATGATATCTGTGAAAAATACAATAAATCATTAAATGAAATGTAAATCGACTCCAAATTTCACGTCAATAATGACCATTTTACGACACTTATGCACTGATATTGACCCTAAACCCTAATATTCTTAAAAAAAATCAGCCAATCACCGGCCATTGCTTTCCCCGCGGACTTTTGAATACGAGGGGGAAACGGAACAACAAAAAGTAATGATAAAGAAACTAGGTAAAATAAAAAAAAATGTATATGTTCAAGTTATGCATATTTATTTCTTACGTATATATTATTGTTAAAAAAAATTAAAATATGTTAAATTAGGAGAAATAAATTAAGTGATTCCAGTTCCCTCTCTCAGTACCTACTGCTGAATGTAAACAACAACAAAGCCAAGCAAACGCTATATAGAGGCTTCAAGTGAGTGCACTTGCGCTGCGCAACTGTTGTCGCTAAGGTCCATCTTGCACTTGAAAATGAAGCAGTTTTTTTTTTAACTTTTCTCGGTCATAAATCAAGTAAAATATATAAATCTTGAAATCTACTGTATTTTTCAGTTTGGACCAAAGTTCCGTAAAGGAATTTTCCCTAAAAAATCTTATTCTGAGTGAAAAAACGAATTCACGTTTTTTTTTACATAGGTTTGGTATAGCGGGTGGGAACACCGAAAAATCAGCTGACTTGAAGCCTAGCTCTATTATTTCTCTTTTTTTCTACAATCAATGTGTGATCATACCCACAAATACTAATTATTAATTAAGTTTGTTCAAGGTTACAGTATGTGTAGTAAAATTATAAAAATTAATGTTAGGATAATCTAATATGAATTAATTATTGTATACAGTATCAAGTCCATGATTAAAAAAATATAAGAAGATATATAATATTGGTTTCAGTACTTTCTGTGCTTTTTGTAAACTGAGATCGTATATTTGAAATAAAATTCACTGTTAACTCTGTAAAATATAGCAAAATATTGTAATATAGTCCTGTTCCTAAATACACAAAATGAGAGATGATATAATCAATGGCAGATTTTTCTTTATGTTACCTGCATGTGTACAGAAGGTTTAACATATAAATTGATTGTGCATTTACGAACAGACCTATGACCCTATTAATAATAGGGCAAATGTGGACAGCGACAAGACAGTTAATTTAAATCAATAAATGTAAAATTTTACAAAAAAAAAACATTATTATTTTATTGATTTATTGATTTTATAGCACTCATAGCAGTCGTTACTCTCCTCCACTTGGTAGTAATTTTCAAGCATGTCCACAAAGAAAATCTAATGTAGATTTTCTAGTGTACATAGTCAAATTATAGTATTATAACTAATACCATAATAGTCTTAATTAGTTAATTAGTATAATATTAATGGAAAATTATTCTTTGTTATATATAGGCTCAGACGGATGCAAAATTAATGACTGCAGCTCTATTTATATATAGTAAATTGATATTCACGCGCGCATTGCAATAACGCAGTCATGCAGTCAAAATTATAGCGAGACAGGTCGTATACACTTTCTGAATCCGATCGACCTTATGTTCAAGTGCACAAGGTCGATCGGGCTTAGAAAGTGCATACCGGGCAGCTTACGGTTTATTTACGAACATACATTTTATGACTAACTCTGTGCTGTACATATCTAATATATAATATAAATATCACCTTTGAATGCAGCAAGTACCCTGTACATTCCCGGCGTGAAAATAGGTTGTGATACCCACAGAAATGCCAGAAATGCATGAGGTGTTTTGGTACTCTCAACCTCTTCCGGAAGTCAGAACATATGCGGGTTACAATTAAGTACGGATTCAGGAGGAGGATAACCGTCTACCCTATAAGATTAAGGTTCCAAATAAAATACATGGAAGTTAATTCTCCAACACCCGGCACCCCCCTTCCCATCCTCCCCAATTTAACATTATGAGATAGAGCATAGAGCAACCCCGAGCCGCGCGCTGGATCAATGTCCCACCCTCGAAATCCGAAGACAGCTTAGAATCCATGCACCTTTAATATATGAGTGTAATTATTTGAATACGAGCTTTTGCAGTCTCAATACGAGCTTTTTGTTTCGGCTTACGACTTATAATACGGCGCTTTGATTGCATGCAGCCAGTCACAGTCAGTTGGGCGGGTTGGGCCGCAACCGCTCTCATGACTTTCTATATACTCTGGCTGGCTCTGCTAGGGTCCAGAGTTAAAAACATGCGACTTGTGATTTGGGCGCAAAACGAAAGAACGAAAGTCCGTATACATAACCTTTCAGGGGTGGATCCAGAACCAAATTTCTGAAGTGGCTGTCTTCATAAGGAAAATGTTAAAAAAAAAATGAAAAGAAAAATAATGGAGTGGGGGAAATGCCTATATTGCCCATGTTAAATCCAAAATTTCAGAGGGGCGGTCGGGGCTGCAGCCCCCCCCCCCTTATATCCGCGCCTGTAGCCTTTAATAAAGGTGGATTTTCATGAGCGACAACGGTGATGCGGCGAGATTTGACGTATATAAAAGCTGCGAAATCCTATGCGGCGGCGAATTCACCGGTAATCGCGTTAATTACAATGCTCTTTTTCTTTAAATCGTTCAATATGACCGCCAATGGATGTTACAACAAGTGCGCTTTATTCGCGTCGCGTCGCAGGCTGGAAATCGCTCATGAAAATCTACCTTAAAGAGTCCAAATCCTGCAGCCTCTGACTGTGAGCTGTCATGTGTTTTCAGTGCTCGAACGGCCACCTGCTGTGCGCGGGATGCTTCACGCACGTGCTTGCGGACGCACGTCTGCGGGACGAGGTGGCTACGTGCCCGAGCTGCCGCGTCGAGTTGTCGCGCGCCTCGGCGTGCCGCAACCTGGCCGTAGAGAAGGCCGTGAGCGAGCTGCCAGCGCCCTGCACGAGCTGCGGCAAGGAGTTCCCGCGGGCCGCCCTGCAGCGACATCAGGACGAGCTGTGTGACGAGAGGTACGTCAACTAACTGGAGCATGATTTATAATAGGGCTGTCACACACAGAGTCGCATGATTTAGCAGCGTATGCGATCAGGTGTACGCGCGCACACACTGCACAGATTCGTATCGTATGCGATCGTATTTATGTTTCTCATTTAAAACCGGTTCTAAATTTTTATTATACGAAGTCATAGAATAGCACCGATACCATACGATGCGATATACAGGGTGTTTACTTTGATTTTAACGTTTTAAAGTGATAATTAAGGAATGAAGTTCGATGGTAATATAGACATGTCATACATCAAATTAAAGCTTACATTTTAACATTTTCAAAATTTGCATCATAAATTACATGTGCGGACTTGTCTGTTTTTGAGACGAAAAAGAAACAAAAATGAGCTGTTTTTTTGTTCAAATATCGGTGGTAACATGAAATTAAATGGCATTTTAATGTGACTGATCGCAACGTGGAAACTTGTCAGGATGAACGCCACATGCATCTTCAAATTTTGTCAATGAACCAGAAACAGAAATGGAATGGTTCAAATTCGTAGAGAAACCACATTGTGGTAAAAAGCGTTACCCCTGGATGGGAGAAGTGCAATTTTTGTTTAAATGGTCACCCATCCAACCACAAGACAGTCTTGTGTTGCTATACATTGGTGGTCTAAGGAATGACCAAACGCATTACATATCACTCCCACACCAACCTTGCAATCCAGTGAAGGATTCAACGATTCAACAGTTAATTTCATGTTACCACCGATATTTGAACAAAAAAACGGCTCATTTTTTTTTCTTTTTCGTCTCAAAAGAAGACAAGCCTGCACATGTAATTTATGATGCAAGTTTTGAAAATGTTAAAATGTAAGCTTTAATTTGATGTATGACATGTCTATATTACCATCGAACTTCATTCCTTAATTATCACTTTAAAACGTTCAAATCAAAGTAAACACCCTGTATATAAAGGTATGAAGTGTGCGACCCCACTTACAAGAAGCGATGTCGAGTGGGGCATATTATACTTGCAGTAAAATCGCTAATATATATATATATATATATATATATATATATATATATATATATATATATATAAAACGTGAAATAACGCTTTTCCTGATAAACGATGAAATCAATTAGCGTTTTTTTCCTCTCTATATTTAATTATATTTGGATAGAGGATATCAAGTTATGTACTGTCAATGTTTTTTTCACATTTTTTTAACCCTCTAACCTCTAACGCACTTAAAATCGTACTGCAAAATGCTGTGATGTCATAGTCATACAAATATTTAACACGCAAGCATAGGGAAAGACGTTGCATGATCATGACGTCACAGCGTCGTTCATTTTAATTTTGAGAGTGTCGCATACATATACAAAAAATGCCATAAAAAATCTGAAGAATTTTTTCCATTAAGTGCTATACTTTCTCGCCTATCAAGTATACCTGCATGTTGGACGCCGTCACCTCATGCAAATCTATCTGGAGGTTAATATTGGCAATTTTTATTTTTTTTTTAAAAAGCGATTTGTCGTGGATGTTGTGCATTACTCATTTCGTCGTTAAAAGCGATATATTATATGGACATCGCAATTCGGTGAATTTGCTAAAAAATAATATAGTATGGATTTTACGGCAAGACCGCTGAAATTTTGTCGCATCGCCGTATCCCTAAAATCTAGCTTATATTATACGATACTGCCATCCATAAAGGAACGTTGCTGCCATGAATATATTTTGAACGTCAATATGAATTGTGATCTATCTCCATCTGGTTACTTTGTGTATTTGTATTTTGATCCCGCGTGATCAATATTCACAGAGGGGAGGGGCAAATCTATACCTATACTTGCAAGGTGATGATGTATAGATAGATAAATAGATAGATAATTTCTTTATTAGGCGATGTTTGGCCTGACAGCCATTCTTACACATAACCTAAAATACATTTTAGTAATATAATCAATTTAAATTTTAATAGTCTTAATACCATTCATTTGTCCATTTCGTTTCTTGATCGAGGTACTGTAACTTGTATTTTGTAATAAGTAATAAGGGACACAAGCAATTCACTACATAATTAATTATCATCTATTGCCTCAATATAATATAATAAATTGTTATTTCAAACAATTTCGTATGACAGACGGATTCCTGCACTGCAGGCTATACTTCTGGAATTAGAAATTAATTATATATAATTTTGTAGTGTGTATAATTACGGAAATTGATTCATGCAAAGTCTATTAATTTAAAATTGTTAGATTTATTTTATGCACTGTATATATATTATAGTTTTGTTTCAGCTCAACATGTCTTTTGTTCGTATATGCATGGTCATTGTTACAAAATAACTTTCAATTTGAACTAATAACATTATCTTCAAATATTAGTTAATCTCGTGCTGAAAAAACATATTTATAAATTGTAGATAGATTCATTGCTCACCGCCTCAGAAAACTAAATTGCATGGTCTAAAAGCACAATACGAATTAAGTTTGGATGCATTATTAAATTTCACTATTCGGTTGATTGTGCAGGTATAATGAACTAAGGTCTTTTATTAATGGAAAAAAACGAAATTAAAATTCATAAACGTTACAAAAATGTCAACAGTTTCAATATTAGCTTTAGATATTAGAGAAGTAGATCTTCTAACAAATTTAATATCAGTACATTAAAACAACATTTACAGAGAATTCATCTATATATTTTTATTGTGGTTTATTATAAGAAAAGATTGTTACATTTATATATACCACCAAAAGTCGAATTCGGGCAAAAGCCGAAAAAAGTAAGCAAAACTAGCTTTGCGCATCAAGTTAAGCCCAAAACCCGAAATAATCAATAATTTCGAGTTTTGAGCATAACTTGATGCACAAAACTATAAGTTTTGCTCAAATTTTTTTCAAAAGCTGAAATAAAATCTCATTTCGGATTTTGATCATAACTTGATGCGCAGAACTATAGTTTTGCTCAAACGGGAACGCGCAAAACCCGATGTAAAAGTCTCCGTCGGGTTTTGCTCATTTTTTTCGGCTTTTGCCCGAATTCGACTTTTGGTGGTATAACATATATAATTATTTTTATTCGTTTATAAAAAATGTATTCTGTATAATTTGCGTGATTGTCGCTAGCTTCGTTAATTAATGTTGAAATGAACTTGTTGATTAAATTTCTTGATATATCGTTACTAAAAATAAAACTCCGGAGTTGATGTTGTGGTTAGCCAACAACATTACCACTACAGCGATAACAGCAGAAATGTGCTGAATACATTGCTGTCAATAACATTAATTGCTTCGGAGAGATATAGTACGAATTGGTTGTAATAAAGTAAATAAACATTGCACATATCATACATTGATATCATCGTGTAGTTGTCACGAGAATCGTATATATTTAGAATGTTTACAATCACGCGTAGAGCAGGCGCGGATTCAGAAAAATAAATCAGCAGAGGAACTGATATATAAGGTCAAGATTAATTTTTTAAAAAAAGTTGGGAAGGTTTGTCATGTTGCATCAAATTTTCATCACTCTTCTTTTTTATATAAAACTCAAACATGTCTGACAGTAAGAATACTAAGAATGTTGAAGGACGTAATGTTAAGCCGCGGTATTACACGATACAATTTTTTTAACTATTTTATACAATTTTTCCTTTCAAGAAAACTTGAACTCCATTTGTTTGCATGGAGATGAAATTTTCTTGCAAGGAAAAATTGTATGCAAAATTGTATGGTGTAATACCGGCTTTAGAGTTTTTATTGAGTTCATATTTTTACGCGATATTTCTCTATAGTATGTCACTGTCAGCGAACCACGCATGTAAACAAGTAAAATAATTGGATGCATAGTGGTATACTAGTGCTGTTAAAGACTTTCTACTGCAGTAATATTTAATAATTGTTTGTGTTCTGCGTCTTGCCTTAAATTTGGACGTGTCTTACCCATGCGTATAATAATGTTTTATTTTATACTTGTTATTTCTTTTTAATATAGTTTTTATTAGTGAAAATAAGAATACAGTCCTACCAAGGCCGGAAGCCTTTTTATGGGTAGGTGCTGGTGTACAAAAATTATCTTACATTACAGTTTATCAATCCCTCAGTCTCACCTCAGTGAATGCTGGGACGCGTAACAGGCCGTGGCCACTATCCGTTCCCTACCTTATCCCTACCATTACCCCGCCGCGAGCTGTAAGCTCTTAGGGGTGTATCCTTGTAAAAAAAAAAAAATTAATATACTGTATGCATAAATGTATTTGGAATTAAATAAATAAAAATGAATTTGAATTTGAAAATTTTGAGCTGCTAGTGTAATGACTGTAATGCACGTAAAAATTTACATGTATAAAGTATAAAATATCACACTTTCTTTAAAAAGGTCGGGTTTTTGTACACATATGAGTAGTTCCATCATCACCAGATCATTATACCTGGTGAAATTTTCCTTCAATCCCTGCAATTTTAAGAAACACCTAAACCTGATGCAGTGCATGACATTTTGTTATTGAATTAATTAAGTATATTAAATCAAATTACTTTTCTAAATTTTATACGATGTGGGACAATCAGACAAGAATGTATATTATTTCGGATGAGGTATATGACCTTTGCCCTGCTACTGAGGCAGGGTAACATTGATTCCAAAGAGACTTGACTGCCTGCAGGATGACCGAGTGTCAGTTCCGGCGGCTCGGATGTCCCTGGCGCGGGCCCAACCACGAGGCCCCGACCCACGCCACCGAGTGTCCGCACCCCCAGCGCTCCGGCCGTGAACTGATGCCGGCCCTCGTGGCCCTGGACTCGCGGGCCGAGGAGCAGGAGGCTCAGCTGAAACAGCTCGTCTCTCTGCTCTCCTTCGAGAAAATCACCTTCAATGGTAAGTTAGACAGGGGAAAAAAGGAGCTTTTCCATGGAGCGATGTCGAGTGAAGCTTAATGGCGGGGCGAGAAAATCGCACTAGCTTCAAGGTGCATTTCCATGGAGCGGGAAAAGCGAGAAAATCGCGTGTTTCAGCCAATCAGAGGCTTGGGATTTCCTCGCCTTGCGGGGAGCGATTAAATCGTTAACATAGTCGCCATATGAGATTGAAGCAAAAGTGTGCTTTTCTCGCCCCGCTGAGTTCCGCTTGACATCGCTCTTATGGCGTAGGGCTAATCCTATATTGATAGGGGATATGGTTACTCCCTTCCGGCTTATGGAGGCCGAATTCTAAATTCTGATTGGCATAGAAATAACCCATTTTGCTGAAACGCCTTCCTATATTGCTTAATGCTTAAAAAGGGGTTATTTGCTTATTGTTTACAAATTGCAACAACTATTTTTTTTTATATAACGGTGTGAAATGGGCGCATGTTCAACTGTAGCGATATATGCAAAAAGAACGCGCGTCAAATAGTTTAATTGAAATGTTATAAAATTACTTTTAAATATATATTTTTTAAAAATTTATGAGGTATTTTACGAACTCATTCTAGCTTACGTCCTTGAGGAATTATTTTTTTTTTAAATAATATATTATATTTTAATGCCTCCTCTGTGACAATGAGTGTAAAGGCAGCGTTTACAAAAGTTAGACAAAAATGCATAAAACGTTTCAAAACATTATTAAAATTTATTCGCGCGCCTATGTACAAAAATAAATATTATTAATACCGTAGCTGGTTTTACTAAAATATAATTTATATACTATAATATATTTATTTTGTAAATAGAATATTATATGTCTCTTCCGTGCACACATAATATGATTGTATGTATAAATATTTTAAAATGAATTGCTTAAAATCAAATTTGTGTCAAGAGCTGCGCGTGTGTTCATGCACGATGCCACACATTTGCTCACTTAATTAAAGCTGCATGCTGCATGTAACAATTGATAATGAATAATTTGCATAATCCATTAATATTTATTTTATACGTAAATATGCCCTATACAATTATATTTGTAAGAATATTGCAAGAATTAATTAATTAAGTGTTACATCTTTTATACTTATATTTATTTTATTTCTTTTTGTATACACTTTTCTCTAGCTGTTTAATAATTTATTTATTATTTATTTTAACTCATATTTTTTTCTTTATTTTCTTAAAACTTCCCCCACCCTCTGACCAATGACACATTATTTTTCTAGATCTGCAGATGAAGCCGTATCGCACTGATGAGTTCGTTCATAAGCTGTTCTACGAGTCCGCTCGGTTCACGGCGTTCAACAACCAGTGGGTGGTGAAGGCGTACATCAGCTCGGCCCAGCGTGACCCCACGCAGAGCTCGGAGAGGGACATGAGCTACCAGGTACGAAGCCCCGACAGCAGAAGTACTGAACGAGACATGACTTATCAGGTAGGCTTTCAACCCTGCGGAGAACGTCTCGCTACGATGATGTTTCACACGTTGATGGCATGATTTTTAGAGTAATCACTTCAAATGGACAACCTGCATTATGAAAAAAATTTATTTGCAAAAATGAATAGAGGGTACCAAATTATGCTCTTCTAATTTTTTTCACATTTTTTTTAGTCCCAAAACCATTTTTTAAAAATTGATTGAAAGTTCTGTAAATTAAGTTGTCAGTGTTAGCACCCCTGAATTCTTAATAAAAAGTAAAAAAGATAGGACTGAGATGCCTATTGACGCCTCCAGGGGGTGTAGCCGCATTTTCAATAATTATTTAAAAGTAGTTCTGGGACTCAAAATAAAAAATCTGAAAAAATTCAGAGTAGCAAAATTTGGTACCTTCTATTCATTTCTGCAATAAAAAAATTCATGCAGGTTGTCCATGGACATCCTTAGGTTCTGTAGCCAGTTTCAATGCAACCTCTGCTTATCGTCAGGAGGCTATTGAACTGACTGCATAATCTTCTATGAAGAATGAAGTATCGACCTGAAAAGTTATTTATTGCAGAAATAGATAGAGGGGGTGCAAAGTTTTGGTACTCTGATTTTTTTCAGATTTTTTTATAATTAAGAAACTATTTTTAAAAAAAATATTGAAATTTGAGAGAAAAAGTGACACCTTTAGATGCCTCTCTTAATAAAAGAAACAAAAGAGGTGTGCGTTCAAACCGGATCTCAGTAAAACTTTTTAGCAATCTTCCCGGACTCAAAAAAATCTTAAAAAAAAAAAAAAAAAAAATGCACCCTCTCTTCATTGTTGCAATAAATTATATTTAGGTCGATACTCTATTCTTTCATGGAAAGTAATTAGAGCAAAGTCTTCTGCTCGTTGTTAGTAAACAATTAAAGTATTGTTGTGTAATGTCTGTCACGTGAAAGGAAAAACATGGGACTCTTGTTGTCGATTTACATGTTAACTTATAGAAAATGACCGTTAATTATGAAGTTGAAACAGTTGCCTAGCGCCAACAATGCCATTACGTTCTCAGCTCTGGTGGCAAAATTAGGCACTACATCGTCCCATGTTTAACAATGAAAAAGGCATCATGCGACAGACATTATAAACAATGGTTTGTTATAACCATTGCGAGTAGAAGACTTTGAATTAGAGTGAATGCCTAACAATCATTACATTCAACAACAATGCTACACACAAGCTGGGACACTTTTGATTGTTTCATGATAAAGAAATATTTAACAGCATTGTTGCCGCAGTGGTGTAGCCAAGATAATTAGAAAGGAGTTCTTGATTGGCATTCAAGAAGGGAGTAAGAATGTGTGAAATGACTGCTTTGCTGTTTCCAGAACATGGTAATGGCACATTAAATCCAAATATATGATACAAAGTAAGTGCCATGATTTTACTTACAGTGTATTTTTGTTAAAACTCGAGGATGTATCACTCATTTTGTGATGGATGTGGGAGCTTTTTTTTTATTATAAATCTCAATAATATTTGATCTTCAGATAATCTACTTTAACCAAAACTCTATTGTACTGTAGCTGTGGCTTTGGCTTCGTATAATGGACAACGTGCATGAAATTTTTTATTGCAGAAATGAATAGAGGATGTAAAATTACGATACTCAGCATGACTTTTTTTAGTCCAGGAACTATTTTTAAAAAATATTGAATGTGCAGCCACACCCCCTGGAGGCATCAGTAGGCATTTAGAGGCCCTATTCTTTTTTATTAAGGATTCTTTAGCGCCAACTTAACTTAACTTTAAAAAAAAATAAAAAATAGAATATTTCTGGGACTAAAAAAAAAAAAATACAAATTCATAATAACTAGAGCGCGGAAAAAAGTCTTTTGGACTTTTTGTGTATATGGGGCCTATTTTAATGTCATTTAGGATGTCCACCGATCTCCGGAAATGGATTAAAATGAGCCTATAAAAAAAGCGACTTTTTAGACTATTTTGTGATTTTACGACTATTTCGGCAAAAGGTGACTTTTTGAGACTTTTTGACACATTCTAGTATATTTTTTAGTTATTTTCTTCTCGAAAATATAGTTAAAAAAATATAATAAAATAAAAAGCTTTTGAACACAGTTATGCGTGTCAAAAATAATTTTTTTTGACACTGCACGCCATCTATGCGTGGAAAAAGCCAGAGCGTTGATCCTGGACGAGAATCTACCTCTGGACTTGGTTTGCGTGGCAAGCAACTTTGGTTTTCTGCCTGGAAAAATCAAGCAACTTGAGGACGCTAATTTATCCATGGAGCAAACCTTTACCATCCTGGACAGTGTGGAGTGCAAGTTGAGTGAAGTGAATGGACCTCGTGGTGCCTCCGTGCAAATGAAGTTCAAGACTTGTATGCAGAAAAATGTGGGACTTGCTTTCATGCGAAAGGTGTCGCAGGTTCTTGGAGGATCCTACACTGGTGACACGAGCACCGTCACAGACAAACTCGCTGTCAAAGAGGTGATGGCGTTGAAATACGCTCAGCTAACCTCCTGCGACGTGGAACGCTCCTTCTCCATCTATAAGAACGTGCTCACCGAGAAGCGCACGAGCTTCACCGTCGAAAACTTGGAGATGTACTTGATTTGCAACTACTTCCTGAACCGCCGCAACAGCAAAGAGTTCGGCCAGCCAGTGGCGAACGCAGAGGACAGTGAGTCTGAGGTGGAGGAGTATTAAAAGTACCAAGAAGAAAATTAAAATTGTTTTTTCTTTTAAAACTGTATGGCTCGATCACTACGATAAAAAGCATCAACATTATCTAAAACAATGTCTTGTTCTTTTTATTACTAATAGAATTATTTAAATAATTTCATACTACTCTTAATAAAATTAGTGAATGAAATTAAAATATTTTAATATCTTGGCTTTCTATAACAAAACACTCATTAAAAAAATTGACTTTAAAACGGTATTTAAAAGACATTTTGTACGATTAAGTACAAAGTCGTAATTTAACACGAATAAACAATTTTTTTGCTATCAGAAATAGCACTATTAAAATGCATTTTTGTTGCTCTTTTTTTTTTAAAAAAAAAGGGACTTTTTTTGAGACTTTTTTCGAAAAAAGTGACTTTTTTAGAGACTTTTTTGCAAAAAAAGTAGACTTTATAGGCGACTATTTGTTAAAAAAAAAGAGACTTTTTTCCGCGCTCTAATAATAACATAACTTACTTGGAAGTCTTACTTATTTTGTTAGAACCCTCTACTTATTTCTGCAAAGAGAAACATATATATATATATATATATACAGTGTATATATATATCATGCAGGTTGTCCAGCACTGCATGATTGCATGAATTTCTGTATCATCAATATTTATAAACAGATAGATGAAATTAATGGTGTAAAAGTTAAAATGGAATCAATAATCAATAATTTGAAGGTGTGTAGAGGATAGCAGAAAAAGAGGGTAGGGGAGTCTGACCTCATTCTGTATATTTTGCTACTAATCTTTCTTGTTTTAAAAAACTTGGCTGCGCCACTGCATGATAACTAATTTTCTTCACTCACAAACACACACTTGGTGTTAAAGCGATGTATCCTCCCCTACCTGTCCACAGCTGGTGCTCAAGTCCAAGAGTGCTCCGGCCCCCCTCTCGGTGCACTACATGGTGCTCAGTGGTCCCTTCGGTGACCTCAAGGTGTCTCCACGCTTCTACCAGGCAGAGTTCTCAGACCAGAGCTGCGAGGGACCCGTTGTGTTGCTACCCCTGCCCAGCACTGCAGAGTGTAACCGTTTGCTGGCTGCAAAGACCTTCAGCTTTAGGTTAGTGCGTTGATGTGGCTCCCCAGGCTTTGGTCATCACTTTGGTCCATTTAATACAAAAATTGAGGTGTCCGTCCTGAAAGAGGTTTTCTAAATACGGTTCGGTCTCACCTCAGTGAATGCTGGGACGCATAATAGACTCCTTTCCCTTCCTTATATCGTCCCTCGTCCGTAATAATGAGCTATATCTGCTCCACAATCTTGTTGCAATAATGAGCTGTCTGCTCTGTCAGGTGAGCGAAATTTTGAGCCTTATTTTATACCAATTTAAAGCTCAATATTGCGTTCATCTGAAATAGCAGACAGCTCATTTTTGCAATGAGATCGTGGAGCAGATAGCTCATTATTGCGGACGAGAGACGATATATCCCTACCCATTACCCTGCCTTGAGCTCCAAACTCATAGGGGTGCATCTTAAAAAAAAAAAAAAAAAAAAAAAAAATCCAGAGAATTCAAAACTAAAATTCAAAAGGTACTCATCATTTTATTATTGTGGTTACTACTCTAAATAGACAACTTGCATGACAAATTTTTATGAAATGAAAAAAGTGTACCAAATCAAGCTGTATTCTGATTTTATTTTTTATTTTTAGAGCCCACAAACTATTTCTAAAAAATCATTGAAACTGCAGAGAGAATTGTTAATAGGTGTAACTTCTTATAATAAAAAGAATAGGACCTAAAAAAAAAAAAAAAAAAAAAAAAATCTGAACTTGAAATAACTTGCCTATAAAAAATCTGCAAAAATTCAGGGTAATATGATGCCCTCTATTCAGGTTGTCTATCATTAATAAAAAATAAAATTCAACTCTATTAACCCTGACCTTCATTGTTTGTTAATTGATATTTTTGTTTTGCTTCAGGCTGATCATGTTTCTGGTCTCCAAGTAAGACGTCCCTCACGACAAACAAACTCAAAAGTATTGTCACTGCTTCTGAAGTAATTTTAAAATGAAGCTGAGTAATTTATAAAGCAGTCTCTCAAACTTAGTTTATGTATATTTCTGAACTTTAATTCAAGTATTTCTTTAGTTGACTTAAGACTTAAAATTATTTAAGCTTTCAAATTGTTGAACAAAATAATTTTTTTGTATATTTTGAAATGATATAAATACCAAAAAAAAATATATATCTTGCAGCTTTAGTGACAGCTTTAACTTAACTAGTGTAATTATCTAATTAATAATTCTCATTAAATTTAAAAAAAAAACTCATTTTTATTTCACTTTAAAAAAGGCAAGGTAACACGCCCAATGTTAAAAAAAAAAAAAAAAAAAATCCCTCACATGAAAATTATATGTAAAAAAAATGTGTTCTTCTCTACATCCCCTATCAGTAGCTAAAATATCAGGTATGCAAATTCGAGCTAGTTTTTGAGTTCCATTTCTCCATGTTAAAGTAGTCGACTTTAAAAATTCGTAACTCAAAAACTAGCTCAAATTTGTATACCTGATATTTTAGCTACTTATAGGGGATGTAGATGAGAACATTTTTTTTTTTTCATAATTTTCATCTTTGGGATTTTTTTTAAATTTAGGCGCGTTACCTTGCTCTTAATTATATGACATACCCATTGATGCCTAAGACTTACAATTAATATTTTTTTTTTTTAGATAAACCTCTTGTTATATGATTTTCCTTTATTATTTCTTAATTATAATCAGTGGTGAAACTAAAATGGTATATGCTATCTGTGGTACAATGGTTAATTTAACGATAATTATGGTTATAATATAAATGAATCAAACGGGGAAATGATAATTTCACCACTGTCTATATCCTGACTTGTTTCCTGTAATCTCTCTGTACAAAATATGTACAGTATTTTTTTTTTTTTTTTTTTAGTTTGACCAACGTAATGTAATAATAATTAATATAATACTCTGTAAAATGAAATGTACGTATTCAATTAAATATATACTTAAAAAGCTTTAAATACCTAAAAATAATGTGTTTTCATTTACGAGAGTATATATAACCTTTTATTTTGTGTTACTTCCATTAAAACATTTTTTCTTGCATTTTTTATTATGCACTGCTAAATTTTTAAATGCAAATTTGCATTTATCTGAATTTTCTTAAAATTTTAAATGCTTTTGTTTTTTTCTATTCATTAAAAATTAGTAAATTACTAATGAAAGTGACATTTAAATACGTAATGTATTAACCGTGAATCTAAAAAAAAATATATTTTGTTTTCAGGAACAACAATTTTAAAAAAATCATAACAGAAAATTAAGGTATTTCAAAAGTGACTAAAAATTGTGTATATTAGTCATAATAACTCCACAGATACTTATGTTAAATATTTATTTGTATTAAAAATGATTTATATTTAATAGATACCAGATATTTAAATTGAATATTTTAATTGGTACCTATTTTATTTTCAGACATTTATATAAAGGATTGGTTTTAGGACACTAATAAATTGTAATTCAGCTTTTGAAATAGAGGACATAGAGAACAGTAAAAAATTGAATACATTAGTTTATACATTAATAATAATTATTTAGAAGATTACCCCAGTGCGAAGGGGGTGCTCTCGCTCGTCACTAGGAAGAATTTGCCTCGAGCACTGAAACGAAAAACATTAAACATTTAATTTAACCGTAAAAAATGTACCATTAAAATGTGCATAGCATTTTATAGGGCAATTAAGGGTAAGGTAGCACGCTCAATGTTAAAAAAATATCCCAGACATGAAAATTATGAAAAAAAAAAAAAAAAATTGAAATGTTTATTCTCCTCTCCACACCGCTTTTAATTAGTAGCTTAAATATCCGATTTACAAATTTGAGCTAGTTTTTGAGTAATTAATTTTTAAAATTGACTTATTTAACATAGAAGTTCCATTTCTCCATGCAATGTTAAAGGGTATAGTCAACTTTAAAAATTCATAACTCAAAAACTATTTGTATACCTGCATGATATTTTAGCTACTGATAGGGGATGTATTTAATTATACAGGAGAACATATAAATTTTTTTTCATAATTTTCATATATGGAATTTTTTTTAACATTAATTGGGCGCGTTACCGCAAAGGGAAGTTTTTCGAGGCGACGAATGTACCCTGACGAGTCTCCCCTACTTTCACCTGTGCAGTACCTCCCCCCAAGGACCACGACCTGAGTCTTACCTGAGCGACACCTGTTCTCCCATGGACACGTGGATAGCGTCCTCACACTTCAGGTTGACAAACTCGCTGTAAGATTCACACTGCACCGCGCGGAACTCGGACGAAGCGATCGACTCAATGAAGAACTCGATGGCGCGAGCGTGGCTGCAGCAGCCTGGATCGAAAACAGAGGACATTGAAGTCAACTTATAAACCTGATGGCCCCTCCGGAATAGTTGCTTCAAGTGTTCCCCGGCCAGAGGGAAAATTGTCTCCATAAGCCACCATGTTAGAAAATTTGAATTTTTTTTCTCCGTAATATTAAAGCAATCAATTAAACATCTCATTCCACCCCCCATTTAGGGGTCTTCTGATTATGAATCAAGAACTCGTTTTTCTCTAAAAAAATAATTACTTTTATGCCAAAAAAGCAATCTCAATGTTTATTATATATAAGTTTAGATAAGACGGTGGGAACGTGGGAGCACCACAAAATCAGCTGACTTGAAGTCTCCATTAAATACCAAGTTCCGAGGGCATACCGCCGTTGGTTTTGAAATTTTCAGGATATATTAAGTTAAGAACCATCAAAGTCAAAATTTAATGAATAATATTTTATTACATTTTATTATTATGGCTACTTCCATAATAATAAAATGAATTTGTACCCTTTATCAACACGATCAACTCAATACTTAACATTTTCAAGGAATTAAAAAAAATATATTGCTGAAGCAAAATTATATATCTGTATAGCTGCACAATGTTTGCATGCTTATAATTGCATGAACGCCAATATAATTTATTTTTTTAGTTTGGAGAATGAATAATGGAGAGAATCCTTTTGAATGGACTTGCTCCCCTTCCCCTTTACACATTTAAGCTGAAAATTTTTTAATCATGGATAGCAAAATAGTTTACGTTCCCACTACTTAAGTTGATGTACCCTCGTACAAATATATTCTAAAGGATGTGTATCCTAAATAATCTTCGTAACATTGCTGCTAAATCTGCTAATGCTACTATAAAGAGCCTTAACTCTTTAAAGAGCATTGGATTTAACTTGCTAACTTTTTTTTTTTAATTTTTCATTTTAGCATTGATCACTCAACCCTCTTGCTTCCCGATTCCGACGAAACTCAAGTTAAATGTGCATGACGGCTATATATGCGTTATACAGTCGTCGCCTTGGAAAAGTTTCCTCTAGCTGCGGCCTTGTTAATCATCATGCCTCGTAAGAATAACACAAGGCATGGTGATTAACAAGGCTGCAAGTGAGAAATTTTCTAAGGCGATGAGTGTGCATTGTCACGCTCGTACGTGTGCGCCTTTAAATTAGTCAACTTGTTCAGCACTATAATGTAGCGGGTTGCATTCAAACAAACCTTCAGAGGACATGCAGAGACAGATTGTTTTGAAACGTTCCCTGACCTCGCGTCGAGAAAACCTTTGACCTGCAGGACTTTTATTTCCTTTTAAAAAACAGCATTCCAGACATATTCTTTGATCGAACAGTCCTCTGATCATGCATTTTTTAGTTATTTACTCGTCCTCTTGGTGACGGACTGGAGAGTAGCGTAACATAACCATTAAAGTAAAAGCTATAAATTCTTCATATTCAAAATCAGATTGAACTTATATCCCGAGAAGTCGTCTCACCATTGCAGTTAATTTAGTTTAGGAAAATTTTCACCATTTTTTTGTATTGCATATATCTCGAGTTATAATATAACATTGTTTATTGTCAATATATTAAAAAAATAATTATAGAAAGTGGTCTAAAGCGGATTTTAAAACTAGTAGACACAACTCGAATCTCTAACACCATTAAAGTCATGCTGCAAAACGCTGTGACGTCATAGTCATGCAAATATTTAACACGAAAATATTGGAAAAGACATTCCATGACTTTGACGTCAGAGCGTTTTGCAGCACGAAGGGTACATGCTAGAGGGCTCAACAAATCAGAACGAAAAATTGACAGTACATAACTTCAGGTCCTCTATCTATAAATATGCAATACAAAATTTCATTAAGGTTGTCTACTAGCCGCGCGGTCTTCCTTCGCTAGCTCATATCTAGACAATAACTGTGCGACCTCTATGCAACTAAAACTTGCATCCGGACTCTTGTGAGAACGATATCTCCATATGAAATCTCAACTTCAGGAACCCTACAGCATTACATCGCCCTGTGAAACACTCACCACCGTAGTCCGCGGCACACCCCGGCTGCCCGCTCTCTCCTCCGTTCGGGTAGAAGTCGGCGTGTCCAATCGATTCTCCGATCCCGAGCCAGCCCGAGCACGTGTGCACCACGTCAACGAAGGTGGCGTCGTCCTCATTCAGCCGGCTGTTCATCGCCTTGTCGTTCTCGAACAGCGGCAGGGAGGGGTCCAGGGCCGTGATGCGCGCAACCTGAGGACACCGTTATTTTTGTACTGTGAGTCGGGACCTTTAAAAACGATAATCGATCCACATGACGATTTTTATCATATGCGACGCGACGCGAATAATGCGCACTTGCTGTAACAACTATTGGTGGCCATATTTGACGATTAAAAAAAGAGCATCGCAATTAACGCGATTTCGCTGCCGCAACCCGGCGACTTCGCTCGTAGCATAGGATTTCACAGCTTGTGCAATGACAAAATCGCGTCGCATCTCCGTTGTCAATTCACCTTTACAAGAAAACTTCAACTCCTTTCGCTTGTATATGAAGGGAGAGGAGAGGGAGGGGGGAACTATGACCCCGACAGGGTCGATCTGGGAAAGCAGAGGTCAGTCACTTCAGTCATCAAGGACATGTAGGGGGCACCTAGAAGAGGAGTCATAATTGAGACCACTTTTTTATTTGCTCTACATTCTTAACAATTTTCGCTAAATATTAGTATATAATTATTGATGCTTACAACTGATGTCAAGGAATTTTAACATCTTAAATCATGATTTTTCATGTGTTTAAATGCGTATTATCAGTATATCGTCCCTCGTCCGCAACAATTAGCTATCTATATATACCTATACCACGATCTCGTGTGCATGCTTTTTTGCTGTTTCAGATGACCGTAATTATGACTTTATTTTATATACATATTATCAGCTCTAAATTGCATTCATTTGATATAGCAGATAGCTCATTATTGCAAACGAGATCGTGGTAACATAATATATAGCTTATTATTGCGGACGAGGGACGATATTTAAGTATTCACTGACTTAATATAGCCAAAAGTTGTTAAGAATCATAAATGGAGAGGCCAAGAGGCCAGTCAGGGTACCCTGACCCAGCCTTAAGGTTCATTTCCATGGAGCGGAGAAAACGAGAAAATCGCATGTCACAGTCAATCAGAGGCTTGAGATTTCCTCGCCTTGCGGGGAGTGATTTTTTCGCCATCATGGCCACCATATCATATTGAAGCAAGTGCGCCTTTCTCGCCCCGTTCGACATTGCTCCATGAAAATGCACCTTCATGGCCATTCCAACCTCTCTTCTAATTCCTACCCACCTTATTATCAGCGATGATGGCGGCCAGCCCCTTGCCGGCGAATCCCGCGAGGTGCGCCCCCAGAGAATGTCCCACGATGTGCAGGTTCTCCAGCTGAGCGGCGTGGTCAGTCACCAGGAATGCAATCAGTTCAGCCAGGTGGCGCCCCGCCCCCGCGACGCTCTGCGTGGCCTGGTTGTAGAGAGGGGCCTGGGCGAGCACCGACCAGTCCACCAAGATCACCTGGCAGGCCGTGTAGCGGAGGAACTCTGCAGGAGCAAGCGGAGGGGACTTAGTGGTGAACAAGCCGGGGTTAGAGTCAATGAAGAAAAACATTGGCATAATTAACATGCTGAAGTCAGGCGCGGATCCAGAAATAAATTTCGGGGAAGGAGGGGAGGGGAGTTGCATCCATAAGGCTAATTTAAAAAAAATAGAGTGGAGGAAATGCATATTGCCGGCCCAGATGTTAAATCCAACAATTTGAGGGGGGGGGGTCAGCCTCCCCCCTGATGGATCTGCGCCTGGGTGTAGTAACGTTCTAAATGTAAATATATATTATGAAAGATTAATTTTTATAGAACATACAAATGAATGTGAAAGATCTGCAAAAAAATACTATATTGATAGCAGGCAAAGAAAGTTGAAAAAAAAATCATGATTCGTATTTTCATGTTTCTTACTTTAAAACTCATGGGAAGATATTATATCCAGGCATGGATCCAGGAGAAAAGGTTTTATCACATACCCACTCCAGATTATTTTTTTTAATCATGTGAAATATGCATTTTCTTCATTATATACATTTTTTTTAATTAACACCTTATGAAGTTATGAGGTACATATGAGGTACTTTCTTTCTCTAAAGATGGTATTACACGATATAATTTTTTTAACTATTAGAAGAATTTTCCTTAAAAAAAAAAACTTGAACACCATTTGTTTGTATGGAGATGAAATTTTATTGTAAGAAATTGCAAGCAAAATTATTGTATATCGAGTAATGCAGAAACATTTTTTCTAGATCTGCAGCCTGTATTATAGCTTATTTATTTTACTATGCAGAATTAAATTGTTTGAAATAAATATCCTTTCACGTATTTCAATTATTTTTTCCAAAATAACTCACCCTTCTTCATGCGGCCGATCCACTCTGCATGTGATGAGGATGCGTACCCGTGCACGATGATCTTGGTGTTGACTGCGGGGTTGAACTCGGCTCCGTTCAGGTCATTAACTTTGATCTGCACCGGAGTGTAGGGGTTGTCCCTGAAAACACAGTTACATTTTGCAATAGATCTCGTGGCAATAATGAGCTATCTGCTATTTCTGGTGATCTAAATTATAAGCTTTATTTTATACTGATTTAAAGCTCATATTTAGGTTCCTGCATGCCAATTTTTTTAGTAGCTCAATCGAAAGAGAAGGTCGAGAAATGAACCTGTGCATTTAATGCGATTTTTTTTTTTTAGTACAGCATCTTGCCTTAAATGGAGCTTTAAAATGTCACGTGACCTGGAGGCATCGCCTATGACATCACGTTACCATGGAAACATTTAATAAACAAGCAATAATTAGCCAAGGCTTATATCGTTTATTCTATTTATTTCCATAGCAACGTGACGTCATAGGCGATGCCTCCAGGTTAAGGTGGATTTTCATGGGCGGCAACGGCGACGCGGCGCGATTTTAACTTAAAAGCTGCGAAATCCTATGCGGCGGCGAATTCGCAGGTAATCGCGTTAATTACGATGCTCTTTTTCTTTTAATCGCCCAATATGGCCGCCAATGGATGTTACAGCAAGTGCGCATTATTCGCGTCGCGTCGCATGGTAAAAATCGCCATGTGACTCCACCTTTACGTGATTTTTTAAAGCTCCATTTGCGACAAGATGCGATACTAAAAAAAAAAAAAAAAAAATACATCGCATAAAATTCACAGGTGTATTTCTCAACCTCCTCTTTCAAATGAACTACTAAAAAAAATGGCATGTAGGAACCTAATTGTGCTCACTTGAAATAGCAGATAGCTCATTATTGTGGACGAAGGACGAAATATGTTGCATACTTTTATTAAAAAATTGTAAATACAGTATTATAATATAGCTTTCAAATAAAGTATCGACCTCAAAAATTTTTATTGCAGAAATAGATAGAGGCTGCAAACACTCTGATTTTTTCAGATTTTTTAAAGCCCTGGAAAAGTATTGCTAAAAAGTTTTGCCGAGGTCGGATTTGAGCACATGCCCCTTTTAGGTCTTATCCTATTTATTAAGAGAGGCGTCACTCTCTCCGTATACTTTCAATATTTTTTTTAAAAAATAGTTCCCGGACTCTAAAAAATCAAAGTAGTTTAACTTTGCACCCTCTGTCCATCTCTGTAATAAAAAAAAATTGAGGTCGATACTCTATTAACATGCAAGTATAGAGTAGATTGCGCTGACGTGGTTCTCCTGTAAGATAGGCTGCACTGAGGAGGGACCAGAATACACATCAGAGTTGCATGTAAACAAATTATATATTTATGTTTTATATTTATTAAGCAAAATATTTTTTCTAATTTGTCATTGCTTCTATATCTTCTTATCGTTATTTGGTCCGCCACTTTAATTCTCTTTTCTACCCCCTCTCGCGCTAAGAGACCCTAACCTGCTTGTTATTTTTCCCTTCCAACGACCCACGTAAACATAAACAAACAACTCTATAATAAGTTACATCGACTCACTTAGTATAGAGGTAGAAGGTAACATCCTCCTGGATCAGGTTGGCGGCCCCTCGCTCTAGAGGGTCGGGCACCAGACCACCCAGGAAGGCGAGGTGGGACGTACCTGACTCGCCGGGGAACAACATCCAGGAGTGCTCGCCGCCCCGCACTGAAACAAAAAGTTTTTTTTTTATTATTTTTTTTACAAGGATACACCCCTAAGAGCTTACAGCTCGTGGCGGGGTATAGGATAAGGATAAGATAGGGAACAGATGGTGGCCACGGCCCCCACGGCTTCCTAGCATTCACTGAGGTGAGACCAAGGATTTTGTATGTATGGATAGGTTATCTCTATACCAATAGCATTAGAGCTACTGAGGCAAATCTCCAACGTAAGATGGCGGTCGAGCGCAACCATCTGCATTTGTTGTAAACTATGCATATATGGAAGTTCCCCAACGTAAGATGGCAGACATCCCATTAGTTACTGTTGTAACCGCCACCCACTTCCTCCTCACGACTGTGCCTCACCGACGGCAGTACCATCGCCTATCCATACATACAAAATCCTTGGGTGAGACTGAAAAAAGGAACCGTCGAAAACCTCAGGAACAGGACGGACCTCTCTATTTTTTTTATCAATGTACCAAAGCGAACGTGATTTTTACTTGAAACGGTCCAAGTACTAACCACTTAACGCTAGACGTAGCTTGACTTCGGTGATCTAACGAGGACCGGTCAATGCACTGCGCCACGCTCGAAAGACTACTTTAGAGGTCCTACCCTCCTATGCAGTAGGGTACATGCAGTTGCAACATGGACGCTATGAAGTTTCTGCTAATTCAGGATATTTTTAATATGCAAATTTTATTTCAATTTTCTAGTTACTGGATGTGTTTGCTGATAAAGCGATTGAAACGTAAAACATAATACAAAGAAAGTAGAACTGATTAATTTAGAAATAATCTTATGAGAATTAACTTTAACTTAAAGTTATTATAAATATCCTTCGTCATTTTACGTGATTTTTCATGCCACATGTTGGTATATTTTCTAGGATTAAATCGAAAGTCTTTATCAAGTAATAAGGTTAAATGAAATCGATACTCTAACTTTGTTTTTGTTTTTTATGGAGAATTATGTGAGATATTAAAGAATTATTTTTAGAAAATACCATATTTTTTGGCGTTCATTCTATTTGAATTGATAAATTAGTAAGGCTTACTAAGGCTTTCTTCAACCATTAACAGGTATAATTATAGCAGAACGTTTTAAGGAATATTTTGTAATGTCATGTTTTTTTTTTAACTGCATCGTCGGTATTCTTTTTTACCCATGCATTAATTATTATCAGATGGAAACGTTCTAAAAGTACTTGCAGATTTCCTGATTGGTTCATCTCATTTTTAATTTTATTTTAATGTATGGCATTAATTATTTTTCTTATTTTTATATTTTTTTAACAAAAAATGTTATAATTAAATGTTGATACTTCTAGCTATTAGTTATAGAATAAATAAGTTATAAAATTGTATTTGTGTACAGGCTAGTTCTTTATTGTTAAAGAAAAACTTTATGTGAACATAATAATAAATATGCTAATTGACAACCTGCATGAAAAATTTTTATTGCAGAAATGAATAGAGGGTACCAAATTATGCTACTTTGAATTTTTTCAGATTTTTTTGAGACCCAGAACTATTTTTAAATAATTATTGAAAGTTCTGTAAGTTATGTTGGCACCCTTGAATCCTTAATAAAAAGGATAGGGACTAACCGCCTATTGACGCCTCCAAAGGGCGTGGCCGCACTTTAAATAATTATTTAAAAACAATCTGGGTCTTAAAAAAATCTGGAAAAATTCACAGTAGCATAATTTTGTACCCTCTATTAATTTCTGCAATAAAAAAATTTAATGCAGGTTGTCCATTGCTCTTTACAATCTAAAAATTTGAAATAAATAAATATAAGTAAAATAAATGACTCACCCAAAGCAGCGGCGGTCAGCACCAAAGCACAGACCAAGGTAACGCGATGCATGTTGGTCTCAGGACAGTATTAGCGAGGCCAGGGTCACACCGCTTCTTAAGTAGCCTCTTTAACAGATAACGTTATCACAGCTCTTGAAACGCTCAATTCACACCTCTGACAAACACTTGAGAATCGGCAGCAGAAATTTCAAGTATTCAACACGTGTAATCTACTTGTTATCGCTTAAAAAAAATCTGTGTTTGATTGATTGAATTGCACCACTTCGTCTTATCAATTTATCGTACCACAATACATATATTGTACAGGGATTATTATAAGTTTAATATAATATATCATAGTAGTTAGTACCCAATTGCCCATATTGTTTTTTCTTGATAATGCCGCATTATTCATTATAATATAAGATTGATATGACAGTACTATATAGCTGATAAAAATAATTTAATTGTAGTTAATCTTCGTACTTTAAGTTAGAGAGGAATGAGTCATAAATTGGCATTCTTGCGTTTAAAATTAAATATTACAGAATTAACTTACAAAATTTAACGAAACAGTAAAACACATAGCATATAGTACTCAAGTATAAAAATATTTGGTACTTTTTAAATTTTATTATATGCCCGAGTAAAAATAAATTTTATCTTTTATTGGCCATTATAGTAAGTTCTTATATCTAATTCTCTCCTATTTTGCACTATTTTAAAGAAAAATAGAGAGAATAAGGCGAGATTACGCCTTCTTTCCTTTATTGCGCACAAAATGTTAGAAATATTGTATCCATTTCATCCTCACTTTGAGCGAAGAGGAAATAAGGTGTGTTTTAGAGGAAAAGAGATTAGGATTAGACTTGTAAAGGATGAATTGAAGACGTATAATTTTTCAACTAGGGATACCCATGCTGGTGTTATTTATTTTCTATACGCTACCTCTCCTTTTAAATTATTGTATAAATCTAAAGATTTTTGCAGGTAAGATCTTGCAAGACATTTAATTTTACATGCAGCATTTAAAGGATTAATGACACCATACTGGCGGCCAATGCTAAAATTATTTACGTATAAAATATTTTTACACGTAAATACGAAGAACAATTCGTCTATTATTTAATTAACGTGATCAAATACAAATAATAATAAGTTCAAGTTATTGAGTTACTTATTTTTAGTATTTTTTAGATGCTGATTTGAATAAATTTTTAATAAAGTCGTCGCCGTTCCAATGAACGATTGACCTCAGTTACTACGCGGGTCAAAGAAAATTTCTGTCAGACGGAATTGAATGAAATAAATTTTAAAAATTCAAGAATGCTCTAAAACTCAATTGCTTATGGTTTGAGCAGATTCAAGGGAGCGGTTTCCTCACAATAGCTCCATTTACGGTTTCTGTCCATAAGGCCAATGTTAAACTTCTACTTCTGTTTTCTCAAAACTGATAAGACCGATCCACTTCAAAATTTACATGCCACCTATTAATGATGAGTTCTAGTTTCTCTGAAAATCTTGTAGCATTTAGACATTTAAAGAGGCCGATTTCGAGATCTCAATCAAATGAGGCCAATCCTTAATATTCTTCCGATTTATATATCTAAAAAAACATGAACCTAGTTTTCCTTTCTTTCTTTTTTTTTTTTTTCTTCTGAAAATTTTTCTTATTTTTTATGCCGGTGTACCATCAGTTACTACAAAGAATTGAAAAAAATAATCTTGCATTTAAATTAGCAATCAAATACGTAATCAATTTCAAGAGAGATGTCGTACAATCATGAAGAATTATGAGAAAAAGAAAAAAATAATTGATGCAATAGATAACAAAATTGCCGTAGAAATTTTTGATTAGAACTTTTAAGTTTTAACTGATTATCTTTGTTTAATAATTGCCCTACTGTGTAATTTAGATAAATTATACATTTAAATGACAGTATGTAATTAATTAAAATTTACAATTTTAATATTTTTTTAAATTGATAGGTGTGTGGTACTCACAGTCATTGGTATTATATAGTAGTATGTTTCAGTGGCGTGTAGTGTATTACTATATGATTATATACTTGTAATATTTTATATTGAATACTTTTAATGTGTTATATATAAGGATGCATCTGTTTAATATTTCATTTATATAATATATTATTTTAAAATATTGTTATTTTTTCGTCATTTTTTTTTTAACACGTAACACGTTTTATAACTTTATAAGGTGAAAGAAACTTCCTTAACTTCCATTTCAGTTTTATCAACTTTATGCGTATCATAATTATACAGTATGCACGCTATTAATAATAAATGTCTCTTAAGAAAAGAATATACAACAAAATTAATAAAAATTTATATATAATATATATAATATATATATATATATATATATAATATACAAAGATCTAACTTGGAACTCGAGGTAGGGTAATGGGTATATAAGGATAAGGGAGGGAAAAGATGGTGGCCTGCATGATGCTTATACGCGTCCCAGCATTCGCTGAGGTGAAACTGAGGGAACCGTGGAAAACCTCAGTCAGGATGGACACCTCTACTTTTTAACCAAAGTGATGTATAATTTGCAACATTATTTAAAAGTTAAAATCATAAAAGTGATTGTTGGAAGTATAATATATATTTTATCATCTAAAAGTGAATAAATAAAAGACAACGCTTCCACTTTTTAATCTCATGTTCATTACAGAGATAAGAATTTGACCGTCAATTTATTTATAAATCTCAAGTATACGAGATGTCAATGTTCATTTCTAAGCAATAAAATTTGCATTGCCTGATGTTCAAATAAAGCAGCACATGAGCACATGACACTATAATGTCATGGGTGAACAGATCAAGTATAAAGAAAATTAAGCATAGAAAGCAACTAGCCCTGAAAATAGGTGGCGCATTCTACTACTACAAAGATCTGCACCGACGGCGGCTCCAGGCAAGCTCACGCCCAGATCACGGCCTGTCTAGAGTACTATATAGTATTCTAGACAGGCCGTGCCCAGACCCTTAATTCAGCGCTTACCGTCACGACCCTCCTACTCACCGGAGCTTTGCAGCGAGCGGCCGAAGCCACTCGCCTTCTGCCACCGGCGGCCTGATATATATATAGGCACAACGCTTCAGCGCCACCCAATTTCAGGGCCAGTTGCTCAGATATATTATATAATGTAATGGAGTACCGACCTGAAAAATTTTTATTACATAAATCATTAAATGGATAGAAGGTGCAAAATTAATGCTACTCTGATTTTTTCACATTTTCTTTTTAGTCCAGGGACTATTTTTTTTTAAAAAATATTGAAAGTCTATTTTATGACGTCACGAGGCGGCACTCACTAAATAAAAGGATTGGAATTTGCCGCCGCAAAAAGGGGCGTGGTTGTTAAAACTAAACTTTTAATGATATTTTTAAAAATAAATCCGAAAAAAAAAATACAGAGTGTCATGACTTTGCTCCCTCTATCCATCACAAAATTCTGAGGTCATTGTATTGATTGATGCTTTTATCGTTCGTTTAATTTAATTTGGAATTTACCATAGTTGAAAAATTATTACGTCTTCAACTCATCCTTTACACGTCTAAACCTAATCTTTTTTCTCTCTAAATCACATCTTATTTCCTCTTCGCTCAAAGTGAGGATGAAATGGAGACAAAATTTCTAACATTTTATGCTCAAGAAGAGGAAAAGAAGACGTAATCTTTTCTTTTTCTCTATTTTTTCCTCTAAAATGGTGCAAAATAAGAGGAACAAAAGATGAGAGGAGAGCTTAATAGCGAAGAAAAGATGAAATTTATTTCAACTCGGGTATATTAAAAAAATTAAACATATAATGCGTAATAATATTATGTAATTTTATGTATTATTGGATTTTCAACAACAAAATTTAGTGCAAACCCTAAAATTATTAGTCGCAATAGAAAATATTGGAGGCATTTAAGAGCCTTTTTTTTTTTTTTTTGTAATTTTTAATTCTTAATTATATTTTAAATATTGTTATAATATTTTTAATAATTTTTTATATTGCACGTTTTTTGAAAGTAAGTTCCATCACACACTTACTAAAAATTATGCAAATTCACTTTTTCTTCGAGTTTTAGTTATTGTCTTGATGAATATGAAAATAGAGTTAAAAAAAATAAAACAATTATTTGTTTGGTACATACAATATAATAATTATAACTTCAATATTTTCATTCGTTTTATCAACTATGTGTCACATATAATATGGGAGACTTCAGCAAAGATACTATTAAATATTAGGTCTATTAATTCATAAATACACAATCAAATGATAATCAATAATAATACTCTCTTTGTGTTATCTGCTGCAGATTCATAAAATAGTAATTAATGCATTTACAAACAGATCTAACATAAACAAAGAGAGAACACCTAAAATTCGGAACAAATTAAATTACATTTTCTACAACGCAGAGTAACATAAAAAAGTGACATCGTGACATTTATTTGCGTCTCAACGTCACGTCTAACACTGAGATATGATTCAGCGGTCCATCACAGCGCGCGGTGATTGACGGCTCAGATAGCACAAATCACGCTGACGACTCGGCGGTAGATTATAGCTCGTATGGCGACCTTTGTCCCCAATGCTGGGGTTTTTACTTGTTATATGTTTACACGCACATTGTTTGTAAACATTTTTATGAGGGGGAATGGATTTAAGGATTATTGTCACTGATCTTAATATAGTAGATGGTGAATCACTCTAATTCACTCTGAAATTTATAGTAAACCTCTTCCATACATTATAAAATAAATAATATTCAGCCAAAAAAATGGAGCAATAGTCAATATTATAGTTTTTGAGATATACAGAATATAAATAGTAAGAATATCATTGGAAATGGCGGCCATTAAGTCAAATCAGCATATTTGTCAACTAAAAAATTAATATCTAAAGAACTGGACCGAATACGCTTTTTTTACTGAAAGTGAACTGTCATTCTGTTTTTGTGTTCTGATCTAAATTTTATATTTCTTACCATAAAAAAATATTTACTATAGTGAAAATTATAATAATCCTTAACCCATTAAAGCCTAGCGATGCATTTTAGCATCGCAAAATACTCCATGGCGAAAAAATATTTAAAAATAAAGTTACGATGCTATATTGCTAAAAACAGTCAATAACTATTTGCATTGACACTATAGATATGCTAATATATCAATTTTGATTTTTTTTAAAGAAATTGCCCATCAGACGCTAAATCAAAGTTGGGGTACAAATTTTGTTCGCTTTCTGCTCAAAGTTATTTTGCAAATATTTTAATAACTTTTTTAAAAATTGTAGTAAAATTTTCACTCTTATATGAAAATGCTCCCTACATACTACACTTTGAAGTAAAAAATAAAAAAGTTGGTTGACATAAATATTTTGGGTGATATGCCGTGTCAAGTAAGAGTGATGCTAAATTGCATCGCTAGGCTCTAATGTAGTCAATTTCTGCTTTTTTGCTGTTTTGAGGTTACGACCTCTTATACAGTCCAAAAAAGTTTTTTGGGGGTCTCTAATGAGTAGATCCTTCTGTTTTATGTCAAAACAAAAATTCAGAGGATCCTAAGTGGGCCCTAAAGGCAAAGGACCCACTTTGACATCACTTATAGAAACAAAATAAAGTGTCAAAAAAGGTAATGGCTTTTCAAATTTGTTATTTGTGTGTTGAATATATTTTTGTATGTTACTTGAAAGCATATAAAGGGACTTCAACGGGTCCCAACAAGGGGTCCCAAGGGTCCCAGAGTAGTTTTTTGCTCCCTATTCTTTTTGTCATTGTAATTGAATACCATATAGAAAGTATTATTTGAACTTATGGCATATTGCAAATCCCAAGATACAAGATGCAAGTTACATGGTGGGGCACATGCAGGGCCTCAAATGAGACCCAGGGACCCATAATACTCTTGCTCCTATATTTTAGTTTGGTATTTTATATACTTTCTAATGCGGTCCTCACTGTCTTTATTCCAGTAAAGTGTAACCCGTACCCTCAAGCTAGCGATAATTTTGTAAATATACAGTTAGCTTGAAAAAACGGGTCACCCTTTGGTAGCTCAAAGGCAATGAGCATTACATTAGAAAATAATCAAAGTATGTAAGATGCCAAAATACAATATAAGAGCAAGCGTATTATGGGTCTCTGGGTCCCATGTGAGGCCGTGCATAGACTCCGCCATCATGTTGGGATATACCTTTCAATGCTAGCTCAAACAATACACTCGAGTGTACTGTTTTTGAGCTAGCATTGCAAGGTATGAACATGATGGCGGTGTCTATGCACGGTCTCTCATGGGACCCAGGGACCCATAATATATGCTTGCTCTTATATTGTATTTTGGCATCTTACATATTTTCTAATGTAATGCTCATTGCCATTGCGCTACTAAAGGGTTAACCGTATTTTCAAGGTAACTGTATATTTACAAAATTTTCGCTAGCTTCAGGGTACGGGTTACACTTTACTGGAATAAAGACACTGAGGACCGCATTAGAAAATATATAAAATACCAAACTAAAATATAGGAGTAAGAGTTTTTTTGGGCCCCTGGGTCTCATTTGAGGCCCTGCATGGGCCCCACCATGTAACTTGCATCTTGTATCTTGGGATTTGCAATGCCATAAGTTCAAATAATACTATCTATATGGTATTCAATTACAATGAAAAAAAGAATAGGGAGCAAAAAACTACTCTGGGACCCTTGGGACCCCTTGTTGGGACCCGTTGAAGTCCCTTCATATGCTTTCAAGTAACATACAAAAATATATTCAACACACAAATAACAAATTTGAATAGCCATTACCTTTTTTGACACTTTGTTTTGTTTCTATAAGTGATGTCAAAGTGGGTCCTTTGCCTTTAGGGCCCACTTGGGATCCTCTGAATTTTTGTTTTGACATAAAACAGAAGGATCTACTCATTAGAGACCCCCAAAAAACTTTTTTGGACTGTAAGAGGTCGTAACCTCAAAACAGCAAAAAAGCAGAAATTGACTACATTAGAGCCTAGCGATGCAATTTAGCATCACTCTTACTTGACACGGCATATCACCCAAAATATTTATGTCAACCAACTTTTTTATTTTTTACTTCAAAGTGTAGTATGTAGGGAGCATTTTCATATAAGAGTGAAAATTTTACTACAATTTTTAAAAAAGTTATTAAAATATTTGCAAAATAACTTTGAGCAGAAAGCGAACAAAATTTGTACCCCAACTTTGATTTAGCGTCTGATGGGCAATTTCTTTAAAAAAATCAAAATTGATATATTAGCATATCTATAGTGTCAATGCAAATAGTTATTGACTGTTTTTAGCAATATCGCATCGTAACTTTATTTTTAAATATTTTTTCGCCAGGGAGTGTTTTGCGATGCTAAAATGCATCGCTAGGCTTTAATGGGTTAAATTCAGGCAGGTGTTCCTTCATTGCGTGTCGTCACTCTACTTCACATTTATGTTTCTCTATATACCTGTCAAGCAATCCTATCTTATAATTTTGCCCACCTTATATTTTTATAAAAAATGTTATGAGGGGCCGGGTGCTTTGATATTTTATGTGTAATTATAGTTAATTATAAAAACAGTAGTGCTATAAATAATTAATAATGGGTGCATGGCAATATTTTCATAAACGAAAGAAGCGAGATTAAGGTATATTTCATGTTATTTCTGTGAAAAATGTAATGTAATCTTCGGAATATATAAATAAAAATGTTATATTAAAAATTACGTTTCCTAATTAATTTCTTAACTGTTTATTGTTTAGGGAAAACATCAACAAGCAATAAATAATAGAAAATTGATATTATTTACTTGCAAACTGAAAATTTTGTGTTATGGAAAAAGACAGGCACGGATACACAGAAATATAAACAGAATCAGATAAAACAGAGATAACAATTCTATACAATTCACTTCAATGCCCTTATTTTATTGCCCCTCATATGCTAAGCTGACCCCATTTTTTTTTTTTTTTTTTGCTGGCTCCTGCCTTACACAGAACTGCGACAATACAGATACCTGAGATGCCCCTCTGTTTGTGCATGAGCTTTCGAATTCAAAAATTCAAAATCTCAAATTCTAGAGCAGGGTTTCAACTTGCTTGAATATACATATTAGGATATATTCTTTCCTTTATTTTCTTTTTTCTCCTTTTTTTTTTCTTTTTCTTCCCTTTTTTTTCCCCCTCTTCTTTCTTTCTTTTTTATAGAAGGGGGCGCCGAACCGATCGAGGGGGGCGCAGTCAGGGATCCCCTGACCTCCTCTTAATGGCCAATCCGACCCTGTCTATCTTTATCCGATGTAAATGAAGTAATAAATGTAATGTACACAACAAAACTGGAACTTCTCTATTTGATTTAATAATAAGCAAATCAATTCAAATTAACATAAAGGTTATTGAAAATTATTTGCACATCTCCTCGTATTATATATACTACACATGTATGGAGGTGTGGCGCAGTGCGCTTGACCGGGTCTCGTCTGATCACCGAAGTCAAGCAACGCCACGCGTGGTTAGTAGTTGGATGGGTGACCATTTTCAACAAAAACCACGTTTCCCACCCAGGGGTAAAACGTTGCGCTTTTCCACCATGTGGTTCCCCTGGCTTTGGACCATTGCACTTCCGGTTCATTGACAAAAGCTGTAGCGTCCATCCTGGCTGAGGTTTCCACGTTTCCCTCAGCCGCAGGCAAATGCCGGGATGGATTTGCAAGGCCGTGGCCGCCCCCGTTCCAGAAGAGCCCGCGAAACGCTCAAGTTAGGGTTTCGGAAGGTTCGGGGTTTCAAAGTAGTATGTAATTAGTAAATAAAAGTACCCAATAGGGTTTGATTAAAAATTAAAAAAAAAAAATATATAGATACAATTAATTTTTATTATCAAATATATATGCCATCACTATAATATATATATATATATATATATATATATATATATATATATATATATATAATTATATATATATGATAATATATTATATATTCATCAATTAATCAATAATCATTTCACCACAGCATGCATTAATTATATCATTTTTGTGTGAAAAAATGTGATTCATAATGTATGATTTTTATTAAGATGAGATAAATATATGTATATTAAGCTTTATTACTTTATTTGTAGGGTTAAAATAATTTATTGAAATGACGTGATATATGTTGTAATGTACAACCAATTTATCAGAATAAAAATTATTATTTTATTATATTATTAAATTATATGATAGTTATTATATAAAAGTAAAATAAACAAAATTTAAAATATATAATTTTATTACGTATACAGCGCAGTGTTGATTGTGAATATTTTTCCAGGGGCTCTGGAATATATATTATAATATTCTTCTCCAAAGTTCCTATCTAGTCTAGAGGAACTTTGTAGATCGAGAAACTTTGATTCTTCTCGCGATTACGAAGATTTGTAAAAATCGCGCTGCTGCCGTGCGGGTTGCATGTGTTTTGTTTATGAGGGTAACAGCTGATTGATCAAGTGGTTGTCAAAATAAATTGCAGCAAACTTTTTGCCTGTAATTTGTGCCTCAGAACCGTTCCAACTTGTTAAAAACAATGTTAATTGATAGAATAGGATATGTTTTGGTGTTAACTATTGCTAGAAGTGGGTGGGTGGTCGGTGATTACGAAAATGAGGGAACTCCCGACATGTACAAAGTGGAGGGCCGAGTGTACCCGCCAGACAACTACGTGGAGAACAGAAACTGGCAGACTGAGACGAGAGTGCTGGTCAACGGAGGAGAGTTTCTAGGATTCCTCAAGTATGTTCACTATTTTCATATTATTGCATTACTCTGCATACATTAATTTAGCCTTGTAGGGAAAAATAAAGTCGGGAAAGTACGTGTACTGTATGTATGCATACATATATGTATATTATACATATATGCATACTGTCGACATTGTGTCACAATGCCTTTATTGCATAGCTACAGTATTTGGTTTACGTGTAGATTCGACTGCGCACGGCAATCGTCTTTCGCTTTATTCCATCCAGACATACTGTACGGCTACATTATAACAGATCTTAGTTTATCTCTACATAGACAGTTCAGTTGACTAGACGGCGCCAGCTATATCAGCCAATGAAAAAAGTCACATGGTTTGTACCGCAATATATGAGTCCCTCTATATTTCAAAATGCAAAATCGATGAGAAATATAAATGCCAAAGCAGTTTTGGTAAGCCATCGAAGTTGCTTTAGGGGGTCTCTTAATAAGTAGTAAAACCAAACTAAGATCTGTTATACTGTAGACTGTCTCGAAGCTAGGTAATAAATATTACTACTGTAATAATAAAATTAACGTGGCAAATGCAGCTACGGCACGGTGGCTTGCGAAGGGCTTGCCTATCCCAAAACCCTCTTCAACAACTCATAACTCTCCGCTTCAGCAACTTCTGCCTTCAGCAAATTCCACTCTCTTACAGTCCTGTTAATGAAGGAATATTTTCCCACATCACTTCTACTGCCGACAAAATCCAACTTCTAACTGTGATCACTCCTTCCAATGTAAACACCTCTCTTAATACGAGAGCTCAACTCCCTCCAACCCTCACTATTTCTTGTTATTTTATACATAACACCAAGTCTACAATTTCTCCTTCTCTCCTCCAGCAACTCCCACCCCAACTTATCAATCATCGCAGTTACACTCTCAAACTCTTTTCTGACCTCCTTTCCATCTCCCACCAACTTCCATCTTCCCATACGCCCCATAACTCTTCTCGCTGCTCTTCTCTGCACCTTCTCCAACTCCTTCACCCCAACACTCCTGTATGGATCCCAAACACTACATCCATACTCGAGCATCGGTCTCACCATGGCTCTATAAGCGCTATCTCTCACGAACATACTAGCTCCCTTCAGATTTCTCATAACAAACTCCAAGAACTTTCTACTCTTAAAAGTATCATACTTAATATGTTCATTCCACATCAATATAATCAGGTGCCATAGAATCTACATGTACATAAACTAAGATCTGTAATACAGTAAGTGTATGCTGTGCATGTTTTTATGTTTTCTTTATACATACACCTTGTAAATACACTTGTGTGATAAAAGGTGAACATTGAAAGCTAGGGTTATGTCTCATTTGCACACGTCCTATGTCTGGAATAATGAGCTATCTGCTTACCATGATTTCGTTGTAATAATGAGATATCTGCTATTTCAAGTGAGCGCAATTATAAGCTTTATTTTATACCAATTTACAGCTCATAATTGCGCTCACCTGAAATAGCAGATAGCTCATTATTACAACGAAATCGTGGTAAGCAGATATGTAGCTCATTATTCCGGACGAGGGACGATATGTGCACTGTACTATTGCTGCCACTGTCATATATCGCACCTATGCATAGCTCAAAGGCTGCATTCCTTATGTACTGCATTTAACATATTTGTACACATTAGAGTATCTGTATGCATACCGTAGTATTTTTATTACTATAGCATCAATAACTAAATTTAACACCAAGAATAATGTACACTGGAGGTCAAGCTAAATTTCCCATTTATGTAAACTTCTTTGTTGTAAAAAAATCAAATTCATTTTTTTTTTTTTTTTTTTACGTAGGTTTATATAGGACGGTGGGAACAGCAAAAAATCAACTGACTTGAAGCCTCCATCTGACTGACTTTTGTTTTTGTCTTTATATAAAAAAGGATTAGGTAGTAACCAAAAAAGGTTTAGTTCTATAAGATTGCAGAATGTTGAAAGTTAAAAGTACTTTGTGCAATAGAGAATGTAGAAAGTAAAAGAGTATCAGGAGTACTGTATATTTAAAGTAAATGGAGTATGTAAGAATCGAGAGTTGTGGAGGTACGGTAAATTTGCGGATGACCGAGGTAGCAATGCTTGCTGGCTTACCCCGCAAGGGATTTTGAGTCATGTTGTTTATGTAGGTATCTACGTAATCTGATTGACTTTTATTTTTCAGGGAGGACGGTACGTTCACCATCAGCAACCTGCCATCAGGTTCCTATGTTGTGGAGATCTCCAACCCAAACTACGGCTACGAGCCGGTTCGTGTGGAGATCAACGCTCGCGGCAAGTTCCGAGCCAGGAAGGTGAACTACGTGCAGACCTCGCAGGTGGTGCAGCTGCCGTACCCTCTGAGGATGAAGCCTCTCACCAAACACCAGTTCTTCCAGGCCAGGGAGCAGTGGCGCGCAACAGACCTTCTCTTCAGCCCAATGGTGAGTAAGCACCAACTTTGTCTTGTTTACAAAGTATTGGTATCAATGGACAACCTAAATAAATTTTTATTGCAGAAATGAATAGAGGGCACCAAATTATGCTACTCTGAATTTTTTCAGATTTTTTTGAAACCCACAACAATTTTAAATATGTACTGTAATTATTGAAAGTGCTGCCACACGCCCTGAAGGCGTCAATAGACATCTAATCCCTATCCTTTTTATTAAGGATCCAGGGGTGCCAACTGAACTTACAGAACATTCAATAATTATTTAAAAATACTTCTGGGATTCAAAAAAATCTGAAAAACTTCAGAATAGAATACCGGTAATTTGGTACAGTTCCCTCTATTCATTTCTGCAATAAAAAAATTTCATGCAGGTTGACTATTATCTATTGTTTGTTATAAAAAAAAAATATATATATATATATATATATATATATATATATATATATTTTTTTTTTTTTTTGCAAGGATACACTCCGATGAGCTTGAAGCTCGCAGCGAGGTAATGGGTAGGGATATGGTAGGAAAAGAATGGTGGCCACGGCCTGCTGAGCATTGCTGAGGTGAGACTGAGGGAACTGTGGAAAACTTCAGTCAGGACGGATACATACAGTACATCTACTTTTTATCAGTTGACTAAAGTGACGTCCATAACTCATCACCGTGATGGTCCTGGCTGTTACAAGCATAGGGTTACTTCCTCAAGATTTTTGCATTAGATTTGGAGTTAACTGTACATAGTTTCACATAGTCTTCAAGTCAGCTGATTTTGCGGTTTTCCCACCGTCCTATCCAAACCTATGTAAAAAAAAAAAAAACAAATTCTAATTTGCTTTTTTTGCATAAAAGTAATTTTTTAGAGGAAAATAAGCTCTTGATACATTATCAGAAGATCCATAAATGGGAGGGTAGGAGATGGTTTCAAATTAATAGCATAGTTACTGAGAAAGAATTTAATATTTTTAACATGGTGGCTTATGAAGAAAATTTTCCCGCTGGGGAACACTTGAAGCGTCCATTTGATTTGCTACTCTCGAGTTGTATGCTGATATGTTGACGTGTTGACAGGTGTTGATGATGGTGCTGCCGCTGCTGTTGATCATGGTCCTGCCGAAGATGATGAGTGACCCTGAAACCAGACAGGTATGTACACAAACTACCTCTGTGTGTCCGTCCGTTGTGTGAATAATGAGATGACTAAAATAAATCTTTGTCCAGAATAATGAGCTATCTGCCTACCATAATGAAGTACATCAAAGTGCTGTCTGTTATGTGCAACTAGGTTCCTGCATGATGTACAGTATTTTTTTTTTTTATTAGCTCAATCGAAAGAGGACAAAATATACACCTATGAAGTTTATGTGATTTTATCTAGTAATGACAACTTACCTGAAATAGAGATTTTAAGATACCTGGCAGCTCCATCTTCAAGGCATATATGACATTCTTTGATTTAACTATATAATGGATGTAAGCATCAAGTTGCTATGGAAACAGATAATAAACAAGCAACAGTGCAAAAGAAGATCATTCTGTCCCGTCAGAAATAATTAGCATTGCATGTATAGGAAAAACTTGATATAAGATAATACTCAATATAAGGTAAATCTAATTTTCTGCATCCCTTGACTTTAAATTAATAACAAGTTTTTAATGTAGTTAATACACTGCTTTATTTACCTAAGTTTATCACAAAATCACAGAACTGTGCTTCTATTTGTGATGAGTCCTCTATATAGATAGAAGATATAGATGCAAATAAGATGGAGGAAAGGGTGGTAGTTTTAGATGATGAGAACATCCCCCCTCCCCCTGCCCCACAATATTACACTCCAAAATTTGATTACTGTTTGTAAACAAAGTATTGTTGGGCAATATCTTTCCAGTGAAGTGCCTGTGTTGATTGTTCTTGCCTTCCACTAATGCCCAAACCAAAAGTTACAAAAGTGTAGTTCAAAATGTAGCCACCATGTCATTCAAATGGCAAATGAGAGCGCCACTGTACTAGTCAATTTGCTTAATGAGAGGTAAGAAAGATTGACGCAGGCGCTGGCCCAGTGATTGTTAAATATGTAGCAGAGTAGATTAGATCAGTTTAAAACGTTTCACAATAAATCGGTAGGTGGTATACCGCTCTCTTGTTTAAAATCATAATGGTGTTGTAGTGCTAGTCACATGCACTTTTTTTTTAACGATCCTTTATACCAGGTTAAGACATGCTTGAATTTTGTGCATCAATGTTTTAGGACCATTGCATCGTGAAATTTCAAAAATAGCATTGCATGATGGGTGCATTTGAAATTTTGCGTCACCATAAATGCTTGAATCTGTGATAAGTCCATTAACATTGGTCAAATCGGTGGCTAAATTTGGTCTAAAGGAACATTTTTTTTTTTTTTTTAAATATGCAAAAAGTACATATTGAGTTGCTTAGTTCCAAAACCGGCAATATGCAATTTCAATTAAGATCATAACCCCAACTTTTTACCAGGAAATTAACCCTTACTGAAAATGCATATTGCCGGTTTTGGAACTAGGCAACTCATATCACTTGCTCCAACATAGAAAAAAGAAACACTAAGTCTGTCCCATTTTTAACCCAGCAAGTGCATTTAAGTGACATGCTTTATAATAATTTAGTATAAAAAGATAAAGAGGTCTGAACCTTTGCTGTCTGGTTAGAGACGAGCCACTGCCTTATGCATCGTGCTCTGACACTGACCATCCTGAATTTGAGTTTCCATGGTTCCCCCGCGTCTACATGACTAATACCGGGATGTATAAATTAAGTCGTCCATGGCCGCAGTTCAAACTATAGTACCTGTCAATAAGACTCTGTCTTGACGGGACAAAAATATGGAGATGCAAAAAAAAAAAAAAAAAAAAAAAAATGTTTTGCACACTTCAGCCACCTGGCGAGCAAATTCAGGACTGCTAGTAGAAAACAAAGCCACAGCCGCCTCCTTTATATTCTAGCAGTCTCATCATCCAATCACCTTACTCATTTTAGAAAACATATAATATGCTCACTGTCCCGTCTATTTACATCTTAAACTGTGCTTCATTTAAAAAATCTCACCCCAACCTATATTTTCATAATTACAATACCAGAAATAAGTCGAATGTTGTTACAGGCAAGTTGAGTTCTAATTTATACAAATCTTATGCAATGTATCAAACTGCTAAAATATATGAATTCCTGCCGAAGTTCTTAAAAGATATAAATAATGACTGTAAATTGTTTCGTAAAAACCTAAAAAAATGTCCTTATAAGTAAAGAGTTTTATTCAGTTAAAGCTTTTAAGAGCAATAAATTGCCTGAGAGTGTTGTATCCTTATAATTTGATAGCTTTTTTAAATATTTTTTTATTAATACAGTAAAATCTTGTTATTACGTCAAGTCAAGGGACCCAGGAAATTGGGTTTACATTATATTGAGTATACCTTATATTAAGTTTTTCCTATAGAGGGGATTGCGCTGACGTCATGCAAGGAGGGCCAGAATGCACGGACTAGCATATAAACTAATATGTTAGTTTTTTTTTTACTTAACTTAATAAAATAAATCAAGTTTAAATACTTCAATAATACTTTAACAGTACACGATAGAACTCATAAAAAAAATCTCGCCCCAAAAAACTGTTAAAAGTATTTTTTATAATTTTTTTCGTCATTTTGCCTATGCTCACTGTATAATCTGGCCTGCCAAAACTTTCTCTTTTCCCTCCCTCCTGCGCCCCCTTCGCAATGTGTTAGTATAGGGAAACCCCTCTCCCGCCTCACGTAAACATAAACAGAAATCAGCTCTATACCTGCAATACTAATTATTTTTTACGGGACCTTTACTCCGTTACTCAATATCGAGTTTTTACCTTATAACAAGTTACGTAATAACAAGTTTTTACTGTATCATGATTCATTTGAGTGTTGATGCTTCTTTTTTTGTTACAGGTAAAAATGTATGTATTGTGTTTGGATGCTATTGTTATGTATTTTTTTTTATTTTTTTAACATTATATCTGACGTGAACATAAATGTTGTCTTGTACAGTTGAAAAGGTTCAAATAAAGAAGACGTTGATAGACTCAGAGTGACGGTTTTGTTTTTGCAGGAGATGCAGCAGCTCAACACGCTCACCAAGTACCACATGCCGGAGATGTCCGAAGTGCTGACCTCCTTCTTCTCTGGCGGTACCGGAGGACAGCAGAGGCCACCTCGTGCCGTGGCGAGTCGCAAGAAGAGGCAGTGAGGACTGTTTGAAGAATCTCATCTTGTTTCTCGTTGCTATTAGAGTGTTAGAATCAAAGGGTAAGATAAAATAAGTGGATTGGTGCCAACTAAGCAGTTCATATTTGGTATAGTTTAATATTGGTTGTCCAATTTATAAAAAATAATGTGTTACTAATCGAAATATTAAACAATATGGGGGGCGATTCACAAAAGAGTTATCCAGAAAGTGATCCAGCTTTCTCGCTAACTACGGTTAGTACCAGCCTAATGTAATGACACTAAACCTGGTTAGTGAGAAACCTGGATAACTTTCTTCGTGAATTGCGCCCATGGTAAAATTAAAATATAAACAAAAACACAATGATCTGATAGTTGCATTTACTTAATTATGTCATTTCATGTCAATCCTTGTGTCTGTTTAAAATCCGTATGTCTGTTTAATGCTCTATGTCAATTTTAATGGACAACCTACATATATATAAAAAAAATATTGCAGAAATTAATAGAAGGTACCAAATTATGCTACTCTAAATTTGTCAGATTTTTTTGAAACCCGGAACTATTTTTAAATAATAATTGAACCTGTGGCCACGCCCCCTAGAGGTATCAATAAGCGTCTAAGTCCTATCCTATTACTGTATTAAGGATTCAAGGGAGCCAACTTAACTTAAAGAACATTCAATAATTATTTAAAAATAGTTCCGAGTCTAAAAAAAATCTGAAAAAATTCAGAGTAGCATCATTTTGTACTCATTAAATTTTTTCATGCAGGTTGTCTATTATTCATATTATTGTTTTGGTTAATTTATGTTGAATTTTGCAAAAATGGAGGGAGAAGGGTACACAACTTGATGTTTTTATTTACAAAATTACATTCTATATTATTCAGTATTTCCTTTATGCATCAGTATGAGCTGGATGTGATTATTATTTCTTTAACAAACTTCTCAAAAAAATGTCTATTATTCTTATTATTCCTATGATTTAAAGGCTGTTTCTTTTTTACTTTTTATGACCAAAGAACATAAATTTAATTTTCCTTGCCAGATATTGATTGTAAAACTATTTGCATTATTTTACAAATATTCAGTATGTTTTTTTTTTTTTTTTTTTTTTTTTTTTTTTTTTTTTTTTTTAATTATAGAAAAATATTAAACTAATTCCAAACTAGAAAAACAAAAGTTATGTATTCATATTATTTTATTAAAATGAGATTAGAAATGCTTCTCTATAATTATAGTTTATTTACTCTGTAATTTTTAATTTGCATGACACAAGATTAACTAGTAAAAGCAGGTTTGTTTCTTAACTTGCTTTTCTGATAATGATCAGTAGTGAATTTGATGTTTAAGCCCGTTTGATTGCCAATAGCAAATAGTACAGGATCTCTATGTGCTACCCAAAGTCTTCTGCTCATTGTTTGTAAACAGAGTATTGTTGGTTATGTCTGTCCCGAGTCAATTCTTGATTAACATGTTACTTTATGGTAAATGACTGTTAATTATAAAAAGTAGTGCCAACAATGCCATTACATTCTCTGTTTTTGTAGACAAAATCAGGTACTACATTGTCTGATGTTTAACAATGGAAAAGGCTTTATCAGACAGACATTATAAACAATGGTTTGTTACAACTATTGTGAGTAGAAGATTTAAATTAATGTATGTCTCTATGTTCACCAATGGACAACATACATGAAAAAAATTTATTGCAGAAATGAATAGAGGGTACTAAATTATGCTACTCTGAATTTTTTCAGATTTTTTTGAGACCCAGAACTATTTTTAAATAATTATTGAAAGTGCGGCCACGCCCCCTGGAGGCGTCAATAGGCGTCCAGTCTCTATCCTTTTTATTAAGGCTGCAGGGGTGCCAACTGAAATCACAGTACTTTCAATAATTATTTAAAAATAGTTCCGGGTCTCAAAAAAATCTGAAAAAAATTCAGAGTAGCATAATTTGGTACCCTCAATTTATTTCTGCAATAAATTTTTTTCATGTATGTTGTCCATTGAAAAGAATATAAAATTTGTTACTCCCTGATACAAAGTTTGACATCTGCTGTATTATCATTGCCCACTAACCTGTGTATTCATTTTTTTTTTTTTTTTTTTTTTTTTTTTGTGCTTCGTTTTATTAATTAGAATTTTTAGTTAATACGTATACACAAAAGTAAGGAATTTGTTTCAAATCACAATCCATTAAAAATATTATTATAAATAAATGTTGTTGAATTCTAAAATGTAAATTTAATTTAATAGTCTATGTCTCTATGAAGCAATAAGAAATAGAGTAAATTTAATTTTGAAAGTGCAGAGATTGTATCTTTCAAAGAATTGGTTCCATTTTGTCCATGATGACTAAAAACAACCAATAACAATCTTTATGTATCCTCTCTTATTTTAATGTTCAAATTTTGTGTGTGCCATATTTATGTTTTACTTTAATATTTAATTTATTTATACTCAAAGTATATAAGTACTGTATTTAATGACTTTTTATTTTATAAAATTGTATTATTATTTAACTCCATGCAAACATTTAATGTCAAATTTTTGTCAGAACCTTGATTTACAGTTAACTGATGACAATTATGTTGTGGTGCTACAGCAATGTTTTAGGCGTTTAGCACATGACAAAACATTAAAATAATATTCATTTATTAATAACATGATGCTAGAGAGCTTATATTAAAGAGACGTTGAACGTCCATGCTAACCGTATTCCCCCGAAATTTGAGGTTTAACTATTGGAATGCTCAGAAAAATAAAAATTCTGTCATTTATTGTTAGTTTCCTCTGAGGACAATGTGAGGGCGCTGTCTGTACTTCGTCTAATCTGTCAACTAAGGGATGATCCGTTGTCACGTTGCCATAGAAGAAGCTCCTATATCTACCAAAATGCATGTTTCTGGTGTATATTTTCTGCACTCTTGAGCATTGAATCCCAACGCTGGCAAAATTTCTCCATAAGCGTTCGACCTCTCTTTAATTTAAGCTCTCTGATGACACTATATCCCTTGCAGGGTAAGCCAGCAGCATTATTTCCTCTGTTGTTGGTGTCCATGGCAATTTTTCTCTGCTTTTTAGTAAGATTTAGTAGTGAGGTCGTACCAAGGTTATGTTTCTAACGGCTAGTCCTACCGATCAGACTTTGGGATTAATTTAGCCGCTGACCCACAGAGACAATGTACTCATTCCTTTGAGCCTGGATTCCTGCTGCAGGAACTATGTTGCGTGTGTCAACCATTAGGAGGTAATAATGCTCTGTTCTGATTACTCTTTTGAACACTGTGATAAAAATAAATTAAAATAAATTATTTGAAAATATTAAAGAATAATTTAAAATTTCTGAACGGAGCAAAAGTTTGCAAATATATCTAAACAATTTGTTTGCCTCACTTTATTTTTGCCTCAAATTATTTGTTTTTATAATTATTAACTTCTGTAGTAGTATTTCATCATCATGGTGGCCTGTTTACACTCACTCTGCACTCTGTAAAGTATAAGGTTCATGAATTTCTGTAGTTTTATTGTATTATTGTATTACATGTATGTAAAAAATTCATTTCACCTTTTTTTATTCGTTGTTCAGAAGCTTAAATTGATCACTGTATTAATGGGGGCATACATGACCAACATGTGTCAATTGCCCCAAAATACCAACCAACCAACCAACCAAGCAATCAATGATCACTGTATGTTTATCAGCTACAACGCAAAAGCTTTAATTTGACAACGGACAACTGACATGATTTTTATTTTATTTTTTTTATTGCAGAAATGAATAGAGGGTACCAAATTATGATACTCTGAATTTTTTCACATTTTTATGAAACCCAGAACTAGTTTTAAATAATTACTGAAAGTGAGGTCACGCCCCCTGGAGGCGTCAATAGGCGTCCAGTTTCTATCCTTTTTATTAAGGATTCAGAGGTTCCACTTACAAAACTTACAGAACTTTCAATAATTATTTAAAAAATAGTTCTGGGACTAAAAAAAATGTCAAAAAATTCAGAGTAGCATAATTTGATACACTCGATTCATTTCTGTATTAAAATTTTCATGCAGGTTGTCCATTAATTGCTATATCCGAGAGTGCTGGTCAAGAGCATCTTAAATCTCAAATGAAAATGTTACCAGCAGAATGGACAAACTTCATAAAACATTTTTTATTACATATTTGGATAAAACACCTTAAGTTATGTATTGTCAATATTTTTTCATATTTTTGAACCTCTAACACTCTCAAAATCATGCTGCAAAATGCTGTGATGTCGTAGTCATGCAATTATTTAACACACATAGGGAAATGTGTTGCATGACTATGACGTCACTGCATCCTTCCCCTCGATTTTGAGGGACAGGGTTAAAAAAATCTGAAAAAAATTGACACTACATAACTCAAGGTCCTCTAACCAAATATGCAATAATTTTTTTATAAAGGTTGTCAATTTACGAAGTTCACTTGCCTGAATACCAGGACAAAATTACGTGTTCCTTTTCAGCAGCTTTCGTTAATATGTATGGTATACTCGTTGCCTTGGAACATTTCCCTCTTGCAGCCTTGCCCTGCGTTATTCTTACATGGCATAGTGATTAACAAGGCTGCAAGTGGGAAATTTTCCAAGGCGACGAGTGTACATATTATATATAAGTTTAAATTAATACAGGTGTAATGAACCAAAGGTGATACGTGAAAATGAATGTGATGTTGAAAATTTAATGTTTAATAATGTTATTAATTAACAAATATAAAGAATCTGTGCATTAGATGTCTTTCACGTACCCCGATGCAAGTTTTAATTTGCCCCATAATTCTGAAAAAATTTGTAATTCTTAGTTAGCCACCCAGCAACGTATTTCCGCCAAAAAAAATAGTGAGAAAAATTTCAACTTTATTTTAACATGTGATTTAAATAGCGGGTCGTTTCAACTCCCCCCCCCCCCTGGTAAAGCGTGGGACAAAAAATTACCTTGGTTAACATGCTAGATTTGTTGCAAGGAATGATACCCCCCTCCCTCTCAATAATGGTTGTAAGTTAATGAAATCACAATTAACTCATCCCTGCCCCCTTCCTCCTTCCTTCCTCCTTCGCAGGCTCTATGACACTGTAAAATAATTATGTTTACAGCACTTGAATACACTTAGTTGATAAGAAAATTGTTTTTAGAGATTTTTTTTTTTTCTAAAAAAATAATAGTTACACAGTACGTATGAATATGATACATAAGCATAAAGAAAGAGCCTCTTTCCTTTCCCTACCCTTCAAAAATTCAAATATTTTGCTACCATCGTAAAACAATACATGATTTTTGTTTAGGTTTAATTGTTAGGACAGGACAATTGTAATTGTTATTACATGTTAGAACATGCTATGTAATAATGTACACTACATTTGAATTAAAATTTACATTCCGGCTATACTTTTAACATTGTCAGATCAGACAGTTTTAATTCAATGGAGTGTACAATATACATTATTGTTAATCTGATATAGTTGTGATCACACAAATAAATTACATCTTCATGCTGTTCTTTAATTGACAAATATATTAAGTATTAACCATTTTAATTGTAAAGTTGTATTAAGTATTATATTTCAAATAAATTTATGTCGAGAAATTATCTAAAAATTTTTGTGACAATTTATTAGTGTCAATTAATTTTTATATTTAGCAGCACATACCTTCACCCTTTACTGTAATAAAAAAATGAGCTTTGTAAATAATAAGTTACATCCTGCATTTATTTAAACTTATAATATTATTATGGCTATGGTCCGTTACCTGGTTGTGAATGGCTGTTGATGGGTCCGTAACCTGGTTGTGATGGTTGTCAGCCACGACCAATTGAAACTCGCTGCTCCCAAAATGAAGTAGAGGGGGAGTACTTCCTGTTGCGAGTGGCTGGGGAAAATTCTCCCAACTCATCACAGCCAGAGATAACCCAGCCAAGTGACGTTTGGAGGGAAACTTCAAAAGCAATGTTGGTTGTTTCGTTTGTTGCCTTCCAATTTTTTTGGCTGTCGGTTGGTCCGTATCATCAAAAATTCATATCACAACCAAGTAACAGACCATATCCTATGTATTACATGCAAATATTATAAATACTATTTGCTGTTAAGGACTTTTTATCTGTGTACTCTGTATATAGAAAAGTCTAATAAAACTTCAGTATTTTTTTTTTTTTCGTTCAGTATTAAAGATATATGTTGATTTAAAATCATAATGAACAACCAAAGGTCTATTATTTATATATGTGACAAATTATGTGTATATAAAAGGAGTGTAAAAAAAAAACTCTTGTCAATATTTCTAAATGTGAATCTACGATATGTAATGAATAAAAATAATATTCGTTGATAACTTAAAACGATTTTTATTATAAATTTAATATCACATAATATATACGTATAGTATTAATTTTACATAGGAAAACAATTAAATTGCTGAATATCAAAAGAGCGTAGCATAAAGTAGCATAAAAGTATAATATTTTAAAAATTTTAATATTTTCTTACGAATTTAAGTTGAGGGATATGTTAGAAATACATGTTTCAAAAATTATAATTTTCTGTCCTGAAAAAATTCAAAAATCAAAATTTATGGATGGCATTCCAGTGCTGGCCAGCATATGGGCCTGTGAAGGCAAGCCGCATGCTGGTACACCGTCAGATGGCCGACTGCCGGCCTCTGTTGGCAAGCCCTCTGCCAGCAATACCAGCAGCAGACCAGCAACCGGCCAGCTGCAGGCCAGCAAGGCATGGTTTGCTGGGTTATTTTCGTATAAATATTTACGTTTTGCTTTAGTTTAGTTTCTTTTATTATTTAATTTCATACAATGTTGGCCGATATATCGTCCCTCAATCGTCCAGAATAATGATCTATCTGCTTGCCATGACTTTGTTGCAACAATGAGCTATATAATTATTATTTCAGGTGAGCGCATCAATAATGGATAATTCTTTATGGCATCAATGAACTACTAATGTTATATCGATTTACAACTCGTAATTGCGCTGATCTATTGCAAAGAAATTAAATTGAGGTAGGCAGTTTTAGCTTATTATTACTGACGATATATATCGACCTTCTAAATAACGTTTAGTATATATAAAAATAAATTTAGCTCAATAATCTTCTTCCTATTAAGAAAGCAGTAGCAGCGCAATGGTAAGTGTATGATCAGCAGTGGTAACCGAAGTACAGCAACGCAGGTTTGGGTTAGTAGTTAGATCGGAGACCGCTTTTTGTAGATTTTACAATCGTAATTATTACAATTGTAATAATTGCAATTGTAGTTCAATACAATTGTAATAAGGCCTTTACAATTGTAAAAATTACCATTGTAATATTGCCAAAACACAATCGTAATTTTGATGGCTGTACAATTGTAATAATTACAATTGTAAATTTCCACTAGGGAATGTTTTCGATTGACTCAATTAATCCATTATTATTTTTCTCTTATAACGATATAAACAAAAACATGGCATTGAAGAATAATTATATATTTTTTTTTACTAAATATAGAAGTGTTTATTTAATTTATACAAAACTAACATAAGCGATATGCTGTTCAAAATAATTCGATCAGTACATATTAAGATTTTATAATAATTTTTAATTAACTCAACAGTTAATTTGTTTATAAAGAGTTGGTAAATAATCTAGCTGCAACTTAAAAAATTATATCAGTTACGTGAAATATACTCATAATATAATATTGTCAATATAAATAATATATAACAACAATTTTAATATTAATTAAATTTAATTACAGAGAATACATATAAATCATCTCCTATGACCTATGAGTCATATGGCTAATATAAATTGGACTAAATTATTAAAATAACTTAATTAAATTATACGTACCATGCATGTACGTAACAGAAAAAATAAAGTTTTAGTAGCATGGTAAAAACTAACACAGTCTATATAGCTGGCATTTTTTTTTTTTTTTCATTTGTATTATAACGTTTGCGCTTTGGAATCCAGATCCATGAATGAAAATGAAGAACTATTTTACCCTCGTAAAACAAATTATAGTTATATATTTATTATTAGCACTTGAATTCGCACGAATGCTTAAAAATAAAAAATAACCCTATAGGGTAATTTCGTCTTGCTTTCGACCCAGTGCAGTGATGCACTTGTGTGTGGTTCCCCAGGCTTTGGACATCACTTTGATCCATTGATAAAAAGTAGAGGTGTCCGTCCTGACTGAGGTTAACAGGGCCGTCGCTAGGCTTTGGGGGGCCCTGTGCGAGATAGGAATGGAAAGGAAAGGAGGCCCCCACACCACTGGGGGGTCTGGGGGGCGGAGCCCCCCAGAACAGCCCGCCGCAGGCGAAAAATTTTTTTAAGCCACGCCCCCTTTTTGAGCAATTTTTTTCAATAAATTTCGTATATTTGAACCACGATGCTGTACTGTGGCGCAGCAGTGCACGAAAAGTTGCATACATTCAAGGGGTTTCACGAATCAACAAATTATAATGTTTCCTTATAGTGAAAGTATAAAGAATATTAAAAATGCCTAAAAATTTTTACTGTTAAATTACCCTTAATATTCCTTTGATTTTGACTGAGAGAATTTTTTGTGTGCATTTTACAAGCTAATTAAATTTTATTCTAATTTTTTGTGAATATATAATATGACTTTGTTATAATATTTTATTAATTACTTCATTTATGCATACAGATTTCCAAATTGAAATATATTCTATATACTGAATACTGACTGATTTTAACTATATATATGTATAATTTAATAACATATATAGCTTCTTGCAAGTTATTACAAATATAATATAGAGTATTATTTTCTTTTATTGCAGGGTATAACATTTGTTGCAGGGCCTTAAAAAAACACATTAAATTATTTGTTTTAAAAGAGAGATAATTTTAATAAAAATGTCATGCTTTTTTTTTAGTGTAAGAAATTTGCACATTATTACAATCAATATATTTATGTTGCATACAATACAAAAATTTGTTAGAAATTTTACAAATACAAGATACAAACCCCTCATATTTATAATTGTAAATAAAACACTTGCTGACTTGCAAAGTATTAATAGATGTTTATACAATAATTCGAATGAAGCAAAATATTACTAAAATCTAATCTAAATCTTTATCTGGCGAAGCACGAGCTGGGACACGTACTTGACCTTGCTCTTGAATTAACTTTTTTGTAATGTGGAAAATCATCTACCGCATCGGATTTTTTCGGATTTTTCCCCGAAGTAACACGAAGACCATTTATAGAATTTGCCGAGTGCCGACGCCGACCAAGCAGCAAAGTGATAAAAAGTTCTAATTTTTATTTCCGCCCCTAGATGTCTAAGATGTCTTACTAAGGCCTAAGGCTATATCTTCTGAGCGAAACTTATTATTATTTTAAAAATAAAGAAGAAAAGAACTATGTGGAATGTGGACTATATATATAGTGTGTCCAGTGAACGCAATATTCTCGATTAATAAAATTATTAAATTATTAAAAGTATTTTTTTTTTTTTTTTTTTTACATGCGTGCAATTGCGACATTTGCGCTTCGCGCAGTGGTGCCCCCCGGACCGGGGGGCCCTGTTCGGCCACACCGGCTGCTCTACCCTAGCGACGGCCCTGTGAGGTTTTCTACGGTTCCCTCAGTCTCACCTCAGCGAATGCTGGGACGCGTAACAGGCCGTATAGACACCATCCTTTCCCTTATCCCTACCTATTTCCCCGCTGCAAGCTGTAAGCTCTTAGGAGTGTATGTATCCTTCTAAAACAAATATATATTATTTTGAGAATTAAATTTAAAAAAAATTAACGTTTAACTATTTCAGCATCAGATTTTAAATTTTATACCACCAACATCAACTTGAAAATAAGTAAAAAAAAAAAAAAAAAAATACACACCTCGGGACACGTTACTATGAGGTCTATGAGTGGAAAAATAGCCTAACTCCATTGGTAAGAAGAAATGTAGTTAGGTTAATTATTATAACATGCGCGCGTCTAATATATCAATTATCCTACCTCCATTTTTATAATTACTAATGCTGGAGTTAGGATATTTTTTCGCTACCACGTTGCCCACACTCTGTTTATTTCCATGCACATGTACGTATAGGTCATATTATAGTCTATATTATTATAAAATGAGGTACACGTACAGTTTGATCTTGAACTTTTTGGGACTGTTATGAGTGTTCTTCCCACTCAAAATTGCAGATTTGCATATTTTTTGTGTAGCAATCAGGGTTAACTTTCTTCCGAAGTATACGTATTGAGAAACTTGGTGCATTTATGTTCTTTTATTACAATATACTTTTTATATAAAATAATAAAGCAAGTGTGTATCTATAAACTAAATAAGTTTAATGCGTATTTTCTTTTTACTATTTTACATTTTATGTTGTATAACAAGTAGTAAATTTTGAGAAAAACATTTTATATATTACACCCAAAAAAATATATAAAATATATAGCAAAAGATTTTGTTACATATCGAATATTACAAATCAAAACATACCATAAATGTTTTGATAATAATAAAAATATATTTGAAATATATTCAACAGAAATATAAACTTCTACAGCTATAACTTTTCTTATACTAACTTTTTTTTTTTTTTTTCCTCGAGGTATATAAACGAGCAACGACTGACTGTTTATTATCATTCCACCAATATCATGACAAAAATAAGACGTAAGAAAAAAAATAAAAAAGTTTGTTGGAACTTTTCCTCCTTGTTCGAGAACGTGTCTGAGCACATCCGATGGAGCGAAGATGAAAAGTTTTACAGCTTGTTTCTTGGCTGGCTAGCTGCTGCTGTTCTCTCAACAATGTACGTATGTAGGGGGGGGGGGGGGGAGCACACCTGGCCTATAGTGATGAGCGTGGGAAGTTTGTACCACGCTGTCTGCCCTACCTGTATACCCCCAACCATTATCCACTATGCCCTCTTTCTCTCTCTCTCTCTCTCTCTCTCTCTCTCTCTCTCTCTCTCTCTCTCTCTCTCTCTCTCTCTCTCTCTCTCTCTCTCTCTCTCCCTCCCTCCCTCTCTCTCTCTCTCTCTCTCTCTCTCTCTCTCTCTCTCTCTCTCTCTCTCTCTCTCTCTCTTCGTCTCCCTCTCTCTATCTCTCTCTCGTCCACAAACTTCAACATCTTCGCACCCTCAACTTTTCTGAAAGTTCGTTACCACTCCATAAAATGAGCAAACCTCAGTAACTATTTCATCCAAGTTAAATGAGCACCATTATAGAGGAAAAGATTGTTCGCATTAAAGAGGGTGTGACTGAGAATGATTTAAATTTATTACACTAATGATCCTTTTCCGCACTTGCTACTTATTGATTGAAGTTGGGAAATATAGCATTAATTATTTCATGATCATTTTCTTTATTCATCATCTTTTCTTTTACTTTCCCTGTAAAATCTTAATGTTTAGACAATGCAGATTAAACATTATTTATAACGTTCTAGTAGCATACATGCAGATGAATTAAAAGTTATTAAATCAATTAATATTGTAAACATAATAATTATTTTCTTAATTAGACTTTTCAATTTAAAAAAAAATTGATGATAATTTAATTCATAACATATAAAAATTGAAATTATATAATTGCAATAATGCACTGTATATGATTAAAATATAAATTCTTTTTTTATTTTGCATAAATTTCCAGTATATATAATAGAGTATCAAACCTCAATTTTTTTTTATTGCAGAAATGGATAAAGGGTGCAAAAAGTTATGCTATATACCCTGATTTTTTTCAAGATTTTTTACAGCCCGGAAGTATTTTAAAAAAATATTGAAAGTTCTTTTTGTGACGTCACGCGCCGGCAAGTCCCTATATTTTTTCTTAAGTAGTAGCGCCTCGTGACGTCACAAAAAGAATTTTCAATAATTTTAAAAAATAGTTGCCAGGCTCTAAAAAATCCGAAAAAATCAGGGTAGCATAACTTTGCACCCTCTATCCATTTCTGCATTCAAAAAAATTGAGGTCGATATACTCCATTATATACCAACCTCGTTATTCAAATATCATCAGTAATATATCCTATCTCTTCTATCTCTAGTGCTATTTTCAATGATGTAGCAGTAAATTAATTATATTAACAAACCGTTCTACTATCAAGAAAAAGTTTTATGGCTATTGATAATGTGTGGAGTCGTTAAAGAGCACGTCCCTTTTTATCACGTTGATAATTAAAACTCAGCGATCAACGTGTTTGAAGGGTTTGGAGGGGCTAAGAAGGGTTTAATGGAGGGTCGGGCGATACTGCAGCCCAGACAAAACGTGGAGGACCATCAAACTGATCTCTCGTTCAGATACCATCTTGTCATTGTCACAAATTGTTTACGTCTACCATATAGAACTTTGATTTAATGTTTGTTTTAATATGTACACTCGTCGCCTAGGAAAAGTTCCCTTCTGCAGCCTTGTTAATCACCATGCCAAGTTTTATATTCAAATTCACATGAGATTATCTGAAATAATCTCATGAGATTATTATTAGCTGAAAGTGTAAGATTTCTGATCTTCCTATTCATATTTCAGTATTACAATTTCACACATAGGTCAATATTTCTGCTCCAAAAGCCTCTGCAGAGTTTGAAAATTGAATTACAAATAGAATAGTGACAAACTCCACACTTCCGGTTACTTTCGGAGTAAATTTCATATTAATTAACCTGGTATGGGGCATGATGATTAATTAACAAGGCTGCTGATTTTTTCAAAGGTGAGGAGTGTACATGCATCACATTGGATTTTTTTCTGATTTCAAATCAAATAAGATGCTTACACTGCCCTGTACGTACATTGTTCAGTGCGCCGCTGTTCTTTAGAAGAAAGCATTCAGATTTGTATCCACAATTTAATTCAATCCACTCTTATAATACTAGAAACAATAATCGTACTTAAATGGATAAAATATATTCAGTGTTATCGGAAAGAAATCGCGGATCCCCACCATCAATGTGCAAAAATTTACGATTTTCTTCCCTCATGTATAAAATACATCAAGAGTGACTCTCTTTTCAAATCAAAACTCAAATTATTTCTAATCAACAAGGAATTTTATTCTGTTAAGATGTTTTTTGCAAATAAATTGCCGAAAAATTGTTTACAATTTTAAATTTCTTTGTTTGATTATTATGATTGTTATTTTTTTTTCTCTTTGCCAGTGATTTTGTTGTGTTTTTGACCAATATACATGTATATTATATGTTGTTTTGTATGTTTTACTGTATGTTATACTCTCTGACGTGATCTATGTTGTCTTGTATAACCTATATGTTCAAATAAAATAAATAAATAAAAAAAAATAAAACAAAAAAACATTATTGGCCTGTTCGTACACCGAGCAGGGTTTACGAACAGGTCTTATATGTCATATGATGTATAATTATTTGTCATACACCCGAGTTGAAATAAATTTCATCTTTTCTTCACTATTAAGCTCTCCTCTCGTCTTTTGTCCTCTTATTTTACACCATTTTAGAGGAAAAAAAGAGGGGAAAAAGACGAGATCACGTCTTTTTTCCTCTTCTTGAGCATAAATATGCTATAAAAATATTTTCTTCATTTCATCCTCACTTTGAGCGAAGAGGAAATAAGATGTGTTTTAGAGGTAAAAAGATTAGGTTTTGACGTGTAAAGGGTGAGTTGAAGACGTAATTGTTCAACTTTGGCTGCAGTTATGTCGTGTATTATTTATTCTAAATGAAAGTAGATATACTTGAATATTAATACTTGATATTTCATTGCTTGCTTGCTCACTGTCAAACTATGTATGGGAGCACACACTTGACTAGATAACAGAAATTTATTATATTACGGAAATATTTGTTTTTTCTTGCTTTATTAACGACCCACAACAGAAATGTAAAATGTCAGGTATGGCTTAATTCTGCCGCCATCTTTATTTACAGTATCCTGTAAGTTATGCAACTTGTTGTACAGTTATGTAATGTGGGTGGACGCACAATCAGGGTGATTGGTATTTTTTTTCCAGGAAAAAGGGTAAATATTATATTTATTATTTGATATAATTATAAAATGCTTAACCTTACTCAACGCTTTGCAATTATAATATTTAATAAAATTGAACTAGAATTATAATTTGAAATTATCTTTTCATGGTTATGAGATTATCATCTGATAGACGAATTTATAATCTGAGTTTCAAGGTGGTCAGCCTTTATTAGCAACAAAATTGTACTGTTTTATTTAGCTAAATTCAGTGTGACCTTGAAACAGAATAAACTTGACCTCTGCGCTTTTCATGGACGTGACCTTGAACTTTTTGTTAATGGCAAGACTCATTCAGTGCTCTTCCAAAATTGAAAATCTCTTGGATCTGCAGTTTTTGCAAGTGCAGCACAGGTCTTAAAATTCATGGTGTGCAGAAGTGTACAGTTCCAGACAAAACTTTAGTTACCCCTGTCCTATTTCTGGAGGCGTGGTGAATTGAAATCCTTCAGGGGTAAATTTAACAACAGGTAGATTTAGCGTAACGTAATAAAGGTGCATTTCCATGGAGCGGAGAAAGCGAGAAAATCACGTGCCGCAGCCAATCAGAGGCTCGGGATTTCCTCGCCTTGTGGGGAGCAATTTTATCGCCAACATGGCCGCCATACGAGATTGAAGCAAGTGCGCTTTTCTCGCGCTGCCAAAAGCCTCATTCTACAACGCTCCATGGAAATACATTTTAAATCAGAGTAAATTTCATGCTGTATATAATAGAGCTAGTGTATAATAAATTATTTGCACCTTTTTTAAAATAATTATTCTATTTTTATGTATATTTACTTAATTACTTTAGTTATTTTTTTAACGTTAAAAGTCTTCAAATGTGTACAGCGTTAAAATTATGAATAATATTATCCGTTATTAAATGTCACATCCATTTTCTGTTACAAATTTTAGCATGGCAAGTTTTTTTTATTTTATTTTTTATATATAGTAGAAAATAATTTGAATTTTCATGAATAAGTTTTAAAAGAAAAATAAAATTAAAGTGAAAAGTAGGAGCAATCGACACCTTTTAGTTAATAAGAGGATTTCTTTTGCATGTCTCTCTCTCTCTCTCTCTCTCTCTCTCTTGGGAAGGTGTACGACTCGTGGCGTATCTAAATTGTTAATGCTGCTTCCTCCAAGGACAAGCTGCTAACACAGCGACAAAAGGAGTCTACAATATAACGTACACACAACGTACTACAATGCCATTGTCCAGGGATACTAGTAGTGAGGATGTCTTAGAATTGCAAAATGAAGAAGTTGGGTCTTTCGTCAAAACTCGGAAAACTTCGCCAATTAAGCCAGTAGATTTTGATGAAGTCATGATTGTTCCTTGAAAACTGTCTGTCCTGAGGTATGCCATATAACTAAACAAATTAGTTATATTTTTCTTTTTTTAAGGATGAGTCAGTAAAAGACTGAGATTAAGATCTCGCAATCGTTACACCTGGATGTAACAGGACTTGAAGGGGACTTAGAACTCACCATTAATAGGTGAATTTTGAAGCGAATCTGTCTTTTTATAATTTTTGTGAAAACTGAGGTAGAATTTTAACATAGGGTTTTATGAATGGAAACCGGAAATGGAGCTGTTATGAAAAAACTGCCAGATTGAATTAGTTGAAACTATAAGCGAATAAGTTTCAGAAAATTCTCAGATTTTTAAAATTTATTTCGTTCGATTTTGTCGTAGAAAAATATTCTTTGACTTCAGCAGTAAACAAATAAATTTGGTTTAAAAAATTACAAAAATATACCAGCTAGTATATAATAGATATCATAGGGAAAAATTCACACATCAAAATAACAACAAAAATGCTTCTTCTTTTTTCCCCCTATTTTTTCATTTCTCCTCTACGTATTTGGTCCACCGTACTTCCCCTCTCGCGTTTGAGGCCTTACATTGTACCCCTCTCTTTGAGTCTCACATAAACATAATCAGCAAACAACTCTATACCAGTAATGGAAAACCTGCATGGAAATTTTTTATTGCAGAAATGAATACAGGGTACCAATTTATGATACTCTGAATTTTTCAGATTTTTTTGAGCCCAATTTTTAAATAATTATTGAAAGTTCTGTTATTTAAGTTGACTGGCACCCCTGAATCTTTATTAAAAAGGATAAGGATTAGACGTCTATTGATGCCTCCAGGGGGTGTGGCCGCACTTTCAATAATTAATTAAAAACAGTTCTTGGTCTCAAAAAAATCTGAAAAAATTCAGAGTAGCATAATTTGGTACTCTCTATTCATTTCTGTAATAAAAAAAATCATGCAGGTTGTCCATTGGTTTCTAATGCTAGCCAATAAAATGCCTTTCTTGTGATGACGTCACTTGGAGACAACATAGCGGCAAATTTCAAAAATAAGCTCCTCTCCATTGTATTAACCTTGTCTATTGTCAGCTTTAAGTCGCAGCTTCAGTAATCTCATATCGCTTTTTACAAGAAAAAAAAAGGAGTTTGGCTTGTCTGCCCTTTTTTCTTTCTTCTTTTTAAGAATAAATAAATAAAATTCATAATAAGATAATATTTATTTATAATTTTTTTACAACTTTCCTTTTACCACCAACAATACGTCTTCGTCTTAGAATTTATTTGAGCTACAAAGAAAATAAGCTGCGGCTTTTATATTTCTTCCGATACTTTTTTTTTATGACAATACTTTTTCTTTTAATAATGTTAAAAGTTTATTTAGTTTTGTTGTTGTAACTTTCTGAAATATATTTATGACGGTGATGAACTCTACACCAAAGAGAGTTAAAATTGTTACTTTTAAAGAATTAATGGAAAAGCTAATAATTAATAAAAAAAAATCAGTTTAAAAGATTTTATAATATGGACTGATGTTGAACCTTAACCAACATGAAAGTTGAATTATTGTAACAGACGGTACAAAGTTCAACTTATTATATATAATAATAATAATATATACATTATATATTATTATTATTATTATACATAGTATTATCAGAGCGGTCAGCAACCGTTAGATATTAATGTAGAGATAATACCCCGATCAGCTGTTCAACGTAGTTCCCTTTGATTAACATGTAAACCTTATATTGACCTCATAAAGTACCAATAGATGGCATTGAAAACAGCCTCTATAGAATCAGTATGACTCAACTACACGTGTACTTTAGCCAGTAGCAAAGCTCAGATATCAAAACAATGACACTTTTAGAATCACCCAGGTAAAATCCACCAGATGTCCATACCTGTCTTTATGACGTCAATAGCAAATTCAAAAACATTCTGAAATTTTTGTGAATTTGTTAAGGTTTACATGTTAATCAAAAGGGACTATGTTGAACAGCTGATCGGCGTTATCTCTCCCTTTAAGATGCCTTTTTTCTCAGCCTGCTTTCTCTCTCTGTATCAAAATAAAATCTAACATTTTGAAGGAGATAGGCTGATTAAGAAATTGGCCGAACATTTATGAACTCTATATATATACGATATCTAGCAACTTTCACCAAGCGCTGTGACAAGACCGAAGAAAAAAATTTAAATTCTACATTACAATGCATGAGACTATATAGGCAAAATATGTTTAGCATTTGATCTGCAATTAGTTTTAGGGCTTGCAGGAATCTCTTTAATTCTCCCTGCATCCATAATAATATGTAATAATTTGATTCTGACATTTGAATAATTCAAAGAGGGACGTTCGGACGAAGTTCATATATTTATTAAGAGTTTAAGTGTATATAGGTCTATAGGGCAGCACCACGAGATTGTTGGGTTGCCTACTTACAGGATAACGCTCAGCTGTTTACCTCCCCTCGCTTCCCCCACTGTTGGCATACCGTACGCTTAAAAGTCTTAAAACCATTTAAAAAAAAATTGACTTTGTTGCCTCAGGTATAATTATTTAAGGACACGAAAATGTAGTTTGTGTATTACTTATAAACTAGCAGATGATATTGAAATGATGTAAATGTAATAATTGCCATATATAATTAATTCTTTCTACATTTTCTCCCCTTACACGCTGCTGATGCAACACAATAATATGGTTCCTGTATGCATTATGCGTTGCTCGTATTTTAAATTTGTTTAATATTACATTTTGATTATAACTTTATAGTTGTTACTTTTTTCAATTACATTATTATTCCAACTTTTAAGCTATTAAATTATCAGAATAAAACATTAAATACTATAGAACTATTAAATTATATTTATTATTATTATACTATTAAATACTAGCGACTATATATAGATGATTCAAATATTATATATGTAGCGAGTGGAAAGTTGGTGCAGGTCGTTGTACGTATAATAATCTATTCCACTATATAGTCTATGTTGTCACTCATCAACATCATGCAGTATCAACCATTATTTATATAGTGTACACCTCGCGATACTAAAAAGTTATCTGCTGCAGACTTTTGCTCTCTCTTTGTTTAACACACTTTATGGAGGCATGGTGGTTTCATAAACGTTTTTAGGATAGATTGTAAATATTTAGTTATATAGCTGATTTTCTGAAACCTTTCCGAAAATTGCAAATATATCTCCGTTTGTCTTGTAGAGCTGGACAAATCAGACAAAAGTATAACATTCGTACCATCCCTAGGTGTACATTAGAAATAAAACAAATGTTATAAAATACTTGAAAGTATTGCAACGGTCGCGTTTAGTAAATTGCAGATGGGAATTCCTCGTCACACGTCGAGTTGAAGCCTCATCACAGAGTACCGGCAATGTTATAGCAAACATGAAGCAAAAATGAACAGCAAACGTGAGTAGATATTGTCAAGTTAATTTAAAATTCCTGCCAGAATTGAAAGTTATCTGGCCTTCCGGTTCAAATTTTATGTTAAAGATTTAACGATAAATCTCAGTTAATGATAGAGTAAAAAAACAAAGCAATCGAATGAAAAATCGAAAATGTTCTAAAACTTAATCGCTTATGGTTTTAGCAAATTCAGTCTGACAGTTTTCTTATAACAGCTCCATTTCCGGTTTTTATCCATAAGACCAATGTTAAACTTCTACCTCAGTTTTCACAAAACGAAAGAAAAGAAAGATTCACTGTAATTTAAAATTTGTATGCCATGCCTATTGATGGCGAGTTCTAAGTCCTTTGCAAGTCTTGTTGCATTCAGGCGCAATGATTGTGAGATATCAACCTACTGAGATTCATCCTTAAAATAATTGTACTGAGTCATAGACAATTTCAGCAAGTCCAAACCTTGCACTTTTGGCTACTTCCGGAGAGAATGTTATTTTAATTTGACTATATTTAACGTAACAAAACATTGATGAGGGAGATAGAAAATAAAATTACAGCCTGACTAAATATTTTCTGTTCCAGTGATTTTCAATTACTGAACGTACATGTATTTATATTTGTACTGAGGGACTGGAATTAAAAAAAAAAAAAAAAAATAGACAAGAACAGCTCTCGGATTTTTATTATATTATATCTGACAGAAATTTAAACAAAAAGTAGCATTTTATTTATAAATAAATAAAAAGTAAAAGCCCTATATATATATATATATATATATATATATATATATAATAATATATAATATAAATTAATTTTTTATTATTAAATTGTGTACAAATACAGTCCAACCAAGGCCCTAAATGAAGCCCTATCGGTTGGAACTGACAATGAGTTACATACAATTATTCAACACGTATAGTAGTATAGTAGATCTTTATCTTTCTAAATTTTCATTTATGTATTGATAATTAATATTAAAAAAAATAAGAGTTTATTTATAGAATAAAAGTGTAAACGTAAATAATTATTTTTATAGAAATTACAGTATAAAATACGATATTATACAGTATAATTATATACGATAAATAAGATTGAATTCCAGCTGATTATAGTTTCATATTTCATATTATAGTTGCAGCAAAACCTCGTGGTTTATATGCAACAATTATATTCTGAAGAGGCGATATAAAACTTCATAAAACCTTTGAGTATGATGGTGTGAATTTTTTATTTATTATTAATTTTATAACTGAATAAAATCGCATTCATATGTTGGTTAAGGAAATAAATGGATAACAATACGACTAGTTTTTTTATAATGTACTTAACGCAGATAGATTAATTGTTTTATTATCGTTAATTTGATTTTATGTTATAATTATGTTATGCCATAATAATTCTATATAATTCCGTCTTATTAATAGTGGAATAAGTTGCCTTGTAATGTAAAACTATATGATGTTAAACAATTTCCTTCTCTTCTTAAAAAATAAAAATTATTATATTGTTAAAAATAGTTAGTAATATAAGTTTGACACTGGCTTTTTGCTTTAGCATATTGATATATGTTTGCAGGTTATTTGTTCATATGTGTGTACCTTGGGTGAAATAAATAAATAAAAATATTATTTAAGATACCTGCCATGGATACAGAGGGACATACGACTCGTAATCGTATAATGGACAATTATTTTTATCAATGAACTTTAATGAAAAAGATCTAAGAAAAGCCAGTATATACATACATAGGCCATGATAGGCTCTGACAAAAACACCTACTGGCCCACTAAGGATCAAGAAAAGTGATTGCCATGATGCTTGTTGACCATTTTGAATGAGGTTTCCACAGTTCCCATAATAACAACATGGCAGCTAGATACATTATATATTTCTATTCCAGATGCGAACTACACAATTATTATTGTGAAAGATTTGGTTGATACAATATACACTCTTCTGTAATTTATTTGATAGAAAATGTGGTTGATTAAAAATACCATTCTGATAGTATTCAGTATTTAATAAAGTGAATTAAAAATTTTATTCACAAAAAATGTTAAAGAAACAGGTTCTAAGAATTAGGGCGAGATAGGAGGGTCGCGACGGTGAGCGCTGAAGGGTCTGGGCGTGAGCCTGCCTGGAGCCGCCGTCGGTGCAGATCTTGGTGGTAGTAGCAAATTTAAATATTAAATTGATTTTTTATAAATTTCAATATTTCATTTCTTTAAAAATGCAATAAGATAAATATTTTTCCTTCACATATATTTTCATGACAAAACCCTAATTGCTGCAGTGAAAAGGTGTGTCAAAACCACAATAACTATAATAATTTAACCCCTCAGTTACAGGACACACATTTTCATGTATATTTTACAAATGTCAGCCTATAAGAGTTCCAACTAGGAGCCAGGG